>CM066324.1:21611000-21951000 GCA_033807775.1 Saussurea involucrata
CCGAAGGAACAATCACAATGTATCTATACTTACATGATCTGGCAGTTATGCACACTCCCCCTATTATTGTGCATAAGATTTGTACTAAAACTCCCCCTGAAACCATGAACATACCTTTGTGCAGATACATACCTTTGTGCAGATACAGGTATCATGACAAATCATAGATAATGCATTTTAAAGAAAAGAAAGACAATAACAAGTTGAATTAAACATTTATAATACAACTAAGATATGAAAATTTAAATAACATATATTGAGAATAGAATATGATGAAAATTTGAGTGTATCAATCTAGATACGATGTCTAGATTGAGATACAAATAATTCCATCTATTATATGATCAATATATGGAAGTTAAACTTTCATATTCAGCATGCTGAGCTTGGATACTAGAAAATTGAAACGTTTTTCATCCAAGGCTTTTCTAAAGAGATCGGCAAGATGATACTCAATTATAACAAAATACAATTCAATAGTTCCTTTCTCAACATGATCTTTTATGAAATGATACCTTATGTCAATGTGTTTGGTTTTGGTGTGTTGGACAGGGTTAGCAGATATAGCAATGGCACTCTTACTGTCACAATAGATTAGGATCTTCTCATATTGAAACTCATAGTCCATGAGTTGGGTCTTCATCCAAAGGACTTGTGAACAACAGCTCGCCGCAACAACATATTCTGCTTCCGAGGTTGATGTTGAAACACAATTATGCTTTTTAGACGACCAACTCACGAGCTTGTCTCCCAAAAACTGGACGTGCCCGGAGGTGCTCTTTCTATCCAACATGCTTCCTCCATGATCCGCATCTGAATATGCAGTGAGTTCGAAACTGGTTCCTTTGGGATACCACAGTCCTAGGTACGGAGTGCCTTTCAAGTACCGAAAGATTCTTTTGACGGCGCCGAGGTGTGACTCCTTGGGTTTGGCCTGAAATCTAGCATAGGGACAAGTTGAAAACATTATATCTTGACGACTAGAGGTTAGGTACATTAGAGACCCAATCATTCCTCTATAATTCTTTACATCGACATCAATACCGTCAGGATCTGGACCTATCTTAGATCCAGGAGCCATAGGCGTACCGATCGACGTACAGTTTTCCATCTTGAATTTCTTCAAGATGTCAAACACATACTTCGACTGGTTGATGAAGATACCCGTAGAGAATTGTTTGACTTGTAATCCGAGAAAGAAATTAATCTCTCCCATCATAATCATTTGAAACTGAGTCATCATAATGCCAGAAAACCAAGTACAAAGTCCAGGGTTAGTCGAACCAAAAATAATATCGTCAACATAAATATGAACTAAAAGAATATCACCTTCCTCGCGCATAGTAAACAGAGTTGTGTCGATTTTACCTTTCACAAAGCCAACTTTTAGTCGAAAGGTTGATAAGACTTCATACCAGGCACGGGGAGCTTGTTTGAGACCGTAGAGGGTTTGTCAAGAATGTACACATGATTTGGATAGTCTTTGTCCACAAAGCCTTCCGATTGAGACACGTACACTTCCTCCTTTAGGACACCGTTCAAGAATGCGGTCTTCACGTCCATTTGATAGACGGTGAAGTTTTTAAAGGCGGCAAAAGACAGGAACATCCGAATTGCCTCAAGACGAGCAACCGGCGCGTACGTCTCGTCATAATCTATCCCCTCCTGTTGCCTATACCCTTTCGCTACCAATCTAGCTTTGATTCACACAATTATTCCGTCTTCGTCTTTCTTGTTCTTTAGGACCCACTTGGTACCGATAACTGTTTTACCTTTGGGTCGCGGAACTAGTCTCCACACCTTCAGGGCTTCAAACTGAGTCAGCTCTTCTTGCATCGCAAATAACCAGTCAGGGTCTTCTAAGGCTTGTTGAACTGTTGAGGGCTCAACTTGACTAAAGAAGAGTGCATATAATACTTCATTTGCGGATGCAGATCTTGTCTTCACTGGTTCAGAAACATCACCAATCCCCTAATCAATTGGGTGACTCCGTGTCCACTTTGTGAAGTGTGGATGGAGAGATATGGCATCTTCATTGGGATCTACAAGGGTAGGATCTTTATCAAAGTTCAACTCGATCGTCAGTGTTGGTTCCGGTTGTGAGACGGGTTGTTTGTCAGAATTGACAATCGGCACTGCCTCGGGAACTGCTTCAGTAGATTTTTTAGGAATGTTGTTGTTACCCTGATTACTGACATTCGAAGTTGTTCCAGATGAAGAAGCACCACTTGTAGATGCTTGTTGTCGTGCTTGTGTAGATGCCATGGTTGTGTTCCTTGGAGAAGTTGCAGGAGTAGTTGCACCAGTATTTGATGAAGTCAGCACCGGTGAAGGGCCTGACATAGTAGGTTGCACTGGTGGTGTAGCAACTTGATTCCTGTTATTGATAGATGAAGAAGGTTTATCACTACCAAAATAATCATCATAAAAATGTTCAAACAATAAATCAAGATCGTTAGGATTAGAATTAGAAGTGGAATCTTGATCCTTGTTTGTAGTCCTAGTCATCATTGGACGGATTTGTCCATATGCTAGTATTCAGGATATAGCGGGTTCTGTACTGTTTTGCACAGAAGCCATATCTTCAGTTTCGTCGAATCTGACATTTATACTTTCCATCATAGTTCTGGAAGACTTTAGATAGACTCTGTATGCTTTTGACGTGAGCGAGTATCCGATAAAAACACCCTCAATACCCTTGGGACTGAATTTGTTCAAGCTGTCCCTATCGTTCAGCACGATACACCTGCAACCAAAGACACGAAAGTAGTGTATTACAGGTTTTCTATTGTTAATCAATTCATATGGAGTTTTACCAAACCGTCGATGAATAATTGAACGGTTTTGTGTATAGCATGCCGTCGATACAACTTCAGCCCACAGAAACAGAGGTAGATCAGCATAAGACAACATCGTTCTGGCCGCTTCAACAAGTGTACGGTTTCGTATTTCAACGACTCCGTTATGCTGAGTTGTTCTGGCCGCAGAATATTGATGAGTTATTCCTAATGACTTAAAGAAGTCATCAAGAGTCTTGTTTTTAAACTCTGTCCCATTATCTGATCTGACGGTCTGAACTGATTGTTGACGATTCACTTGTAGCTGTTTGATTAATGAGATGATCAAGTCAGGTGTCTCATCTTTTGATCGTAGAAACTTGACCCTTGTATATCTCCAATAATCATCGACAACAACTAACACGTATCGTTTGGCACTTATGCTCTGAGTCTTCATTGGACCGCAGAGATCCATATGAAGGATTTCCAAAGCTTTCTATATGCTAGGCTCAGGCTTTGGTGGGTGAGGAGCACGCTTCATCTTCCCCTTCTCACAAGCGGTACAGAAATTGTCTGTCTTAAATTTCAGAACTGGTAGACCTATGACTAAATCACCCAACGTCAACTTTTGAATGTAACGGAAGTTGAGATGAGATAGTCGTCTATGCCACAACCAACTCTTCTCCATTGATGCTTTAGACATCAGACATACGTCATTCTTAGGCTTGAACTTTGATAGGTCAATGGTGTAAAGATTGGACTTCCTCGAACCAACTAGAAGCTCATCTCCTCCGTCGGTTAGAACTGCACACCGAGTCTTCTTAAAATGGACTTCTAGATCTTTATCACAAAATTGACCTATACTAAACAAGTTGTGTCCTAAGCCCTTGACGTAATTGACTTTAGTAATCCTAACATTATCTTTGACGATATCTCCATAACCCAGAATTTGAGAATACTGATCATTCCCAAACTTAACTCTGCCACAATCCTTTTCCACAAAATTAACGAGCAACTCCTTTCTTCCAGCCATGTGCTTTGAGCAGCCTGAATCTAAGTACCATACATGATTGGGCTGCAAAAAGGAAATTAGATGGTTTTAGGTACCCATTTCTGTTGATCCAAACCCTCAGTGATTTGATAATGACCCTCTCTTAAACACTTAGTGAAAATTGTAAGTAAACAATATGTATTAGAGTTTCACTATCGCTGATAAGTACTAAGTCGAATTCAGTACCGCTGATAGGAAATCTTGCTCTTTAGATTAAACATTCAGCGAACCCTGTTCATCCAGTAACTCTGAGCATGTTCAGTCTCTGTGATGATCGCTGATAAGTTTTAGTTTGTTTACTTATGATCCCTGAAGACAAGTTTCACGTCAACATTTGTTCTACGCTGAAGTCGAAGATCAAGCTAAAGAACCAGCGACAAGTCTACTAATGAGCTGATGCGGATATCAGCGAAGCCAAGATTTGTCCACTCAACGTGAAGTATCAAGTAGAAGACTTCAGTAATCGCTGAACTTTATCATTCGCTGATAAAGATCTGATTCAACGAAAGCTGATCATGAAGTTCTCTCTGCATGTTACTATTGTCTTACCTCCCTTGCACGTCTCCGTACGAACTGTCAGAACGGATATCCCTTTTGTCTGTAATCGTACAACAACTCCGATTCTACACTGTGCACCATGCGGCTACTAGGTTGTCTACAAAAGTACATGCAACCAATCAGCTGCTGCCATGTGTAAAGCCATACTGCCATGCATTAAATGCATGCAGTATATGAGAAGAACTCCACTTCAGAAATGAAGTGCTCGGTCCATCTTCTTCTTTCTATCTGTGTGTTAGAATATTATACTTAATATTCTTATCTCCTTTCTATCTATTTCTAGTGCAAGAAAACTTAGTGTTCTTAACTTGTTTAGATTAGGTTTATCCTTAATCTTGTTCCGCAACAAGTTGTAAATTGTTTTAAGATTTATCAATAAACAATTTAGAAAAGTAAAAATCGTGTGTTTGTATTCAACCCCCCCTTCTACAAACTTGTATAACCCTTCGGGACCAACAAGTGGTATCAGAGCAGATTTGTTTAATCTCATAAACAAGATCTTATCTATACTAAGCTTTCTCTTCTTTGCTATTTCTGAAAATGGCTACCAACACAAACACAAACTATATTGACAATGGTTCTCTTGCAAAACCCCCTAGATTTTTCAGAGATAACTTTAATCTATGGAAAAATAGGATGATTCTCTTCTTAGAAGGTGTAGACCCTACTATGCCTTATTATCTTGAAAACGGCCCATATATCCCTGTAAGAATTGATCCTGCAGTACCAGTCGCTGAGAATAGACCTGCTATTCCAGAAAGGCTGATTCCCAAGGAAATTCATATGTGGACTGATGAAGATAAGAAGAAAGTGGCTATCGACACCAAAGCCAGATCCATACTCTCCATGGCTCTTCCTGACGAAGTCTACCATTCCGTCATGAACCTGAAAACCTCAAAAGCTATGTTGGACACAATCTGTGTTCAGTATGAAGGTACATCTGAAGTCCAGGACTCACGAAAGATCAACCTGGTAAGACAGTACGAAAGCTTCATTTGTGGTAAGAATGAATCTCTCTCTGAAGTACACCAACGTTTTAACTGTTTAATAATAGATCTGAAAACTGTTGGTAAGAAATATTCTAACTTTGAAGTACTGACAAAGTTCTTAGAATGTTTTCCTGAAAGCTGGGACAGTTATGTTGGTCCCGAAGGCCTATACAAGTTTGTAGAAAGGGGGGGGGGGGGGTTGAATACAAACACACAGATTTTACTTTTCTAAATTGTTTGTTGATAAATCATTAACAATTTACAGCTTGTTGCGGAAACAAGATTAAGGATAAACCTAATTCTAAACAAGTTGGAACACTAAGGATTCTTGCACTAAGAGAGATAAGGAAATTACTAATAATAACCTATCTTGAGATAAGAGATTGAACTTGTCCAGAGTTAGCAAGTTACTTCGAAATGAAGTGAGTTCATCTCTTTATATACTGCATGCATTTAATGCAAGTCAGTATATACTTTACACGTGTCATCAGCTGGTTGGTTGCATGTCATTGACCTTTGTTGACAACCTTAGTAGCCGCATGGATGAACAGTGTAGCATCAGAGTGGTTGTACGATTTCAGATATTCGGAGGTTCTTTTCTGACATTTCGTATGGAGTCGTGCAAGGGTGGTTAAGACAAAAGTACTTTGTACGGAGGACTTCATGATCAGCTTTCGTTGATTCAGCGATCTATCATTTCATATCAGCGAATGATAGTGTTGATCCAAACCCTCAGTGATTTGATAATGACCCTCTCTTATACTTAGTGAAAATTGTAAGTAAACAATATGTATCAGAGTTTCACTATCGCTGATAAGTACTAAGAACTTACAGTACCGCTGATAGGAACTCTCGCTCTTTTAAATTAAACATTCAGCGAACACTGTTCACCATAATGCTCTGAGCATGTTCAGTCCTTATGGTGATCGCTGATAAGTTAGTTGTATACTTATGATCCCTGAAGACAAGTTTCACGTCAACAAAGGTTCTACGCTGAAGTCGAAGATCAAGCTCAAGAACCAGCGACAAGTCTACTAATGAACTGATGCGGATCAGCGAAGACTCAGATTTGTCCACTCAACGTGAAGTATCAAGTACAAGACTTCAGCTATCGCTGAACTTTATCATCTGCTGAATAGTAAATGATAATCGCTGAATCAACGAAAGCTGATCATGAAGTCCTCCGTACAAAGTACTTTTGTCTTAACCACCCTTGCACGCCTCCGTACGAAATGTCAGAAAAGAACCTCCGAATATCTGAAATCGTACAACCACTCTGATACTACACTGTTCATCCTTACGGCTACTAAGGTTGTCAACCAAGGTCAATGACATGCAACCAACCAGCTGATGACACGTGTAAAGTATATACTGATTTGCATTTAATGCATGCAGTATATAAAGAGATGAACTCACTTCATTTTGAAGTAACTTGCTAACTCTGGACAAGTTCAAATCTCTCTTAAGATAGGATTTTATTAGTAATCTCCTTATCTTTCTTAGTGCAAGAAACCTTAGTGTTCCAACTTGTTTAGATTTAGGTTTATCCTTAATCTTGTTTCCGCAACAAGCTGTAAATTGTTAATGATTTATCAATAAACAATTTAGAAAAGTAAAATAGTGTGTTTGTATTCAACCCCCCCTTCTACAAACTTGTATAGGCCTTTCGGGACCAACAAGTGGTATCAGAGCGGATTTGTTTAATCTCATAAACAAGATCTAATCTAAGATATTTCTCTTCCTTGCTATTATCTGAAAATGGCCAACACAAACACACACTATACAGACAATGGTTCTCTTGCAAAACCCCCTAGATTTTCCAGAGATAACTTCAACTTATGGAAAAATAGGATGATGCTCTTCTTAGAAGGTGTAGACCCTACTATGACCTACTATCTTGAAAACGGCCCACACATCCCTGTAACAATTTATCCTTTGGTTCCAGCCACTGCAACTAGAGCTGCTATTCCAGAAAGGCTGATTCCAAAGGAAATACACATGTGGACCGATGAAGATAAGAAGAAAGTGGCTATAGATACAAAAGCCAGATCCATACTATCCATGGCCCTTCCTGACGAAGTCTACCATTCCGTCATGAACCTGAAGTCATCAAAAGCCATGTGGGACACAATATGTGTTCAGTATGAAGGAACGTCTGAAGTCCAGGACTCAAGAAAGATCAACCTGGTAAGACAATACGAAAGCTTCATTTCTGGTAAGAATGAAACTCTCTCTGAAGTTCACCAACGTTTTAATTGCTTAATTATAGATCTAAAAACTGTTGGTAAGGAATATTCTAACTTTGAAGTGCTGACAAAGTTTCTAGAATGTTTACCTGAAAGCTGGGACAATTTTTCCATGTGTCTCAAGCTGTCAAAGGATCTTAAATCAATGACCCTTTCAACCTTATATGGTACATTGCTGAATCATTAGCAATCTAGCCATCTTAAGAAGAATCTTGTAAAAGATTCCAAAAGCACCCCTGTTGCTTTAATCTCAGAGGAACCTTCCACTCAGCGACCTTCAGTCACTATCAATAAGTTAGAAAGTAACTCTGAAAGGTCATCAGATTCTGATTCTTCAGATGATGATGAATCATTGGCTCTCCTAACTAAAAAGTTCAGGAGATTCGCCAAGAAGAAAATGTTTAAAAAGAACAAAACTCTTTCCATAGCTGACAAGCCTAAAACATCAGCTTTTGTTGATAAGGCTACTGCTACTTGTTTCAACTGCGAAAAGATAGGTCATTTCGCTAATGAGTGCAGGTCAAAGAAAATCATGAGACCTTCAGCTTTTACAAAGAAATCCTTTGTTCCAAGGAATAAAGATGATAAATACTCAAAGCTGAAGGAGAAGTATGCAAAGCTGAAAAGCTTTAAGAAGAAAGGAAAAGGCCTGATGGCTGACTATGATTGGGCTGCTTCTGATGAAGAAGCCTCATCATCTGATTCTGAAGATGATGAAGCAAATCAATGTCTCATGGCTAAGATTGAAGAAGAGGAAGAAAGTTCAGACATTCCCTCCAGTTCAACATCTGCCATTCAGGTATCACCTTCTTTCTTTACCAATATTGCAAATATTGATGAAGCTGATAGTCTCCGTAAAATCGATCTATTGACTAGAAGTTTATACGAAGCCATGAACGGCAAAGCTGTGGTTGAAAACCAAAATCTTGATCTCGCTGAAAAGCTTAAAAACTGCCACCTTCAAATAGAAAAGCTTTCTAAAATTGAAGATGATTTTAAAGATCAAGTCTATTTAAATCAGCTAGTCAAAATCGAACGAGCAGAAGCTATCGCTGCATTAAAAGCTGAACAAGCTACTGTTGAAGGATGGTGTAATTCTTCAACAAAGATCACTGAGATAATTAAGGCTCAGATTCCTCTGAGTGATAAACGTGGTTTGGGTTATAAATATGATACTCCAAAACCAACCACTGAACGTTCAATGCTTAAATTTGGAACGTTCGTATCCTCAGTCGCTGACACTTCATCATCTCAGTACTCCTCGTCGGTTACACCAATCCCTGAGGAAACTCATGCCTCCTCAAAAGGTAAGGAGAAAATGGTTTATTCAAAACCTACCTCTGTCTCTAAAGACAAAGGTAAAGGAATTGTTATTTATCAAAATCCTCAGAAGGGTACCTTAGTACCTAAGCTGAATGCTTCCAAAGCCTTAGTGATTCATTCATCTGGTTCTAGAAATCAGACCTCTGGATCAGTTCAGCGACCTACTCCTAGACTCAGAGTAGATGTCCTTGGTAAGAAATATGAAGAACTGAATGTTCGTCCTATTTCAAAAACCAATAGTGTACTTGGTGCTGGCACTTCTAATTCCAAATTAAAAGCTCAGCACTGAAGTGGTCCTAGAACTAATTTTAGTTATAGGAAATGTTATCACTGTAGACTTACCGATCATATTGCAAGTAAGTGCCCCACAGCCACCAAAGCTGATAAGATAGCTAAGGTGAAGATAGCACCAAAGTCCAAGAAGACCAACCCAGTTGCAAGTCAGGTCAAGGTGACTCCTACCGCTGAGGTCAAGAAATTGACCAAAGTGAAGAAAGACAAAGCTGAATCTTCAAATGCTGCGAAGACTGCTGAACCCATTCCAACTTCTTCCACTGACAAACGCGTATACATGGTGAAGTGGGTACCCAAACAAAACTAATCTTCCTTTGTATTGCAGGTTAAGAAGGGTATCTGGTATCTCGATAGCGGATGCTCTAGACACATGACTGGAAAGAAAAACCTGCTCACTGAATACAAGGAAAAGGGTCCCTCTGTGACTTTCGGTGGAAATGGAAAAGGACACACCTGAGGGTATGGTGTACTTTCAAATGGTACAACATCCTTCAGAAGAGTCGCATATGTTGAAGGGCTGAAGCATAATCTTCTGAGCATCAGTCAGCTTTGCGACATGGATAACAAAGTGATTTTCACTAAGGAATCCTGCTTTGTCTCTGACAAAAAGGAGAAGATAGCTCTCAGCGGTTATCGTTTGGAAAATGTTTATGTAATAAACATGGACTCAACAACCACTGAGAACTCCTGTTTCTTCTCAAAGGCATCTTCTGATATTAACTGGCTATGGCACAAAAGGCTCTCACATCTCAACTTCAAGACGTTGAATACTCTTTCCTCCAAAGAGTTAGTCACTGGTCTACCTCAACATTCATACGCCAAAGAGTCTTTATGTTCAGCGTGTGAGAAAAAGGGAAGCAGACCAAGGCAAGCTTTAAGTCAAAGCAAGTTTCCTCAGTGTCATCTCCTCTACAATTACTCCATATGGATTTGTTTGGCCCTGTTAACAAACAATCCATCGCTGGAAAGAAATATACGCTGGTCATAGTTGATGAATTCTCTCGTTACACATGGGTAATGTTTCTCCGTTCAAAGAGTGACACCCCTGAAGAACTCATCACCTTTGTTCGGAAGATGGAAACTCTGAACAATATGACTGTTCGCTCAATAAGGAGTGATCATGGAACTGAATTCAAAAACAGTTCTCTTGATTCCTTCCTTGAGAGTAAGGGTATTTCTCACAACTTTTCGTCAGTGAGAACACCGCAACAAAATGGAGTCGCTGAAAGAAGAAATAGAACAATTATTGAAGCTGCACGTTCAATGCTCAGCGATTCTCACCTGCCTACTCAGTTTTGGGCAGAAGCTGTCAACACTGCTTGTTTTACGCAAAACAGGTCGCTGATAGTTAAAAGATTCAAAAAGACATCCTATGAACTCTTTCATGGGAGAAAGCCTTCAATCAGCTTTCTTTACATCTTTGGATGTCAGTGTTTCATACTGAACAACAGAGATGCCCTTGGAAAGTTTGATCCTAAGGCTGATGATGGAATCTTTCTTGGATACTCCTCAGTCTCCAAAGACTTCAGAGTCTTCAACCGTAGAAGACAAACTGTAGAAGAAACTATTCACGTCACGTTTGACGAATCCCGTTCAGCGAACTCTAAACCGAACGCTGATACAGAAGAACTGAATCAATGGATGTTTTCTCATCTTGGTGATTCAGAAGATATTCCCACTCCTCATGCTCATCCAGTAGAAGATGATAGTCCTACTATCATTCCAAACATGCAGAATAGTGAAGCTGAAACATCTTGGGTCTCAGTTGTTCCTATAAACACTATACCTGCAGTTGATCCAAATGTCTCAGAAATTCCATCTATTTCTCAGCAATCAGTGAATGAAGTGACAAATGCAAACATTCCTCTCTTAGCTGATAATCCAGAAGTAGCTGAAGCCTCATCTTCAGTTTCTCCAGTTCAGACTGAATCAGCGACGTATGTTCCTGCTCAGCGATGGACTGTAAATCACCCAATCGATCAAATTCTTGGTGATCCCAACGCTGGTATTCAGACTCGTAGAAGTGCAGGTAATATTTGTTTATTTGTTAATTTTATTTCACAAACTGAACCAAAGAAAATAGATGATGCCCTCAGAGATCCAAACTGGGTCAGCGCTATGCAAGAAAAGCTGACTGAATTCGAAAGAAACAAAGTTTGGAAACTTGTTCGTAGACCAACTGACAAAACGGTGATAGGCACTAAATGGGTCTATCGAAACAAGTTGGACGAACATGGTACTGTAACTCGCAACAAAGCTCGTCTTGTTGCTCAGGGATACAGACAAGAGGAAGGCATAGATTATGACGAAACTTTTGCTCCTGTAGCAAGACTTGAATCTATTCGTCTTTTCTTAGCATATGCTGTACACAAAAACTTCACTGTACATCAGATGGATGTTAAGTCAGCGTTTCTGAATGGAAAGCTGAATGAAGAAGTGTATGTGGAACAACCTCCAGGATTCTCAGATCCTAAGCGTCCGGGTTATGTTTATAAACTGGACAAGGCACTTTATGGCTTAAAGCAAGCTCCTCGTGCATGGTATGATACTCTCTCTACTTATCTCCATATTGAAAATTTTGAGCGAGGTAAGATTGACAAAACTTTATTTTTTAGAAAAGTGAAAGGTCATATCATTTTAGTTCAAATATATGTTGATGACATTATATTTGGTTCTACTAACCCTGAGATTTGTACTCGTTTCGCTGATAGAATGAAAGATGAGTATAAAATGAGCATGATGGGTGAACTAACATATTTCCTTGGTCTTCAGATTAAGCAAACTGAAAAAGGAACTTTCATAAATCAGGGAAAGTATGTTAAAGATATGCTGAAGAAATTCGACTTAACTGAAAGTTCAGCTATGAAAACCCCTATGGCACCACCGCTGATACTTGATAAGGACACAAAGGGTGTTCCTGTAAATGTCACGTTGTACCGTGGGATGATCGGCTCTCTATTGTATCTTACAGCTAGCCGACCCGATATTATGTTTGCAACATGTCTGTGCGCACGATATCAAGCTGAACCTAAGATATCCCATATGAAAGCTGTAAAGCGAATCTTTCGATATCTTAAGGGTACAACGAACCTAGGTCTTTGGTATCCCAAAGACTCAGGATTCGATCTAACCGCCTATTCAGACAGTGATTTTGCAGGTTGCAAAATGGATAGGAAAAGCACCACCGGAGGATGTCAGCTCCTGGGTGGAAAGCTGGTAAGTTGGACAAGTAAGAAGCAAAACTCAGTGTCCACTTCCACAGCTGAAGCTGAATATGTAGCCGCTGGAAGCTGTTGTTCTCAAGTCTTGTGGATGAGAAATCAGCTACTAGACTATGATCTTCAGCTCTCCAAAATTCTAATCTATTGCGACAGCACTAGTGCCATCGCTATAGCAAACAATCCAATGCTACACTCAAAGACAAAACACATAGAAATCAGATATCATTTTATCAGAGATCATGTGATGAATGGTGATATAGAACTTCATTTTATCCCAACTGATTATCAGTTAGCTGATTTATTTACCAAACCTCTTGATGAGACAAGATTCAACTTTCTCATCAGCGAGCTTGGAATGCTGAACTTTGAAGGGTAAAATCTTCAGCGGTTCACATTTGATCAGCTTTACGTTTATACATTCTTGTATAGACTTCGGGATAAAATCAACTTATATAATCCATTTCATCATCTTCTCTCTGAATAAACTTGGTTAAACTGATATCCAGGTATGTTTTCTCTCTCTGACAATCGCATGTAAATGCAAGATTTCAAAATAAATTACATCGCTGAATATCTCTTCCTTAACAGCGATATTTTGAAAGTTCTTTAAACCTTCACTGATATTTTCTATTCAGTGCTTCATGTTTTTCAAAAGAGTCCCTGAGCTTTTCAAAACCTCAGAGACATCCTAAAAGAATGTGAAAGGACAGTTGTGACGTCATTGCAACGGATTACACTAGGCACGTTTTCTTTTTGACACACGTTTGCACGTTTCGTTCAAACTTCCAATCAAATGCAAACACGTGTCCGTGTCATGATGAAAACCTTTTCCCGCTCAAGGTTTTCTCTCTCTAAAACTCCCTATATAAACAACTCTTGGTTTATATTTGTCTTTTACGCGAACAATCTTTCTCCGCAAGAAAAGAATTACTGTTGCATTTGTGCTCTCAAAAACCTCAAGAACTGTTCATCACCTTCTTCATCAAAACATCAAGGTTAATATGTTCTTATCTATTATCAAATGCGTATAACTTGTTTTCGATCTTATCATTGTTTTACACAAGATCAAACAAAAGAACTCAAAAATAAAATCATTTTCTTTCATGGTTTTATGAACACAACCATTTCATGGTTGTTCTTCAAGTTTTAAATCTAAATCTTAAACTTGTTCTTCATTCGTATCCAGTTTTTTTTTCAGAAACTGGAATACAAGACTTTATGGGTTTTACATTTCTTTTAAAAATCAAGAAAAACCCTAATCTTCATTAAGACATTTTTGTCTGAATGAAATGGACAAAATTCGAAAAATCTAAATGGAAAATTATTTCCACATTAAGATAATTATTATTTGTTAACATCTTTGGTTGAACTGATAATACAGTGAAATGGCAACTTCAAAGCTGAATGTTACCGCTGAGTCCATCTCCGCTGACTCTGAGGAAATGGACATCTTCAAAGCCCCTCAGGTTAAGTTCGAGCTGGATCAACTAGATTGGACTAAAGACAACAACCTCTCAGCTCTTCTCGAGTTTCCTCCTCGGAAGCAAGTATCACATCTGGACGATGCTGTGAGTTTTCTGAAGAACAGCCCCATTTACACAGCCCTGACCATAACACCTCCTGCCAGTCAGCGGCTCTTATCCCAGTTCTGGTACTCTGCCCGACACACTGAGCTACCCTCTGCCAAAGATCCATCCAAAACCATCGACTGCATACTCAACGATACTGAGTATGGCACCATCAAGATCACACCCGCCATAATCCGCAAAGCCCTGAACTTCCCAAATGCTACCAAAGAAAAACCCTTCATTCCATTCCCTGACCATAAAAAGCATGCTGACAGAGAAGCAATCATTGCTTTCCTTGACGCAATGGGTTATATCTGGGATATTGGAAGGGACAAGAAGCCTGAGAAGAAACTGACGCTGGTAAAGAAATCCAAGATGCCCAGCGAGATGAATTTCATCTTCGCTCACCTGATCAGCTGCATGACAGCGAAATCCGGATCTTCTGATCAAGCCGCTCAACCTCAGCAGTCCATGGGATACGCACTGCTGAAAGGTCTACACATTGACTGGGCCTCCATTATTTATGATGACCTGATTCAACGTATCGATTCTGCCGCTGACAGACCAGCATGGGTTCCTTACCCACGATTCATCAGCGCCATCTTTCAATATGGACTAAAGGACAGCTATCCTGAAGAGGGTGATCTGAAACTTTCTCAGGTTGGCCCTAAGGTTCTCGATTTCAAGCCTGTCGCCAACGAGGTACGTCTCTCTACCCTTCTCTCTCTTCTTAACCCCAATTCTTCGCTTTCTGTGGCTCCTTCAGCGACAATACCCATCGCTGATACCCCGGCCACAAAATCCTCTCCTTCTAAGAAAAGGAAACCCTCTCACACCCAACTTGATTCCAAAAGGATCAAGAAAACCAAGGAGCAACCCCAGCAATTCCATGCTGAAGACTCCTCAGCTCATTCTAAAGAGCTGAAGGAAAGTTCCGTGGTACGCTCTGCCACACCCGTGCAAGCCATCCCTCCAATCCAGGCTTCAGCGTCTCTAAACGCTGAGGTTAAAAACTTGGAAACTACCCAACCTCCCTCAGTCTCTCAAAAGACTGATGAAGTGATTGTCAGCGATTCCAACGCTGAACTCAGAACCCGAACCCCAATCTTAACCTTCGCTTCTCCCTCCACTCACTTGGACATTCCTCCAAAGAACACTGGAGATGCCATCATTCCAGAAGCCACCGCTGACGCTTCTCAACATATGATGAAGAAAGGACCTGCAGAGATCACCATACCTCACCGTACTTTCGAAGAGGATATGGAACATTATTCAGGAACTTGCAACTTTGACGAGTTCGTCAATCCTCCGGCAGGTACAAATCCCACCTTAAACACTGTAACTAAACCTGAAACTTCTGAGCTTTCCTTTGTTCACAAGTACTTATATGTTACAGGTCCTAATTTGGGAGACATCAATGCTTCTCTGAAGTCCATGGAAACAAAGCTGACCAGTCTCACCACCACACTCTCCAACAACTCAACAGCTGTAACAAACGCTGGAGAGAATTTGACAAAGCTGACAACGGTGGTGGAGAAGAAAGCTTCCACTGAAGACATCAAGGGACTTGATAAGACTCTCGCCGATTTTGCCAAGGTGCTCTCTGACATTTACACTGACTACACCAGCCTCAAAACATCAGTTTCGACCGTGTCCAGCGAAGTAACAACGCTGAAGACATCGGTTGGAAAATTAGAGGGTGATGTGTCAGCAGTCAAGACTGACTTAGGCTCTGTAAAGACCGACGTTAGTTCTATGAAGACGATGATCGAGACGCTGGTAAACAAGGCAAATAATCCAGCTCCTGCTCCTGCCCCTGCCCCTATTTTGGAATCTTTCACAGCGGCGGATCGCACAGAGCTGAAGAAAATCACGCCTGCTATTTCTGGCCTAGAAGACAGAATAGCAAAGCTTGAAGGTTGTGTGAAAATCTCTGGCCCAGAAGACAGAGATAACACCAATGCTGAGTCTACCCATTCCTCCCCCAGTCATCATGAAAAAGAGGGGGAGAAGAGCGTTGAACATTCAGGTGAGAAGAGCGCTGAAGATCTAAACAAAAGCGCTGAAGATCTGAACAAGAGCGCTGAAGACCTTTCCCATGATGAATCTATCAGGGGAGAGAGGAATGAAGATCTTATCGCTGGACCTCAGGGAGATGAAAACCCTGAGGGAACCGAGAAGCTCGCCTCAGTATCTGAGGGGGAGCAACTCGAAGAAGATGCTGAGGAATCCGAAGCAGAAGAAGATGAAGACATCGACATCCCTGAAGATGAACCATCCTCCTCTCCAAGGAAGGATGATGATGATGATGAAGATGATGATGATTTCTTTATCGTCAAACCTTCCCCAAGGATCAAAGCTCTTAAGGGAATCTCAATAAAAGAACCATCAGGGGAGAAGACAAAGACAAAGCCCTCAGCCTCTGGCGCTGAGAAAAGCAAAGGCAAAGGCCTCGCTGAAGATGAAAATCTGGCGATCTTGCTTGAAAAGCCGGTTTGTCAGGTACACTAAACTTTACTTATTCCTTCCCTGAACATCTCAATACACAATCAGTTCTCTACTCAACAACCTCTTTACACATCCACATTCTTTTTCTATCTTTTCTACCCAAGTTCTTCTACCCAGTTCTTATTTGTAAGATCGCTGCGTTTCAGCTAGTCCTCTCCCCTGTTTGAGGATATCGCTGAAGGCTCTACAATTGCGACTTCACCAATAATTCCAACTGCCGCTGAAGACATAATCCCAGTCTTGGATTTGATCTCTGAGACTGATGAACCAGAAGAACAACCTCTCTCGCACAGAAACAGACCTTCCTCAGCTCCTCAAAAGCTGAGTGAAGAAGATCAAAAGAGAAGAGAAGAAATGATAAAGCGATTTGAGGATCAACGAATCATTCTAAGGCGTGATCAACTGCCTTCAGTTCCTCCTAAGTTCAGAATTTCAAAAACTGAATACCCGGAACACCTCAGAGCTGAACGCCTCATCGCTGAAAGGAAGGAAGCTGAAGAGAAAGACAGAGAATACGCCATCAAGCTTACTCAAGAATCTGTCAAAGACCCCAAGCTGAAGCGTGTTCCCATTCAAATACAACGAAAGCTTTGGGAAGAAGCCCAGAAGATCGTGGAAAAGAAAACTGAAGTTTCTCAGACCACCCTGATCTGGTGTAAAGAGAAAATTCACTTCAGATATCTTCCAGCGAAGATCAACAAGGTATTCATCTCTGGAAGAACCTCTATCGGAGTACCTATTGTTGACATCAAACTATTCAGAGAAGATGGCCAAACTGAAACCTTTCGCGCTGACACTGTAAAAAGGTATGGTCTCTCTGAATGGCTGGAGATGAGGTTAGCTATCCAATCGTCACAATCTAAGTACAAGGATCATTTCGAAAAGCTGATAAACAGACAGATCGACTTGATATCTTCTTGTGTGGATATTCCTCCTGTTCCTGATCTAAAGCTGAAAAGAAAAAGGGGCTCTCCAAAAAAGAAACGTCAAGATTCAAACTCAGGTTCTGTCATACGAAATGAAACTGGAATTGGTTTCTCTCGCGCTGAAGTACTTGGTCCTGATCCTGATCTATCTGCCCTTGACATCTCTTTGCCACCATGTGAACTTTTCGTCCCTGGTAAAGTCATCAGTAATCCTTATGGAATATTCTTTCTTGACTACGACGGACGTAAATGCTTTCAACGGATCGCTGAGCTTCCAATCACTCCAATCGAACAGCTCAGAGATCTCATCTACTGGTGTGACTTCAGAAAAGACATTCGGGAACGACACCTAAAACCCTTGATCTTTCAAGAAGCGCTGAACAAAAGAAAAGAAGGTGTAACGGTTCCTGACTGGATGATCCCCACTGAAAAGACGACCCTTGATGAACTTCTCATTAAGGAAGAACCTTTTGAAAACTGATATAATCTCCTTTTTCTCTATTGTATCAGTTATCCTTCTGTACTTGTAAATTATTTCGCTTGTACTTATAATCTTTCTGTTCTTCATTGTAACCTGATTCAATATTTTAAAGAAAGATTTCAGCGAACGTACTTTACTCCATCAGTACTGAAAAGATCCCAGAAAACAGTAAAAGGGACAAATATTTTATGAGTTCTTTTTATCCTTATGTTTTCATTAAATAGCAATTTTCTTTGTTGCTATGTCATAATCAAATAGGGGGAGATTGTTGATCCAAACCCTCAGTGATTTGATAATGACCCTCTCTTATACTTAGTGAAAATTGTAAGTAAACAATATGTATCAGAGTTTCACTATCGCTGATAAGTACTAAGAACTTACAGTACCGCTGATAGGAACTCTCGCTCTTTTAAATTAAACATTCAGCGAACACTGTTCACCATAATGCTCTGAGCCTGTTCAGTCCTTATGGTGATCGCTGATAAGTTAGTTGTATACTTATGATCCCTGAAGACAAGTTTCACGTCAACAAAGGTTCTACGCTGAAGTCGAAGATCAAGCTCAAGAACCAGCGACAAGTCTACTAATGAACTGATGCGGATCAGCGAAGACTCAGATTTGTCCACTCAACGTGAAGTATCAAGTACAAGACTTCAGCTATCGCTGAACTTTATCATCTGCTGAATAGTAAATGATAATCGCTGAATCAACGAAAGCTAATCATGAAGTCCTCCGTACAAAGTACTTTTGTCTTAACCACCCTTGCACGCCTCCGTACGAAATGTCAGAAAAGAACCTCCGAATATCTGAAATCGTACAACCACTCTGATACTATACTGTTCATCCTTACGGCTACTAAGGTTGTCAACCAAGGTCAATGACATGCAACCAACCAGCTGATGACACGTGTAAAGTATATACTGATTTGGATTTAATGCATGCAGTATATAAAGAGATGAACTCACTTCATTTTGAAGTAACTTGCTAACTCTGGACAAGTTCAAATCTCTCTTAAGATAGGATTTTATTAGTAATCTCCTTATCTTTCTTAGTGCAAGAAACCTTAGTGTTCCAACTTGTTTAGATTTAGGTGTATCCTTAATCTTGTTTCCGCAACAAGCTGTAAATTGTTAATGATTTATCAATAAACAATTTAGAAAAGTAAAATAGTGTGTTTGTATTCAACCCCCCCCCCTTCTACAAACTTGTATAGGCCTTTCGGGACCAACAGATAGAGTTCAGCGATAGCTGAAGTCTTGTACTTGATACTTCACGTTGAGTGGACAAATCTGAGTCTTCGCTGATCCGCATCAGTTCATTAGGAGACTTGTCGCTGGTTCTTGAGCTTCATCTTCGACTTCAGCGTAGAACCTTTGTTGACGTGAAACTTGTCTTCAGGGATCATAAGTAAACAACTAACTTATCAGCGATCATCATAATGACTGAACAGACTCAGAGCATTTATGGTGAACAGTTTCGCTGAATGTTTAACTTAAAGAGCGAGAGTTCCTATCAGCGGTACTGGAAGATCTTAGTACTTATCAGCGATAGTGAAACTCTGATACATATTGTTTACTTACAATTTTCACTAAGTATAAGAGAGGGTCATTATCAAATCACTGAAGGTTTGGATCAACAATCTCCCCCTATTTGATTATGACATAGCAACAAAGAAAATTGCTATTTTAATGAAAACATAAGGATAAAAAGAACTCGTAAAATATTTGTCCCTTTTACTGTTTTCTGGGATCTTTTCAGTACTGATGGAGTAAAGTACATTCGCTGAAATCTTTCTTTAAAACTTTGAATCAGGTTACAAAGAGAAATGGAAAGATTACAAGTACGAGCGAAATAAATTACAAGTACAGAAGAATAACTGATACAATAGAGAAAAAAGGCGATCATATCAGCTTGTAAAGGGTTCTTCCTTGATGAGAAGTTCATCAAGGGTCTTTGATGTGGGGATCATCCAGTCAGGGACATCTTCTCCTTGATTCTTTTTCTTCAGAGCTGCTTCAAAAATCAAGGGCTTCAGGTGTCTAGCTTTGATGTCGCGTCTGACTTCACACCAGTATACGAGATCTCTGAGTTGTTCGATGGGAGCGATGTCTAGCTCAGAGATACGTTGAAAGTGATGATTTCCATAGTAGTCTAAAAAGAATATACCATAGGGATCACTTACAACTGTGCCAGGGATGAAAGTTTCTCCAGGTGGTAGGGAGGTGTCAAGCATTGAGAGATCGACATCAGGGCCAAGAACTTCAGCGCGAGAGAAACCAATACCCGTTTCATTCCGAATAGGAGGACCTGAATCAGAGACTTTCTTTTTCTTAGCGGAGACTTCTCTTGGTTGAGGAAGAGGAGGAATATCCACAGCTGATGAAAGCAGGTCGATCTGTTTGTTTAAGATCTTCTCGACATGACTTTTGAACTTTGAGCGCGATCCCTGAATGGCTAATTTTGTTTCTAACCATTCAGAGAGACCAAACTTTTCTAAGGTAGCAGCATAGAAAGTTTGTTTGGTTTCGTCATCTCTGTAGATATCCACTTCAACAACATGAACTTCAGCGTACAGTCTTCCTCTGATGTTTGCTTTGACGATTTTGGATGGTCTAGATCGATTGGTCAGCATTTGTTTAGCCCATTCCAAAGTCGTATCAGAGACCTTAGTCTTTTCTCTAACGATCTCTTGAGCATCATCCCATAGCTGACGTTGAACATCAATGGGAACTCGTTTCAGCTTGGGGTCTTTTATTGATCGTTGAGTAAGCTTGATGGCGTATTCTCTGTCTTTTTCTTCAGCTTCCTTTCTTTCAGCGATGAGGCGTTCAGCTCTGAGGTGTTCCTTGTATTCAGCTTTTGAAATTCTGAAGTTTGGAGGAACTGAAGGCAGTTGATCACGCCTTAGAATGATTCGCTGATCCTCGAATCGCTTTATTATTTCCTCTCTTCTTTTCTGTTCCTCTTCACTTAGCTTTTGAGGAGCTAATGAAGGTCTGCATTTGTGAGAGAGAGTATGTTCTTCAAGTTCATCAGTCTCAGAGATCAAATCCAAGACTGGGATTATTTCTTCAGCGGCAGCTGGTATTATTGGTGAAGTCGCAGTTGTGGAGCCTTCAGCGATATCCTCAAACAGGGGAGAGGACTAGCTGAAACACAACGATCTTACAAGTAAGAACTTGGGTAGAATCAGAAAGAAGAATTTGTTCAAGTGTATAGGCTTGGGTAGAGGAACTGATAGTGTATGATAGAGGAGGGATGGAGTAAGAGATGTTTAGTGTACCTGACAATCCGGCTTTTCAAGCAAGATCGTCAGATTGTCATTTTCAGCGACGCTTTTGCCTTTGCCTTTCTCAGCTCCAGAGGCTGAGGGCTTTGTCTTTGTCCGCTCCCCTGAAGGTTCATTTATCGAGATTCCCTTAAGAGCTTTAATCTTTGGAGCAGGTTTGACGATAAAGAAGTCATCGTCATCTTCGTCATCATCATCATCATCATCATCATCATCATCATTCTTTTGAGAAGAAGATGGTTCATTATCAGGGATGTCGACGGCTTCATCATCTTCTGATTCGGATTCTTCAGCGTCTTCTTCGAGCTGCTCCCCCTCAGATACAGAGGCGAGCTTCTCGGTTCCCTCAGGGTGTTCATCTCTCTGAGGTCCAGCGGCTGCTTCAGCTTCAATAGTCTTCTCACCCTCTTCAGCGAAGGTGAGGTCTTCGTTCTTCTCTCCCCTGATAGATTCATCATGGGAAAGGTCTTCAGCGCTCTTCTCCCCCTTTTTTTCATGATGACTGGGGGAGGAATGGGTAGATTCAGCAGCGTTGGTAGGTTCTCTGTCTTCTTGGCCAGAGAGACCTACACAAACTTCAATCTTTGCTAATCTGTCTTCAAGGCCAGAAATAGCAGGATTGATCTTTTCCAGCTCTTTGCGATCCGCCGCTGTGAAGTTTTTAGTTTCAGGGACGGGGGTAGGGGCAGGAGCAGGAGTATTCGCTTTGTGTAGCAGCTGCTCGATCATCGTCTTTATCGAACCAACATCGTTCTTTATAGAGCCTAAGTCAGTCTTTACAGCAGACATATCACCCTCGAGTTGTCCAACAGATGTCTTCAGCGTTGTGACATCGCCGGACATGGATGACACTGAACTTTTGAGAGAGGTGTAGTCTGTGTAGATGTCAGCGAGCACCTTTGCGAAGTCGCTGAGAGTCTTATCAACTTGCTTTAAGTCATCTGTGGAAGCCTTCTTCTCTACCACCATTGTCAGCTTTTGAAGATTCTCTCCAGCGTTTGTTACAGCTGAAGAGTTGTTGGAGAGAGTGGTGGTGAGACCTGTCAGCTTTGTTTCCACGGACTTCAGAGAGGCGTTGATGTCTCCCAAGTTAGGACCTGTAACAGATAAGAACTTGTGAACAAAGGAAAGCTCAGAAGTTTGGGGTTTAGTAACAGTGTTTAGGGGTTGTTGATTACCTGCAGGAGGATTGGTGAACTCATCAAAGTCACGGGTGCCTGAGTAAAGTTCCATGTCGTCTTCAAACGTGCCCATGGATTGTCCTGCAGGTCCTGTCTTCATCATTTCTGGATTATCAGCTTTAGCTTCCGTAGAAATGATGGCATCTCCAGTGATAACTGGAAGAGAGACCAAATGAGTAGAGGGAGAGGTGAAGGATGAGATTAGAGGTTGGGTTCTGAGTTCAGCGTTGGATTCGCTGAGAATCACTTCATCAGTCTTTTGAGAGACTGAAGGAGGTTGGGAAGTTTCCAAGTCTGTAATCTCAACGTTTGGAGACGCTGAGATTGGGATGGAAGGGATGGCTTGTTCAGGTGTGGCAGAGCGTACCACTGAACGTTCCTTCAGCTCTGCAGAAAGAGCTGAGGAGTCTTCAGCATGAGATTGCTGGGGTTGCTCCTTTGTTTTCTTGATCCTTTTAGAACCAATTGGGGTAGTAGAATGTTTCCTTTTAAGAGGAATAGAGGTAGCAGCTGGGGTATCAGCGGTGGGTTTGTCCACTGAAGGAGCTGCAGAAGTAGAAGAAGTATGAGGGTTAAGAAGAGTTAAGAGTGTAGAAAGACGTACCTCATTTACGGTTGGTTTGAAGTCGCGTATCTTTGGACCGACCTGAGAAAGTTTCAGGTCACCATCAGTTGGGTAGGTTTCCTTCAGGCCACATTGGAAGATGGCGCTGATGAAACGTGGGTAAGGAACCCATGGAGGTCTGTCAGCGACGGTGTCCACTCTTAGAACCAGGTCATCATAGATAATCGATGCCCAGTCTATGTTGAGACCTTTCAGCAGTGCATAACCCATTGCTTGCTGAGGTTTAGCGGCTTGGTCAGAGGAGCCACTCTTTGCAGTCATGCAGCTTATCAGATGAGCGAAGATGAAATTCATCTTGCTGGGCATTTTCGATTTCTTGATAATCGTCAGCTTCTTCTCGGGCTTCATGTCTCTGCCGATTTCCCATACATAGCCCATTGCATCGAAGAATGCAATGATGGCTTCCCTGTCTGAGTTTTTCTTGGGGTCAGGGAGGGGAACAAAAGGTTTTTCCTTGGTGGCGATGGGAAGGCTGAGTGCTTTGCGAATTATGGCTGGGGTGATCTTTATAGTACCATATTCAATATCGCAGAGGATGCAATCTATTATTTTGGAGGGGTCTTTGGCTGAAGGTAATTGAGTGTGTCTCGCTGAGTACCAGAATTGTGAGAGCAAAAGCTGATGTGTAGGAGGTGTTATGGTCAGGGCTGTGGAGATGCAGCAATTCTTCAAAAATTTCACAGCATCATCTAGATGTGTGACTTGCTTTCGAGGGGGAAACTCGAGAAGCGCAGAGAGATTGTTCACCTTAGTCCAATCCAGTTTGTCAAGTTCAAACTTGACTTGTGGAGCCTTGATGATGTCCATTTCCTCAGATTCAGCGGATATGTTCTCAGCGGTAGCAGGAATGTCAGATGAGGCCATTTCTCTGTATTATCAGTTCAACCAAAGATGTTAACAAATAAGAATTATCTTAATGTGGAAATAAATTTCCATTAAGATGGTTCAAATTTTATCCATTTCATTCAGACACAAATGTCTTAATGAAGATTAGGGTTTTTCATGTTTGAAAACGCAAATTTCAAACCCAAAAAAATTGTTTTCCAGTTTTCTTTGAAGATTGGGATTCTGGAAAAACGAATGTGTGAAGAACAAGTTTAAGATTTTTGCATTTAAACTTGAAGAACAACCATGAAATGGTTGTGTTCATAAAACCATGAAAGAAAATGATTTTATTTTTAAGAAGTTCTTTTGTTTTGATCTTGTTAAAAACAAAGAGTAGATCAGAAACAAGTTATTTGCATTCGGTAAATAATAAGAACATATTAACCTTGAAGTTTGATGAAGAAGATGAACAGTTGTTCTTGAGAAAAAGTCGAGAGCCAAATGCAACAGTGAATTCTTTCTAGCTTGGAGGATAAGTTCGCGTAAAAGACAAATATAAACAAAGAGTTTGTTTATATAGAGATTTTAGAAAGAGAAAATCTTGAGCGGGAAAAGATTTTCATCATGACACGGACACGTGTTTGCATTTGATTGGCGAAAAAACGAAACGTGCAAACGTGTGTCAGAAAGAAGAACGTGCCAGGGCATAACTGTTGTAATGACGTCACAACCGTCCTTTCATATTCTTGGTTGTCTCTGAGGTTTTGAAAAAAACCCAGAGATACTTTGAAAACATGAAGCACTGAATAGAAATATCAGTGAAGGTTTTAAGAAATTTCAAAAAGTCGCTGTTAAGGAAGAGATATTCAGCGATGCAATCTATTTTGAAATCTTGCATTTACATGCGATTTGTCAGAGAAAAAAAACATACCTTGATATCAGCGAATCAAGTTTATTCAGAGAGAGAATGATAGAATGGGTTATACAAGTTGATTTTATCCTATCGCTGATCAATGTGAACCGCTGAAGATTTTATCCTTCAAAGTTCAGCATTCCAAGCTCGCTGATGAGAAAGTTGAATCTTGTCTCATCAAGAGGTTTGGTGAATAGATCAGCTAACTGATAATCAGTTGGAATAAAATGAAGTTCTATATCACCATTCATCACATGATCTCTGATAAAATGATATATGATTTCTATGTGTTTTGTCTTTGAGTGTAGTACTGGATTATTGGCTATAGCGATGGCACTTGTGCTGTCGCAATAGATTGGAATTTTAGAGAGCTGAAGATCATAGTCTAGTAGCTGATTTCTCATCCACAAGACCTGAGAGCAGCAGCTTCCAGCGGCTACATATTCAGCTTCAGCTGTGGAAGTGGACACTGAGTTTTGCTTCTTACTTGTCCAACTTACCAGCTTTCCACCCAGGAGCTGACATCCTCCTGTGGTGCTTTTCCTATCCATTTTGCAACCTGCAAAATCACTATCTGAATATGCAGTTAGATCGAATCCTGAGTCTTTGGGATACCAAAGACCTAGATTCGTTGTACCCTTAAGATATCGAAAGATTCGCTTTACAACTTTCATATGAGATATCTTAGGTTCAGCTTGATATCGTGCGCACAAGCATGTTGCAAACATAATATCGGGTCGGCTAGCTGTAAGATACAATAGTGAGCCGATCATCCCACGGTACAACGTGACATAGACAGGAACACCCTTTGTGTCCTTATCAAGTGTCAGCGGTGGTGCCATAGTGGTTTTCATAACTGAACTTTCAGTTAAGTCGAATTTCTTCAGCATATCTTTAACATATTTTCCCTGATTTATAAAAGTTCCTTTTCAGTTTGCTTAATCTGAAGACCAAGTAAATATGTTAGTTCACCCATCATGCTCATTTTATACTCATCTTTCATTCTATCAGCGAAACGAGTACAAAGCTTAGGGTTAGTAGAACCAAATATAATGTCATCAACATATATTTGAACTAGAATGATATGACCTTTCACTTTTCTAAAAAATAGAGTTTTGTCAATCTTACCTCGCTCAAATTTTTCAATATGGAGATAAGTGGAAAGAGTGTCATACCATGCACGTGGAGCTTGCTTCAAGCCATAAAGTGCCTTATCCAGTTTGTAAACATAATCTGGATGCTTAGGATCTGAGAATCCTGGAGGTTGTTCCACATACACTTCTTCATTCAGCTTTCCATTTAGAAACGCTGACTTAACATCCATCTGATGTACTTTGAAGTTTTTGTGTACAGCATATGCTAAGAATAGACGAATAGATTCAAGTCTTGCTACAGGAGCAAATGTTTCGTCATAATCTATGCCTTCCTCTTGTCTGTATCTCTGAGCAACAAGACGAGCTTTGTTGCGGGTTACAGTACCATGTTCGTCCAACTTGTTTCGATAGACCCATTTAGGGCCTATCACAGTTTTGTCAGTTGGTCTTCGAACAAGTTTCCAAACTTTGTTTCTTTCAAATTCAGTCAGCTCTTCTTGCATGGCGCTGGCCCAGTTTGGATCTTTGAGGGCATCATCTACCTTCTTTGGTTCAGTTAGTGAAATGAAATTTACAAATAAACAAATATTACCTGCACTTCGTCGAGTCTGAATCCCAGCGTTTGGATCACCAAGAATTTGATCGATTGGGTGATTTATAGTCCATCGCTGAGCCGGAGCGTGAGATGCTGAAGATGAAGCTTCAGCGGCGTCGGGAGTATCAGCCAAGAGAGGAATGGATGCAGTTGTCATTATATTCACTGATTGCTGAGAAGTAGATGGAATGTCTGAGACATTTGGATCAACTGTAGGTATAGTGTTTATAGGAACAACTGAGACCCATGATGTTTCAGCTTCACTATTCTGCATGTTTGGAATGATAGTGGGACTATCATCTTCTACTGGATGAGCATGAGGAGTGGGAATATCTTCTGAATCACCAAGATAAGAAAACATCCATTGATTCAGTTCTTCTGTATCAGCGTTCGGTTTAGAGTTCGCTGAACGGGATTCGTCAAACGTGACGTGAATAGTTTCTTCTACAGTTTGTCTTCTTCGATTGAAGACTCTGAAGGCTTTGGAAACTGAGGAGTATCCAAGAAAGATTCCATCATCAGCCTTAGGATCAAACTTTCCAAGAGCATCTCTATTGTTCAGTATGAGACACTGACATCCAAAGATGTGAAGAAAGCTGATTGAGGGCTTTCTCCCATGAAAAAGTTCATAGGCTGTTTTATTGAATCTTTTGACTATCGGCGACCTGTTTTGCGTAAAACAAGCAGTGTTGACAGCTTCTGCCCAAAACTGAGTAGGCAGGTGAGAATCGCTGAGCATTGAACGTGCAGCTTCAATAATTGTTCTATTTCTTCTTTCAGCGACTCCATTTTGTTGCGGTGTTCTCACTGACGAAAAGTTGTGAGAAATACCCTTACTCTCAAGGAAGGAATCAAGAGAACTGTTTTTGAATTTAGTTCCATGATCACTCCTTATTGAGCGAACGGTCAGATTGTTCAGGGTTTCCATCTTCCGAACAAAGGTGATGAGTTCTTCAGGGGTGTCACTCTTAGAACGGAGAAACATTACCCAAGTGAAGCGAGAGAATTCATCAACTATGACCAGCGTATATTTCTTTCCAGCGATGGATTGTTTGTTAACAGGGCCAAACAAATCCATATGGAGTAGTTGTAGAGGAGATGACACTGAAGAAACTTGCTTTGATTTAAAGCTTGCTTTGGTCTGCTTCCCTTTTTCACACGCTGAACATAAGGACTCTTTGGCGTATGAATGCTGAGGTAGACCAGTGACTAACTCTTTTGAAGAAAGAGTGTTCAGTGTCTTGAAATTTAGATGAGATAGCCTCTTATGCCATAGCCAGTTGACATCAGATGAGGCCTTTGAGAAGAAACAGGAGTTCTCAGTGGTTGTTGAGTCCATGTTTATTACATAAACATTTTCCAAACGATAACCGCTGAGAGCTGTCTTCTCCTTTTTGTCAGTGACAAAGCAGGATTCATTAGTAAAGATTACTTTGTTATCCATGTCGCAAAGCTGACTGATGCTTAGAAGATTATGCTTCATCCCTTCAACATATGCGACTCTTCTGAAGGAGGTTGTACCATTTGAAAGTACACCATACCCTCGGGTTTGTCCTTTTCCATTTCCACCGAAAGTCACAGAGGGACCTTTCTCTTCCTTGTATTCAGCGAGCAGGCTTTTCTTACCAGTCATGTGTCTAGAGCATCCGCTATCGAGATACCAGATACCCTTCTTAACCTGCAATACAAAGGAAGATTAGTTTTTCTTAGGTACCCACTTAACCATGTATACACGTTTGTCGGTGGAAGTAGTTGGAATGGAAGATTCAACAGTCTTCGCAACATTTGAAGATTCAACTTTGTCTTTCTTCACTTTGGTTAATTTCTTAACCTCAGTGGTAGAATTCACCTTGACCTGATTTGCACCAGGGTTGGTCTTCTTTGCCTTGGGGGCAATCTTCACCTTAGCTATCTTTTCAGCTTTGGTGGCTGTGGGGCACTTACTAGCAATATGATCAGTGAGTCCACAGTGATAACATTTCCTATAGCTAAAAGTAGTTCTAGGACCATTTGTATGCTGAGCTTTTAATTTAGAATTAGAAGTACCAGCACCAAGTAAGCTATTTGCTTTAGAAATGGGACGAACATTTAGTTCTTCAGATTTCTTAACAAGGACATCCACTCTGAGTCTAGGAGTAGATCGCTGAATAGATCCAGAGATCAGCTTCCTTGATCCAGAGGGATGGGTCACTGAAGCTTTAGAAGCATTCAGCTTTGGTACTAAAGTACCCTTCTGAGGATTTTGATAAATAACAATTCCTTTACCTTTGTCTTTAGAGACAGAGGTAGATTTTGAATAAACCATTTTCTCCTTGCCTTTTGAGGAGGTAGGAGTTTCCTCAGGGATTGGTGTAATGGACGAGGAGCACTGAGAAGATGATGTATCAGCGACTGAGGATATGAACGTTCCAAATTTAAGCATTGAACGCTCAGTGGTTGGTTTTGAAGTTTCATATTTGTAACCCAAACCACGTTTATCACTCAGTGGAATTTGAGACTTTATTATCTCAGTGATCTTTGTTGAAGAATTACACCATCCTTCAACAGTAGCTTTTTCAGCTTTTAATGCAGCGATAGCTTCTGCTCATTCTATTTTGACTAGCTGATTTAAATATACTTGATCTTTAAAATCTTCTTCAATTTTAGAAAGCTTTTCTATTTGAAGGTGGCAGTTTTTAAGCTTTTCAGTGAGATCAAGGTTTTGGTTTTCAACCACAGTTTTGCCGTTCATGGCTTCGTATAAACTTCTAGTCAAGAGATCGATCTTACGGAGACTATCAGCTTCATCAATATTTGCAATATTGGTAAAGAAAGAAGGTGATACCTGAATAGCAGAGGTTGAAGTGGAGGGCATGTCTGAACTTTCTTCCTCTTCTTTAATCTTGGCCATGAGACATAGATTTGCTTCATCATCTTCAGAGTCAGATGATGATACTTCTTCATCAGAAGCAGCCCAATCATAGTCAGCCATCAGGCCTTTGCCTCTCTTCTTAAAGCTTTGAGGGTCTAGAAACTTTCTTAGACCTGCACTCGTTAGCAAAATGTCCTATCTTTTTGCAGTTAAAACAAGTAGCAGTAGCCTTATCAACAAAAACTGATGATTTAGGCTTGTCAGTTATGGAAAGAGGTTTGTTCTTTCTAAACATTTTCTTCTTGGCAAATCTCCTGAATTTTTTAGTTAGGAGAGCCAAAGATTCATCATCATCTGAGGAGTCAGAATCCGATGACCTTTCAGAGTTACTTTCTAACTCAGTGATAGTGACCGAGGGTCGCTGAGTAGAAGGTTCCTCTGAGATTAAAGCAACAGGGGTGCTTTTGGAATCTTTTACAAG
Source organism: Saussurea involucrata (assembly GCA_033807775.1). Taxonomy (NCBI): domain Eukaryota; kingdom Viridiplantae; phylum Streptophyta; class Magnoliopsida; order Asterales; family Asteraceae; genus Saussurea; species Saussurea involucrata. The sequence continues at coordinate 21,640,797 of CM066324.1, forward strand.
ATTCTTCTTAAGATGGCTTGATTGCTCATGATTCAGCAACGTGCCATATAAGGTAGCAAGGGTCATTGATTTTAGATCTTTTGACAACTTGAGACACATAGAATAATTGTCCCAGCTTTCAGGTAAACATTCTAGAAACTTTGTCAGCACCTCAAAGTTAGAATATTCCTTACCAACAGTTTTCAGATCTATAATTAAACAATTAAAACGTTGGTGAACTTCAGAGAGAGTTTCATTCTTACCAGAAATGAAGCTTTCGTATTGTCTTACCAGGTTGATCTTTCTTGAGTCCTGGACTTCAGATGTTCCTTCATACTGAACATATATTGTGTCCCACATGGCTTTTGAGGATTTCAGGTTCATGACGGAATGATAGACTTCGTCAGGAAGGGCCATGGATAGTATGGATCTGGCTTTTGTATCTATAGCCACTTTCTTCTTATCTTCGTCGGTCCACATGTGTATTTCCTTAGGAATCAGCCTTTCTAGAATAGCAGGTCTATTTGCAGTGGCTGGAACTGAAGGATCAATTCTTACAGGGATGTATGGGCCGTTTTCAAGATAGTAAGGCATAGTAGGGTCTACACCTTCTAAGAAGAGTGTCATCCTATTTTTCCATAAGTTGAAGTTATCTCTGGAAATCTAGGGGGTTTTGCAAGAGAACCATTGTCTATATAATTTGTGTTTGTGTTGGTGGCCATTTTCAGATAATAGCAAGGAAGAGAAATATCTTAGATTAGATCTTGTTTATGAGATTAAACAAATCTGCTCTGATACCACTTGTTGGTCCCGAAGGCCTATACAAGTTTGTAGAAAGGGGGGGGGGGGGGGGTTGAATACAAACACACAGATTTTACTTTTCTAAATTGTTTATTGATAAATCATTAACAATTTACAGCTTGTTGCGGAAACAAGATTAAGGATAAACCTAAATCTAAACAAGTTGGAACACTAAGGTTTCTTGCACTAAGAGAGATAAGGAAATTACTAATAATAACCTATCTTGAGATAAGAGATTGAACTTGTCCAGAGTTAGCAAGTTACTTCGAAATGAAGTGAGTTCATCTCTTTATATACTGCATGCATTTAATGCAAGTCAGTATATACTTTACACGTGTCATCAGCTGGTTGGTTGCATGTCATTGACCTTTGTTGACAACCTTAGTAGCCGCATGGATGAACAGTGTAGTATCAGAGTGGTTGTACGATTTCAGATATTCGGAGGTTCTTTTCTGACATTTCGTACGGAGTCGTGCAAGGGTGGTTAAGACAAATCTGACATTCTAGAACCAACCACTGACCGTTCCATGCTTAAGTTTGGAATGTTCGTATCCTCTCTCCCTGACACTTTCTCTTCTCAGTGTTCCTCTTCACAACCTCCTATCCCTGAGGAAATTTCTACCTCTTCTAAAGGTAAAGAGAAAATGGTTTATCCAAAACCTACCTCTGTCTCTAAAGACAAAGGTAAAGGAATTGCTATTAACCAAAATCCTCAGAAGGGTACCTTAGTACCTAAGCTGAATGCTTCTAAAGCTTCAGTGACCTATCCCTCTGGTTCAAAGAATAAGATCCCTGGATTTATTCAGCGTGGATCTATTCAGCGATCTACTCCTAGAATCAGAGTGGATGTCATTGGTAAGAAATCCGAAGAACTGAATGTTCCTCCTTTTTCAAATGCCAAAAGTATATTTGGTGCTGGTCCTTCTAATTTAAAATCAAAAGCTCAGCATGCAAATGGTCCTAGAACTACTTTTAGTTATAGGAAATGTTATCACTGTGGACTTACAAATCATATTGCTAGTAAGTGCCCCACATCCACCCAAGCTGAAAAGACAGCTAAGGTGAAGATCATTGCCCCCAAGGCAAAGAAGCCCACTGAGGTTAAGAAATTAATCAAGGTGAAGAAAAGTTCAGATGCTGAATCTTCAAATGCTGCGAAGACTGCTAAACCTTCCATTCCATCTACCTCCACTGACAAGTGTGTACACATGGTCAAGTGGGTACCCAAGTCAAACTAATCTTCCTTTGTAATGCAGGTTAAGAAGGGTATCTGGTATGTCGATAGCGAATGCTCTAGACACATGACTGGTAAAAAGAACCTGCTCGCTGAATACAAGGAAGAGAAGGGTCCCTCTATGACTTTCGGTGGAAACGGAAAAGGACATACCCGAGGGTTCGGTGTACTCTCAAATGGTACAACAACCTTCAGAAGAGTCCCATATGTTGAAGGGCTGAAGCATAATCTTCTAACCATCAGTCAGCTCTGCGACAAGGATAACAAAGTAATCTTTACTAAGGAATCCTGCTTTGTCACTGACAAAAAGGAGAATATAGCTCTCAGCGGTTATCGTTTGGAAAATGTGTATGAAATAAACATGGACCCAACAACCACTGAGAACTCCTGTTTCTTCTCAAAAGCCTCATCTGATGACAACTGGCTATGGCATAAGAGGCTCTTTCATCTCAACTTCAAGACACTGAATACTCTTTCTTCTAAAGAGTTAGTCACTGGTCTACCTCAACACTCATACGCCAAAGATTCCTTATGTTCAGTGTGTGAAAAAGGGAAGCAGACCAAAGCAAGCTTTAAGTCTAAGCAAGTTTCCTCAGTGTCATCTCCTCTATAACTTCTCCATATGGATTTGTTTGGCCCTGTTAAGAAACAATCTGTCGCTGGAAAGAAATATACGCTGGTCATAGTTGATGAATTCTCTCGCTATACCTGGGTAATGTTTCTCCGTTCTAAGTGTGACACCCCTGAAGAAATCATCACCTTTGTCAGGAAAATGGAAGTCCTGAACAACATGACAGTTCGCTCAATAAGGAGTGATCATGGGACTGAATTTAAAAACAGTTCTCTTGATTCCTTCTTTGAGAGTAAGGGTATTTCTCACAACTTTTCTTCAGTGAGAACACCACAGCAAAATGGAGTCGCTGAAAGAAGAAATCGAACTATCATCGAAGCTGCACGTTCAATGCTTAGCGATTCTCATCTACCTACTCAGTTTTGGGCATAAGCTGTCAACACTGCTTGTTTTACGCAAAACAGGTCGCTGATAGTCAAAAGATTCAAGAAGACAGCCTATGAACTTTTTCATGGGAGAAAGCCCTCAATTAGCTTTCTTCACATCTTGGGATGTCAGTGTTTTATACTGAACAACAAAGATGCCCTTGGAAAGTTTGATCCTAAGGCCGATGATGGAATCTTTCTTGGATACTCCTCAGTCTCCAAAGCCTTCAGAGTCTTCAATCGAAGAAGACAAACTGTTGAAGAAACTATTCACGTCACGTTTGACGAATCCCGTTCAGCGAACTCAAGACCTTCTGCTGATACTGAAGAACTGAATCAATGGATGTTTTCTCATCTTGGTGATTCAGAAGACATTCCCATTCCTCCATCTCATACTCATCCTGCTGAAGATGATGGTCCTAACATCATCCCTGACTTGCAGACTAGTGAAGCTGAAACATCATGGGTCTCAGCTGTTCCTCTAAATACTATGTCTGCTTCTGAACCTTCTACATCAGACATTACGTCTACTTCTCAGCAATCAGTGAATAAAATGACATATGCACCTACTCCTCTCTTGGCTGATATTCCAGAAGTTGTTGAAGCTTCATCTTCAGCCCCTCCAGTTCAAGTTGAGTCAGCGACTTATGCTCCGGCTCAGCGATGGACTGCTAATCACCCTATTGATCAAATTCTTGGTGATCCAAACGCTGGTGTTCAGACTCGGCGAAGTGCAGGTAATATTTGCTTATTTGTTAACTTTATTTCTCTGATTGAACCAAAGAAAATAGATGATGCCCTCAAAGATCCAAACTGGGTCAGCGCCATGCAAGAAGAGCTGACAGAATTTGAAAGAAACAAAGTTTGGAATCTTGTTCGAAGACCAACTGACAAAACAGTGATAGGCACTAAATGGGTCTATCGAAACAAGTTGGACGAACATGGAACTGTAACCTGCAACAAGGCTCGACTTGATGCTCAGGGATACAGACAAGAGGAAGGTATAGACTATGACGAAACATTTGCTCCTGTAGCAAGACTAGAATCTATTCGTCTAGTCTTAGCTTATGTTGTACACAAAGACTTCAAAGTGTATCAAATGGATGTTAAGTCAACATTCCTCAATGGAAAGCTGAATGAAGAAGTCTATGTGGAACAACCTCTAGGATTCTCAGATCCTAAGCGTCCAGGTTATGTTTATAAACTGGATAATGCACTTTATGGCTTAAAGCAAGCTCCACGTGCATGGTATGACACTCTTTCCTCTTATCTGATTATTGAACATTTTGAGCGTGGTACAATCGATAAAACTCTATTTTTCAGGAAAGTAAATGGTCATATCATTCTTGTTCAAATATATGTCGATGATATTATATTTGGTTTCACTAACCCTGAACTTTGTACTCGTTTCTCCAATAGGATGAAAGCTGAATATAAAATGAGTATGATGGGTGAGTTAACATATTTCCTCGGTCTTCAAATAAAACAAAATGAAAAAAGGAACTTTCATTAATCAAGGAAAGTATGTTAAATATATGCTGAAGAAATTTGACTTAACTGAAAGTTCAGCTATGAAAACCCCTATGGCACCACCGCTGACACTAAACAAGGATTCAAATGGAACACCTGTTAATGTCACAAAGTACCGTGGGATGATCGGTTCTCTTTTGTATCTTACATCTAGCCGAACCGATATTATGTATGCAACTTGTTTGTGTGCACGATATCAAGCTGAACCTATGGAATCTCATATGATCGCTGTAAAGCGAATTTTTCGATACCTTAAGGGTACTGTGAACCTAGGTCTTTGGTATCCCAAAGACTCAGGGTTTGATCTAATCGCCTATTCAGATAGTGATTTTGCAGGTTGCAAATTGGATAGGAAAAGCACCACAGGAGGCTGTCAGCTCCTGGGTGGAAAGCTGGTGAGTTGGACAAATAAAAAGCAAAACTCAGTGTCTACTTCAACTGCTGAAGCTGAATATGTAGCCGCTAGAAGCTGTTGTTCTCAGGTCTTGTGGATGAAAAATCAACTACTGGACTATGACCTTCAGCTCTCGAAAATTCCAATCTATTGCGACAGCACAAGCTCCATCGCTATAGCCAATAATCCAGTGCTACACTCAAAGACCAAACATATCGAAATCAGGTATCATTTTATCAGAGATCATGTGATGAATGGTGATATAGAACTTCATTTTATCTCAACTGATTATCAGTTAGCTGATCTGTTCACTAAGCCTCTTGATGAGACAAGATTTAACTTTCTCATCAGCGAGCTTGGAATGCTGAACTTTGAAGAGTAAAATCTTCAGCGGTTCACATTTGATCAGCGATAGGATAAAACCAACTAATATAACCCATTCTATCATATTCTCTCTGAACAAACTTGATTCACTGATATCAAGGTATGTTTCTCTCTTCTCTCGCTGACACTCGCATGTAAATGCAAGATTTCAAAACAAATTGCATCGCTGATATTTCTATTCAGTGCTTCATGTTTTCAAAAGTGTCCCTGAGCTTTCAAAACCTCAGAGACATCCTAAAATGTGAAAGGACGTTTGTGACGTAAGTCAAACGGATAAACCCTGGCACGTTTCTTTTTCTGACACACGTTTTCACGTTTCGTTTACCAGCCAATCAAATGTAAACACGTGTCCGTGTCATGATGAAAAACTTTCCCGCTCTAGGTTTTTTCTCTCTCTAATCTCACTATATAAACACATTTGGGTTTATATTTTACTCTTTACGCGAACAACTTCTTCCTCAAGAAAAAGATTTACTGTTGCATTTTGCTCTCGTTTTCAAGAACTGTTTATCATCTTCTTCGACGAACCAGGTTAATATTCTTATTATTTACCTGTTTTTAACTTGTTTCTGATCTTCTCTTTGTTTCTACAAGATCAAACAAAAGAATCTTTTCTAAAATGAAATCATTTCTTTCATGGTTTTATGAACACAACTTTTTCATGGTTGTTCTTCAAGTTTAAAACTCGAAATCTTAAACTTGTTCTTCATACGTTTTTTCCAGAATCCTCTTCTTCAAAAGGAAACTGGAAAACAAGGCATTTTACTGGGTTTGCATTTCTTTTTCAAAAACAAGAAAACCCTAATCTTCATTAAGACATTTTTGGTCTGAATGAAATGGACAAAATACGAACCATCTTATTGGAAAATCTTTCCACATTAAGACTATTCTTATTTGTTACTCTTTGGTTGAACTGATAAACAGCTATGGCATCCCCTACTGATGCTCCTAACCCCAAGACCACTACTGCTGAGAAAGTGGTTATCACCAAGGCTCCTCAGGTGATGTTTACGCTTGAGAAGATGGATTTTTCGAAATCAAACAATCTCTATGCGCTTTTCGAGTTTCCTCCTCGAAAGCAAGCCAAGCATCTTGATGATGCTGTGAATTATCTCAAAACCTGTTGCCTATCCAAAGCCCTAACCTTTACACCCCCTGCCCATAAATTCCTTCTATCTCAGTTCTGGTATTCTGCCAGAAGAGCTCAGTTTGCCTCTACCAAAGATCCAAAGAAACTCATTGACACCATTCTCTGTGACACCAAATATGGCACAATCAAAATTACCCCTACCATTCTCAGGAAAGCACTCAGCCTACTCACTGCCAACAAAGATAATCGCTTTGTTCCTTTCCCAAACCACAAAAATCACGCTGATAGGGAAGCCATCACTGCATTCTTTGATGCGATGGGCTACGCATGGGAAACAGGGAGGGATAAACTACCCGAGAAGAAGCTGACCCTGATCAAGAAATCCAAGATGTCCAGCGAGATGAACTTCATCTTCGCCTACTTGATAAGCTGCATGACAGCGAAATCCGGCTCCTCTGATCAAGCCGCTCAACCTCAGCAAGCAATGGGATATGCTTTGCTGAAAGGGCTCCATGTTGACTAGGCCTTAGTCATCTATGACGATCTTACATTCAGAGTAGATGCTGCTGACAGACCGTCATGGGTTCCATACCCCCGATTCATCAGCGCCGTCTTCCAACTGGGACTTGGAGACAAATACCCCAAAGAGGGTGATATGAGACTCTCTCAGGTTGGCCTTAAGGTGCTTGACTTCAGCCCCATGGCAACCGAGGTACGTCTTACTACTCTTCTATCTATTCTCAATCCTCCTTCTTCAACTTCTGCAGCTCCTTCAGTGGTAATCCCAACCACTGATACCCACGCTGCAACCTCCACTTCTTCTCGTAAAAGGAAACACTCTACTACCCAACTTGAATCCGCAAGGATAAAAAAAACTAAGGAGCAACCCTCCGAGCCATCAACGGCTGAAGACTCCACGACTCATCTTCTACAAGAGTCGTTGGAAAGTTCCGTGGTACGCTCTGCTACAGCTGCACAAGCCACCCCTTCCATCCCACCTTCAGCGTCTCTAAACGCTGAGGTTATAAACTTGGAAATGAACCCACCTCCTTCAGCCTCTCTACAGACTGAAGTAATTGTCAGCGGATCCAACAAAGTTTCTCATCCTTCACTCCTCCCACTCTTTCTTTGGACACTCCTCCAATTTTCCCAAGGTTCTCTGAAACACCCGTCATCGTACATGATTCAGCTGTTGCCAATCTAAAGACGATGATGGATGCAAACATAGGATCTGCAGGCACCTCCATGCACCAAGGAACTTTCGAAGGTGACATGGAATATCATACAGGGTTCCGAGGCTTCGACAACTTCGCCTACCCGCCTGCAGGTATACCCAAAACCTTACCTCCTCTCTCACAACACCGAACTTCTGAGTTTTCCTCTATTCATAAGTTAATAACTGTTTCATGTCCTAATTTGGGGGATATCAACACCTCCTTGAAGGCCCTGGAAACAAAGATGGAGAATTACAACACCACTCTCTCCACAAACTCTTCAGCGGTTACAGACGCTGGAGAGAAGCTCAAAATATTGACCGATCTTGTTGATAAGAAAGCCTCCAGTGCTGATCTGGAGAAGGTAGATGGTAGCATAGCTCAGTTTGCCACCACTCTAGCCAACAACTCCACCAACATCAATAATCTCAACTTTACTAACACCACCCTCGCAACAAACTTTACCACTCTGTCCAATGAAGTCACATCATTGAAGACATAGGTTGGTACTCTCAAGGGTGAGGTTACAACGGTCAAGGAACTACTTCAGCAGATACTCAATCGCCTGGACGCCCCAAAGTCTCACTTTACTCAGGCTGATAGAGATGAACTTAAAAAGATCAGCCCTGCGATTTCTGGCCTAGAAGATAGAATAGCAGTGGTTGAAATCCTCATGGGAGACACTGGCCTAGAAGACAGTGATCCTATGACTGATGCTGATGATGCTGCGAAAACTGCTGATTCCTCCCCCAACCATCATGTGGAAGAGGGGGAGAAGACTAAAGAAGACCTTTGTAATAACCGGATTTTCGTAACGAAGTTTACATGAAGAGTTAGTGTTTGGAGTTAGTCCTTACTTTGTATGTTTATACATATCGCATATGGACTTCAACCCAAAAATAACTTTGTCAAAAATAACCATTAGAGGGATTAAACATGGTTAAGTGAAACTAGAATTAAACTCAAAATGTGAAGAAGTTGACTACTCATGGTAAATAGGTTATTTATGAAACTCGAGGGACTAAAAGTGAAAAACTGAAAAATTTAAAAACAAATTTCGAAATTAATAAGCTCATTATCAGATTTTATTCTTCTCTTCTCCTTCTCCTTCACGACTCAAACTAAAACCCTAGACCAAACCATTCCTATTGAAATTAAACCTCAAAACCTTGATGAAATGAAGAAATCTTGAAGATTTGAAGCTAAATGTTGAAGGTAAACCATTGGGTAAGCTTATTATCTTGAAATCTAGGTTAAATTGTTAAAAACACATACTAAGTGGGTGTATTTGTGTTGTTAGGTGCTGGAGTTTGGAAAGAATTAAAGGAATCATCATCTTGAATAGGTTGTAATCATCCTTGAGGTAAGAACTTTGTAGATACTTGAATTAGATGTTTGATAGCTTAAGATTCTAGTGGGTTTTGGTTTGTATAGTGTTCAAGTCTGTAAAACAAACACAAAATACTACAATCTTGTCAATACATGGTTTAGAATGGTTACCAAATCAAGTGGTAGTGTGAATATGTTAAAAATAGTAAAGCTGGTGCTGTTGGATTGAAGCAGAACGTTATTGTCACTTTAAAAATGTGTATAAAATCAACCATTGCTCCAATTGAGGTGTGTAATATATGGCTGGAAAGCTTAGTATGTCTAGAACCTATGTTATGAAGAGTTCGAAAGCTAATTTGGAGTATAAGTATGCCAAAATACTGAATTACAGTAGCTGGTCTCTGTAAACTCGGGATTTGCACACTGTTGGTATAAAATTCGTATTAAATCGGTCATAGATCCAAACAACATAATTCTGGTTCGATTGGATTCCTAAGAGGCATATGTATGATTTTAATTTAGACAATAACACCCAGTTCAGCTCCTAAGTATGAGTAAAGTGGCTAACAAAAAGATGGACAGAAGCTGAAATGTGCAGGGGACTGCACTGTTTTGTCTATATGTTTGATTAACCCAACCATCATGTAACCAACACTATAAATGAGTTGTATGTTTATTAGGATGTAAATAAAGCTTAAGTAACTTAAAAGAAAGGTACAAATGGGATTAATAGGTCAATCAAACATAGATAATTATATATAGTTCTAAGTGTACATTACTTGTGATAGGAAATTCCGATTAGCAAGGATTGGAACATTGGCATTCGAGCATCGTGTTTGATTATCTCCGCTATATAAAGGTACGGATCTCTTATTCACTTGAAACGGGAGTGACCTATTGATGAGGGTCATTCCATCAAACTTGGTTTACCGAATAGTACACTTATGGTACGAAAAGTCCTCAATGATGTTGATTCTTGGATTTTCATCTTGTAATTCCTTTATTGAATTCCATTTGGTATGTGATACATATGACTTGTTGACTCGGTCCAATGACCGTAAGATTATCGATTGAGAATGGCACGACTAGATAGAGTCAAGCCATATTTACTTGTTCATTGATTGTTGTTATATCATTGTGATCCGGTTAGATCACATTTGTCGTAATCCTTTACCCAGACACTTCGTCGGGGGCACCGACCTTGTGATGCTTCCATGGTGGCTATAATCACTATGGCGTCCCCGTGTATGCATGGTGAGTGCGCTGGCCCTGATCAGGCCATGGGGGCGAATGGATATCCTAGGAACTAAACAGAACTAGGACTGCTTTAATAGTAGTCGAGGGCTAGTGGGTGTCGTGCCCACACTGCTAGTTCTCACTTATGCCCATTGAACCGTACATTCTTTGGGAACAACGAGTTTAGTGTATTCAGGTGATTTATTTGAACTTGAATTACACAAAACACGGAACGGGTGATTACGTGAACCCCTTTGTTATATTTTTGTGATATTCGATTGAACTTCTTTATCGCTTCATGGTTATAGGGATAATTTGTACTTACCCTATATTGTTTATTGTTGACTTTGTTGATCTGTTCACTGAGTTTTTGCTCAGCCACATTTGTTATTATGTGGCAGGTACTAGAGACAGACTGGGGGACTATCCGGGTTGAGAGACCAAGAGTGGATATTTTTGGAGACTAAATTACCGAACGACCCACTTTTGTGTAGTTAGTTTTGGGACTATATATATGTGTATTCGTACCGTAACGTCTGGTTGTCTATAACTATGCCTATTTTGTTATGAAATGTACTTAGCTGCTCTGCATGCTTCTAACCCAGTAGGGTTAGAATTGGGGTGTTACATTTATGGTATCAGAGCATAGGTTGCGACCTGTAGAATTAATCTAAGTTTGACCTGTGAGAAATGGGTAGATTTAGGACGGGATAGAAATAATTTATAATGTCATATTATATTATATGTTATTTAGCTAATTCTCTTAGATGAATACACTAATAAAGATGTTATATGTGGTGTTGTCAAAATGCCACCAAGAATGAATGCTTATAGGAGGAGAATATAGGAGGTCTAACGTGATAATAATCGCCCTCCTAATCAGCCGAAATCCAAGGATTTCTAAAGTAGTGCAACAAGCCTTGAGCTCGATGATGCCCGATCAAATAGCACAAGTCATTGAAGTTGTGTGTCACGCTGGGATTGTAACTCCTAATACTACCGGAAGTACTAGTCTTACATATCAGGTACGACCATTACTATAGTTACGACTCAACTAACCCTACATTAATCGTTAGAAAAGTTCCATAACAAGAATCTTCGGTCTTTGTTATCGGCCACGAATCTAGAAAAGATATTTGAAATATTGGAATGTCCCGATAATATCCAAGTCAGATTGGCGACATACAAACTAGAGGGTGATGTCAATCAATGGTGGCAATCTTGGTAGCATGATTGAGAAGGTAATACGGTTGTGGAAAATCTTATGTGGAGCCAGTTTAGAGATGCATTTCTCCATCAATATTTTACTGAAGCCGATCGGGAATCATATATTAGTGACCAAGTGGTAGATCGGGATCGAAAGATAAAGGCATGCAGACCACTATTAGCGGATCAAACTACCGATGATCAACTTCCTAGGTTACCGGCATAACGGGAGGTTGAATTTTCAATTGATCTTATTTCAGGAGCAGCATCAAATACCCTTTACCTAGGATCGATTATCTATTCGATCAGTTACAGGTGCCAGTTGCCTCTCAAAGATTGATTTGAGATCATGTTATTATCAGCTCAGGATCAAGGATTCAGATATACCGAAGACTGCATTCCAAACTCGATACGACCACTATGAGTTTATAGTTATGCCATTCGGGTTGACAAATGCTCCAGCAATTTTCATGGATATGATGAATAGAGTATTCAAGAATTATTTGGACGACTTTGTGGTTGTATTCATTGATGATATTCTTTTTTATTCAAAGTCAAAGTCTGAACATGAAACACATCTCCGATTAGCATTGGATACACTCCGAAAGAAAAAAAGCTATACGCCAAGCTATCGAAGTGTGAATTCTGGTTAGATCGAGTGGCATTCTTAGGCCATGTTATTTCAGCTGATGGCATTCAAGTTGATCCAGCTAAGGTTGAAGTCGTTACTACTTGGCCAAAACCAGTAAATGTTGCTGAAGTACGTGCATTTCTGGGTTTAGCTAGTTATTATCGACGTTTTGTTGGGAACTTTTCTAGGATCGCACTTCCGATGACTCAACTCCTCCGAAAGGGAGTAAAGTTTGTATGGGGTGACGAACAGGATAAAAGTTTTGAAGAATTAAAGTGACGACTCGTAACTGCACCGATACTTGCCTTGCCATCTGGGTCAGGCGGCTATCAAGTTTACAACGATGCTTCCAAATCAGGATTGGGTTGTGTATTAATGCAAAATGGACGGGTTATAGCTTATGCTTCGCGTCAACTCAAACCGTATGAAGTTAACTACCCGACACATGATTTGGAGCTAGCTGCAGTTATATTCGCTTTAAAGATATGGAGGCATTACTTGTACGGTGAAACATGTGACATATTCACCGATCACAAAAGCCTGAAGTATATTTTCACACAAAAAGAACTCAACATGAGGCAACGTCGATGGCTTGAATTGTTGAAAGACTATGATGTTCGAATACAATATCACCCTGGAAGAGCGAATCTTGTAGCCGACGCTCTTAGTCGGAAAGGTGTCGGATCTGTATCATGCTTTTCTGTTCAACCCAAATAGCAACAGACTTGGAAAGAATGGGAATTGAACTATGTTGTCGAGTTGGAGACAGGGTGATAACTAATCTTACTGTCGAACCGACCCTAGTTTCCAAAATTAAGGAAGCTCAACAATCTGATGAGGAGCTTTGGGCTATACAACAAAAGATACAAGGTGATTCCGAAATTAATTTTCATGATGATGATAAAGGCGTGTTGTGGTTTCGGGAAAGATTGTGTGTTCCAAAATTTTAAAGAAAGAAATCTTGGCTGAAGCTCATAATTCTCCTTTTTCTATTCACCCAGGTTCCACAAAGATGTACCATGATTTAAAACAACATTTTTGGTGGAACGGGATGAAAATAGATGTAGCCGAGTTTGTTGCTAAATGCCTAACTTGTCAGAAAATCAAAATTGAACATCAACGAGTCGGGGGATTGTTACATCCATTGGATATTCCCGTGTGGAAATGGAAGAATATCACGATGGATTTCTTAACCGGTTTACCGAGAACTTCCCGCAAGAATAATGCAATATGGGTTGTTGTCGACCGACTTACAAAATTGGCACATTTTCACCCTATTAAAGAAACGGATTCTATCAGTAAACTCGCAGATCTCTTTAATCGTGAAATTATCCGACAACATGGGGCTCTTGTTTCCATTGTCTCTGACAGGGATCCAAGATTCACTTCACGATTTTGGACTGGACTTCAGAATGCTTGGGGAACCCGATTGAGTATAAGCACCGCATATCATCCACAGACTGACGGCCAGTCCGAAAGAACAATTCAAACATTGGAAGATATGTTACGTGCTTGTACTTTGGAGTGGTCTGGAAATTGGGACAAATATTTGTTTTTGGTGGAATTTGCGTATAACAACAACTATCAATCTTCTATCAAAATGGCCCCATTTGAAGTTCTATATGGCCGAAAGTGTAGAGCTCCAATATGTTGGAATGAAGTGGGCGAAAGGAAGATTGAGGGTCCCGAATTAGTTCAGATCACTACAGAAAAGGTCGAATTGGCAAAACAAAGAATGCGGGAGGCCCAGTCTCGACAGAAAAGTTATGCCGACAAACACCGACGACCTTTAGAGTTCAATCCAGGTGACCATGTCTTTGTTAATGTTTCTCCGATCCGTGGTACACGAAGATTTGGTATTAAAGGCAAACTGAGCCCTCGATATGTTGGTCCGTTTGAAATTTTGGAAAGAGTAGGCGAAGTTGCTTATCGTCTTGCCTTACCTCCACAGATGTCTCACATTCACAATGTCTTCCATGTTTCTTTGTTACGCGGGTATAAGTATCATCCTCTACATGTTATCAACTACCCGCTAGATCAAATTGAGTCAGATCTTTCATACAAAGAAGAACCGAAACAGATAATCGGACGAATGACAAAGAAGCTACGAAACCGATCGATTCCATATATCAAAGTCCTTTGGAAGAATCAAGATTACCGGGAAGCTACGTGGGAACAAGAGGAATCGTTCAAAAATGAGTATCCGGATTTCTACAAAAACTGTAAGTCCTTTAACCCTATCTTAGATTTCGAGGACGAAATCTTATTTTAAGGGGGGGAGGAATCTAATAACCGGATTTTCGTAACGAAGTTTACATGAAGAGTTAGTGTTTGGAGTTAGTCCTTACTTTGTATGTTTATACATATCGCATATGGACTTCAACCCAAACTAACTTTGTCAAAAATAACCATTAGAGGGATTAAACATGGATAAGTGAAACTAGAATTAAACTCAAAATGTGAAGAAGTTGACTACTCATGGTAAATAGGTTATTTATGAAACTTGAGGGACTAAAAGTGAAAAACTGAAAAATTTAAAAACAAATTTCGAAATTAATAAGCTCATTATCAGATTTTATTCTTCTCTTCTCCTTCTCCTTCACGACTCAAACTAAAACCCTAGACCAAACCATTCCTATTGAAATTAAACCTCAAAACCTTGATGAAATGAAGAAATCTTGAAGATTTGAAGCTAAATGTTGAAGGTAAACCATTGGGTAAGCTTATTATCTTGAAATCTAGGTTAAATTGTTAAAAACACATACTAAGTGGGTGTATTTGTGTTTTTAGGTGCTGGAGTTTGGAAAGAATTAAAGGAATCATCATCTTGAATAGGTTGTAATCATCCTTGAGGTAAGAACTTTGTAGATACTTGAATTAGATGTTTGATAGCTTAAGATTCTAGTGGGTTTTGGTTTGTATGGTGTCCAAGTCTGTAAAACAAACACAAAAATACTATAATCTTGTCAATACATGGTTTAGAATGGTTACCAAATCAAGTGGTAGTGTGAATATGTTAAAAATAGTAAAGCTGGTGCTGTTGGATTGAAGCAGAAAGTTATTGTCACTTTAAAAATGTGTATAAAATCAACCATTGCTCCAATTGAGGTGTGTAATATATGGCTGGAAAGCTTAGTATGTCTAGAACCTATGTTATGAAGAGTTCGAAAGCTAATTTGGAGCATAAGTATGCCAAAATACGGAATTACAGTAGCTGGTCATAGATCCAAACAACATGATTCTGGTTCGATTGGATTCCTAAGAGGCATATGTATGATTTTCATTTAGACAATAACACCCAGTTCAGCTCCCAAGTATGAGTAAAGTGGCTAACAAAAAGATGGACAGAAGCTGAAATGTGCAGGGTACTGCACTGTTTTGTCTATATGTTTGATTAACCCAACCATCATGTAACCAACACTATAAATGAGTTGTATGTTTATTAGGATGTAAATAAAGCTTAAGTAACTTAAAAGAAAGGTACAAATAGGATAAATAGGTCAATCAAACATAGATAATTATATATAGTTCTAAGTGTACATTACTTGTGATAGGAAATTCCGATTAGCAAGGATTGGAACATTGGCATTCGAGCATCGTGTTTGATTATCTCCGCTATATAAAGGTACAGATTTCTTATTCACTTGAAATGGGAGTGACCTATTGATGAGGGTCATTACATCAAACTTGGTTTACCGAATAGTACACTTATGGTACGAAAAGTCCTCAATGATGTTGATTCTTGGATTTTCATCTTGTAATTCCTTTATTGAATTCCATTTGGTATGTGATACATATGACTTGTTGACTTGGTCCAATAACCGTAAGATTATCGATTGAGAATGGCACGACTAGATAGAGTCAAGCCATATTTACTTGTTCATTGATTGTTGTTATATCATTGTGATCCGGTTAGATCACATTTGTTGTGATCCTTTACCTAGACACTTCGTCGGGGGCACCGACCTTGTGATGCTTCCATGGTGGCTATAATCACTATGGCGTCCTCGTGTATGCGTGGTGAGTGCGCTGGCCCTGATCTGGCCATGGGGGCGAATGGATATCCTAGGAACAGAACAGAACTAGGACTTCTTTAATAGTAGTCGAGGGCTAGTGGGTGTCGTGCCCACACTGCTAGTTCTCACTTATGCCCATTGAACCATACATTCTTTGGGAACAACGAGTTTAGTGTATTCAGGTGATTTATGTGAACTTGAATTACACAAAACACGGAACGGGTGATTACGTGAACCCCTTTGTTATATCTTTGTGATATTCGATTGAACTTCTTTATCGCTTCATGGTTATAGGGATAATTTGTACTTACCCTATATTGTTTATTGTTGACTTTGTTGATCTGTTCACTGAGTTTTTGCTCAGCCACATTTGTTATTCTGTGGCAGGTACTAGAGACAGACTGGGGGACTATCCGGGTTGAGAGACCAAGAGTGGATATTTTTGGAGACTAAATTACCGAACGACCCACTTTTGTGTAGTTACTTTTGGGACTGTATATATGTGTATTCGTACCGTAACGTCTGGCTGTCTATAATTATGCCTATTTTGTTATGAAATGTACTTAGCTGCTCTGTATGCTTCTAACCCAGTAGGGTTAGAATTGGGATGTTACAACCTTCCACATAATGATAATACTAAGGGGGAGGGTATTGAAAAGACTGCTCCTGCTGCTGCTTCTACTTCAAAACCTCAGGGAGTTGAAAACCCTGAGGGAACCGAGAAACCTCCCTCTGTATCTGAGGGGGAGCATCTCGAAGAGGATAAGGAAACTGATGCTGTTGCTGATGTGACCGAACCCTACACTGAAGAGGTCGAGTCTGAAGAAGAAGCTGAAGACGAAGAACCCGTCGACATCTCTGACGACGAACCATCATCATCCCCTAAAAACGATGATGATGATGATGACGATGATGATGATGACTCGTTCTTCCTCGTTCAGCCTATCGCAAAAGCCCCAACTCGGAAAGGGATCGAGATAAAAGAACCTTCAGGGGAGCGGACCAAGACAAAGCCTGCAGCATCTGAAGCTGACAAAGGCAAAAACAAAGGCCTCGCTGCAAATGACAATCTGACGATCTTGCTTCAAAAGCCAGTTTGTCAGGTACACTACTTTCTATTCCCTCACACTGCATCCCTCCTCTATCCCTTCTAAATCTCAATCCTTCTCTCCATAAAACCTCTATACACTTAACCACATTCTTTTCTCTATCTTTTTCTTCCCAAAAGATCTTACTTAAACGATCGTTGTGTTTCAGCTAGTCCTCTCCCCTGTTTGAGGATCCTGCTGAAGCTCCCACTGCTACACCAACAATAATCTCAGCCACAAGAGCTGAAGAAATAATCCCAGTCTTGGATTTGATCTCTGAGACTGATGAACCTGAAGAACAGCTGCTCTCTCACAAAAACAGACCTTCCTTGGCTTTTCAAAAGCTAAGTGAAGAAGAACAAGAAAAGAGAGATGCAATGATCAAACAGCTTGAGGATCAGCGAGTCATCCTTCCTCGCTCAGCGATTCCTGTTCCCACAAAGTTCAGGTTATCAAGAAAAGAATACACTAATCACCTCAAAGCTGTAAGTTTACTCGCCAAAAAGAAGAAAGCTGAAGAAGAAGATAAAGCTCTTGCCATCCAGCTTGTTCAAGAATCGGTGAATGACCCCGCGCTGAAAAGAACCCCCATCGAAGTCCAACGTCAGCTATGGGAAGACGCCCATCAGATTATCGAAAAGAAGACCACAGTATCTCAAGCTACCCTGAAATGGTGTAACGAAAAGGTACACTTTCGATATCGACCTTCCAGAATCAACAAAGTTTACATCACTGGGAAATCGACCATCAGAGTCCAGTTGCCAAGGTCGAGATAATCAGAGAAGACGATACATCTGAAACCTTTTATGCTGATGCCATCACGAAGTACGGTTTCTCTGAATGGTCGGAGATCAGAATAGCCATTCAGATGTCACGTTCTAAACTCAAGGATCATGTCGAGAAACTTGTAAATCGACAGATCGACTTGGTAACTTCTGCTGTGGATATTCCTCCTCCCACTCCTCTTCCATCTAGACAAAGAAGGGCCGCTGTAAAGAAAAAGACTAAACCCTCAGACTCAGGTCCTCCTATACGGAATGAAACAGGTATTGGTTTCTCTCGTGCTGAAGTACTTGGTCCTGACCCTGACCTCTCAGCGCTTGATACCTCTCTACCACCTGGTGAAACTTTCATCCCTGGAAAAGTATTGAGTGAACCCTTTGGCATATTCTTTCTCGACTATGATGGACGACAACACTTTCAACGCATCTCTGAGCTTCCAATCACTCCCATCGAACAGCTCAGAGACCTCATCTACTGGTGTGAATTTCGACAAGATCTTCAGGCATGTCACCTCAAGCCCTTGATTTTTGAAGAAGCAAAGAACAAAAAGGATCAAGGAGTTGATGTCCCTGACTGGATGATTCCAACTGACAACACCCTTGATGAACTTCTCATTAAAGAAGAACCTTATGACGGATAAGATCACCTTGTAATCTTTCTATCTTTATCTGTCAACATCTTTTGTACTTGTAAATTCATTAGTTGTACTTGTAATTTTTCCACTTCCCTTTGTAACCTTTACGAAGTTTAAAGAAAAATTTCAGCGAACGTACTTTACTCCATCAGTACTAAAAGATCCCAGAAAACAGTAAAAGGGACAAATATTTTATGAGTTCTTTTTATCCTTATGTTTTCATACTTAGCAATTTTCTCTGTTGCTATGTCATAATCAAATAGGGGGAGATTGTTGATCCAAAACCTCAGTGATTTGATAATGACCCTCTCTTAAACACTTAGTGAAAATTGTAAGTAAACAATATGTATTAGAGTTTCACTATCGCTGATAAGTACTAAGTCTAATTCAGTACCGCTGATAGGAACTCTCGCTCTTTAGATTAAACATTCAACGAACCCTGTTCATCCAGTAGCTCTGAGCATGTTCAGTCTCTGTGATGATCGCTGATAAGTTTTAGTTTGTTTACTTATGATCCCTGAAGACAAGTTTCACGTCAACATTTGTTCTACGCTGAAGTCGAAGATCAAGCTCAAGAACCAGCGACAAGTCTACTAATGAACTGATGCGGATATCAGCGAAGCCAAGATTTGTCCACTCAACGTGAAGTATCAAGTAGAAGACTTCAGCAATCGCTGAACTTTATCATTCGCTGATAAAGATCTGATTCAACGAAAGCTGATCATGAAGTTCTCTCTGCATGTTACTATTGTCTTACCTCCCTTGCACGTCTCCGTACGAACTGTCAGAACGGACATCCCTTTTGTTTGTAATCGTACAACAACTCTGATTCTACACTGTGCACCATGCGGCTACTAGGTTGTCTACAAAAGTACATGCAACCAATCAGTTGCTGTCATGCATTAAATGCATGCAGTATATAAGAAGAACTCCACTTCAGAAATGAAGTGCTCGGGCCATCTTCTTCTTTCTATCTGTGTGTTAGAATATTATACTTAATATTCTTATCTCCTTTCTATCTATTTCTAGTGCAAGAAACTTAGTGTTCTTAACTTGTTTAGATTAGGTTTATCCTTAATCTTGTTCCGCAACAAGTTGTAAATTGTTTTAAAATTTATCAATAAACAATTTAGAAAAGTAAAAATCGTGTGTTTGTATTCAACCCCCCCCCCCCCCCCTTCTACAAACTTGTATAACCCTTCGGCACCAACAATTTCCAAATGGGTCCTTTCTGATTAGTAGGTTTGGACTTGACATTATGTTTTCTATAACCGGTTTTAAAGTAATCATTTGAGTAAAACTAACAGTTATAATCAGATTTGTAGATAAAATCATCCACACCACAAGAAGAACAGCAAAATTGATCACGTGCTAAATTAATCAGTTGTTGCATTGAATAAACCTTGTAAGGAATAACAAGTTTTTGTCTATTTCCAACAGCATGATCACTAACATTTGAAACAAAATTGTTTTTCTTGGAATTTAAAACAGCGTGGGATGATTTGATCTGGGCCACATCCTGTGTGGACGCCTTTATTCTCCACTCGATACGTGTATTGTTTCTCAAATAACGATCTGAAATACCAGAAAGATAGGAGTTGTAAGCATTGAAAGTTTGAGCTTGAAAAGAATTATTTTGCTTCTTTCTTTTTGTTTTTCTTTTCTTCTTCTGTAATGATTATTTGGATTTAGATTGTGAATAATAATCATTAGCAGAAGGTTTTTCAACAGATTTTGAAGATTCACCCTTAAAGAAATTCTTCTTAGGTGCTTCTTCTTTGATTATAAAATCAATGTGATTTGGAAGCTTTGCGTGAAAGTCAAATTATACAGCAGTTTCTTGTGCTTGTTTATTCTTCCCATCACAACCAATCTCGATATCACAATCAGACTGACTATCCAATGAAGTGTGAAAGATACCATAAGACTTTGGATAAAGAAATTCATTTTTTTCTTTTCCAAAAACTTTTTCCTCATCTGTATAAAAATGCATCTCAGGAGAAGTTTTAACAAATTGACTTTCCAAATCCCAAGATTCAGAATCATCTTGGTCATCAACTGTCAAACTCCTGAAAACAATATTTCCTATGAAAGCTTTGTATGAGGAAACATCTGAATTTGAAGATTGTTTTTCTTTTGAAACTTTTTCTTCAGATATTTCCTCAAGTTTTGTTTTCATTTCTTTTAAACTTTCCGAAAACACTGTGATCATAACTTCCTTTTCTATCTCAAAAGCAAGTTTCTCGCCATTTCTGACTTCTTGAATAGTACTTTTGATCTTTCTTTCGAGGTCCATGAGTTTCTGTTCAAGAACCATTGGTGGAAAATACCTTTTAGCTTCAAAATTTGGTTTTTCATTAGTATCCTTTTGAGTATTTTCCATTTCCTCTGGTTCTTTAACAACATAACTCTCAAAATAATCATTTGGCAAGGTTCTTTCGTTATCTAATGCCTTTGCATTATCAGGACCATACCAAAAAGGAAGCTGCATCTTAACAGTGTTTTTTCTTTTTATTTCTTCCTCAGCCTCATAGTCTCCACCTTCCATTTTAAGCCATTTGATTTGATAGCTAGGGTGTGATGAAAGCATAAACCAATCAAATTCATATAGAGTGGGGGATTTTATTAAGGCATTCCTTAGGTACTGTAGATTGTCATATCCTATGCCCCACTTTGAATTGAAATACCTGAACTTGCTTGGCTTATTCATGTGAATTGTTTGTTCAGTTTGGCCTGCTTTATATAAATTTTCTTCTAGACCTTTGACATTTTCACTCAGCTCATTATTCCTATCTTTATAAGCATGTAAAATATTTTCAAACTCATTCTTCTTCGCTTCCGAACTCGCTAATAATTCTGATAATTCAGTTATTCTACTTTGAAAATACGCATGACCTACATCAAACTCAGTCTTTTTCTTTTCCAATTCTTTAATATGACTGTCTTGTTCTATTAGTCTTTCTCTTTGAGTGGATATTAATTCATCTGCTCTTTTCTGGTCATCGGTTAGATCTTTTAACTTCTTTTGTAAATATGATTGTTGAGTAAAGAATTGATTATAAAGAGCGGAACGTACCTCATTTGTCTCTGACCCTTCATCATCAGTATTTTTGGTCATGAAGCACATCTTAGTCTGAGCAGCTGTCTCATCATCTGCTTCATCATCAGTCTGATCAAGCCAATATTCCTCTTCGACCAACAATGTTATCCGTGATTCCTTTTGTTCTGCAAGCAGCAACTTGTTCTTATAGTAACTGGAATCTATGACTTTCGGCTTCCGACATTCCTTGGAGAAGTGGCCAGCCTTCCCACAGTTGTAGCACTTCGGTGATTCATCCCTTTTCTCAAATACCTTCTTCTCATCAGTCCTCTTATCGTCTCTCTTATACTCATCCCTCTTCTCCTCAAACTTTTTTTTCGATTCAACATGTGCTTTGTGCTCATAGTTCTTGGAGCCAGATGCATACCTTTGATTGTTAGAACTGGGCTTTTCGCAAACTATCTTTGAAAGGCTCTAGTCATAAGTATCATTGCCTGCTTCAGGCTTTCAGCATCGTCCATCCCATCTGCTTCATATTGTTCCTTATCCGACTGATTACCCACATTCTTTAAGTATTTCTTGATGGTTTTGTTAGACATTAAAGCAAGTGGATCTATCTCTTCTTCCTTAACCTCTTTCTTCTCTTCCCTTTTCTCTTTCTTCTCTTTCTTCTTTGTCTTGTCTCTCTTCTCATCAGCATCTTCTTCATCTTGTTTCAGGGTTTCATACATTTCTTGTAGAGGCAAATCAGCTAACTTAGCATTCTGTTTCATTCGGTGAGCATACTTCTTCCATTCAGGTTGAAGAACACTCAGGAATTTCACATTGTGCTCGATTATTGACTTGTCTATCTTGTACCTATTCAACTCATTCAAAATAGTAGTGAAACGGTCATACGCAGAATCAAGTGCCTCCCCTTCCTTTTGTTTAAAGTTTTCATACAAATTGATGGCATTGGAGATTCTCATCTGGTTCTCCACTTCAGATCCTTGATACAGCTTAATCAACTCATCAAACATATAGCCTTCCCAGAATAGTTTTTGCTATCTACCTTTCGATAAATATTGTTGGTCAAGGCTTGTATAACTAGGGACTTTGCCTGTTTGTCTCCATAATGCTTTTTCTTTTGCTCAACGTCATAATGTAATGGTATAACATCAACCCATTCGGGAATTGGATCACCATCAGTAGCTATTCCTCTTCTTCTTTGTAACCCCATAGGACCATTCTCAAGTGAATTAACATTGTAATCCCCATTCTCTTGTCGCTCAACATAGTCCATAAATCTGTCTTTCCATATCTTGAATTCCTTAGAAAAAAGAACAGGTAGTTTGTCCTTTGACCCAATAGTCAAGATGTCTCTCGCTGTCATATTTAGATTACTTGTTTATGATCGTTAAGTACCCCTTATGATCTGATTAGTAAAAAAATTTGTTCACACTGTCTTGTCTCAACCCAAATCTTATCTCAACTCAAGCCTTATCGCAACACAATTCTTGTCTCAACTCACTTCTTGTCGCAACCAAAATCTTGTCTCAACCAACAGGTTGCGATAAAAGCCAAAAACCTTGTCGCAACAAATAGGTTGCGATATAAACCAAAAAAATTCTTATCGCAACAGAGGGTTGCGATAAGTACTGTTCACTATGAAGTAGGTTGCGATAAAAGAGTCTTATCGCAACAGGGAGTTGCGATATGCTACTGTTCACTTCAAAAATTTGCGATAATAACGGCTTGTCGCAACTGAGGGTTGCGATACAATACTGTTCACTTCTTGTGAGTTGCGATATGGATGAACACACAAGAACACAGAGAGTTGCAATAGTTATGAATATTCAAATGATCTTAAGTCGATTCTTCAAAAATGATCCAATTACTCTGCAAATTGGTACACAGGTTCGCAATGATATATTGGACAACTTTAATACTTCGAGTTTTGTCCAAAAACCACTAGAACATCGACTTTCGATTCAAAACAGTAGGTATTTCTCAAAAGTCCGAAAATGCAAGTTTTGCACAAATTGAGTCAAATCCTGGTGTAATTGCGGAATAAAAACACACAGAGATGAATAGCAAACACTCCTAGAACAGTTCTAATCCATTTGAAGCACTAAAATGGCTAAAATCGAATAGAAATGAATGAAAAATGAAGAACACTCAACTTTTGCAAAAATCCTCAAAATGCTAATCTGATCTAAGTGATGTACTATGATCTGATACCAATTGTGATCCCAGAACAAGTAATCAATCCATATAAGCAATCAGATGGCCATCCATATATATTAATCAATGAAGAACAATCACCAAGTACAATAGAGAATGTAGAGAGAATGGTGCTTGTGTGTGTACTGGTGTGTGTAGTATGGAATGACCTAATTAGAAATCTAGGCTAAAGTTACTTATATACTTTGTAACTTATCAATTACATAAATGGTCCCTCTACATGGTACAACATGATAATTAAGGCACTAACAAATTCATTTTGAATTTTGTAGATAAGATAATGATAATGAGTTTCTTTGTCTTTCTTAATCAATTATTGTAATTCTTTATCAATTGTTTGGTTTTTATTAAACCTCACTCGCAACTCGGACCAAGTTCATAAGTTAATATATGCAGAACTATTTTCATGCAAATTTAATGTTTCACCTAAATGTCTACAATCATGTATCCCTTCCGTAGCTACTTGACTTCTAGACGAAACAGTTTTGAATATCTTACAGCAAAAACAAAACCTTTATCCAACTCTTTTGAATAAACCAACCATTTTCTATCATAAGACTCACCATTTTGCAGCTTACAGACATAATGTTCACAAGAAAAGTGTCTACTAATTTTATCTTATGGAAAATTGTTGTTGGTGTCCGTTATCGACCCTCTTTCATCAAGCAAATCATTCATTTTTGAATCTAAGCCATGTCGATGACCTAATGCAGTAATGCTTCAAAGTGATGTTGATGACCTAGTTTTGTTTTTTACTTTTTTGCTTTCTTCTTGATTTGGATTTACACACAGTCACATAGAGCAACGATTCTTAAATTTTCAACCATTTTTGGTACCAAAATTAGTAAATCGTTCCTCACAAGAAGCCATTGATTCTTAAAAGTTAAAACTAGGGTTTTTAGCATTTGATTCTTAAAAGTAGAGTTTTTTCCCAAGTTTCCACCGTCATCAATAATTCAATAATCAATATTAAACACACAAGAGAGTTTTTATCAATTTAGAAGCAAAAATCATACTTGGACTTGGGAAGAAAGTCAGAAACACAATCGCAATGGAGATTCGAGAGTTCCATATTTGAATAAATAGAGTTCCAGTCTTCTAGAGTT
The DNA here is from genome assembly GCA_033807775.1 of Saussurea involucrata. Taxonomy (NCBI): domain Eukaryota; kingdom Viridiplantae; phylum Streptophyta; class Magnoliopsida; order Asterales; family Asteraceae; genus Saussurea; species Saussurea involucrata. The sequence goes on from CM066324.1 coordinate 21,665,711, forward strand.
CCAGATTTGAATAAATAGAATATGCCAATTGCAATAAGATTTGAGAAACAATCAAACAATGAAGGAATTTGAAGAAAGGTATTCAGAATGCATTACGTTTAAATTTCAGCGTCTGGAAGTGGAACGCCATCTTTGAAAATCGAGCAGTCGAACACAAGAAATTTGAAGAACGGTATTCGTAATGTTCACGATTCAAGTCTGGTTGCGAGTTCAAAATACGCTATTACAGGCCTTAGACACGGTTGAGCTTGTGTTTACGATTATAGCCCAAGCTCTATATTATTTAATAATGTATAAAAATTTGATGTCCCTATAGGCTTTGATGCCCTGTACAATCGCACGGGTTACACGTGCCCAAGACCGGCCTGTATGAAAGCACTTCAAAGTTAAGCATATTTTCAAAAATTGTCAACCTTGGCGTACGTTTAAACATAGAAACTCAAATTTTCGATTTCAAAATTCAATAATTTATCAAATGGTATTAGTCTTTATAATTAAATTTTACATTAATAAAATTATGGACATCTTTCAAAATTTATTTCTATTGTCACATCGATATTTTTTTTAACTTAATGCCGATACTAATTATGTATAATTGGAATACTACAAAAATATTTATACCTACTTTATTATAACGGATGAAAAAACCAAAACACGATTAAAAAGAAAATTTGACCTATTATGATGACATGTTACCTTTAGGGCATCTCCAATGAACCATTTTTTTTTCTCTATCTCTATTTTATTCTTTAAAACATCTTTAATGAACCCTCTATTTTACTCTATATAATAGAATATATAATAGAGAAATGAATAGTAACTTTCTAAATATAAGGGGACACTATTCGTACTCTCTATTTTTTCTAGAGTGTAAAATAGAGTGATACATTGAAGAAGACATAACACATTATCTATTTTTTACACTATAATAAAGAGTAAAATAGAGAACTACATTGGAGATGCCCTTAGAGGATTGTTTTCATAAAATGCTGCTAACCTAAGTGCACCCACAATGTCTCTTTCTGATCGGTTCATGGACTGGTCCATGAATTTCTCAATGGGTGGGAGGAAGCAGTTCCATCCACGTGGAAGGGATGCGGTCCATCTGCAAGGATCGTTGCATACCTCTCAATCAATGTTCTAAAGAACTTGTCGCACAACTGTCATGACACGGCATGGTACCAAGGCTTGTGTCTCAACTCTCACGCCACGTTAAGCTCGTGGCACGCCATGGCCTGATGATGCGCTGTTTTCGTAATTCGATGTTTGATTTTTTATACGTTTTAATGTCTTATTTGCAAGTTTTTATAATATATAACCTAATTTAACTTGTTTATTACTATTGACTCAATGAGTAACACTACAAAACATATGTTTTTATATTATATTATATATGAAATAGAAATTTGACGACATAAGTCACACCTTGAAGACGTCATGATTTCGCCATGACTCCTAAAACTTGAGGCTTGGCCTAACCGCCACGCTACGTCCACGGTCATTTAAAACTTTGCTTTCAATATAACCCCACTTCCATTAAAATATTAATATTTAATGTAAATTAGTAGTTATCTTTCACTCTTTGAATATTATATTATAGCTTGAATATTATGGTTTACAGATAAATTAATTAACTATTATTATACCATTTTTTAATTTATCAAAATATATTATTTTATATTTATTATTTGCCATTATTGATATATTTGGTCTGATTGATTTATATGCTAAAATATTTCATGTTCCTCTTTTGACATATTTATAATTTATAATTTCTAGGATTTTTATTTACGTAGTTTCTAATTTTTTTAATTTGTAATTACTTTTATAACTTGTAATTATAATAAATAATGTTAAACTATTATTAATTTTTTCTTATTATAGTTTTTATAGTATAAATATATAATATATTTGTAAATGGAAAAACATACATAATTTTTTTTATGAAACATATATCATTAACTTTCAAATATATTTATAATTCGAATGTCAAAATAATTCTTTTGTCACCACAAATGTATCATGACATTGGAAACTGCAATTTTCGAAAATTTGATTCGAAACCGTGTCTAAACACCCTTCTACCCACCATTAGGCCATCCGCAGCGCCCACGGGCTCGGGCTCGTGCGGGCTCCCTCGGGTAGCGGTGGGGGTGTTGCGGGCTTAAGCCTCGGGCTCGGCCAGCGGGCTTTCAAACCCGAGGAACACGAAAGCTATTTGGCAATTTTTTTTAAATCTTGAAAATAAATAAATCCAACGGCTACTTTTATAAAAAAATTAATTTTTTTTTCAATTTAATAACACTATATATATTAACCCTCAACCTCTTATTTTTTCACACCAACAATCTCTCAAACTCTCTCAAACTCTCTCAAACTCTCTCAAATTTTCATCATGAATCCAAACAAAACACCTACATCCCGTCGTAACCGACCACATACACCGCAACCGCAAGAAGACCCGGAGCTTGGTTTCCAAGCGTTTACACAACCAGGTTATCGTCCGCAATTTTCGCAACAAATTCCGCCACAAATTTCGCAACAAATTCCGCCACAATGGTCGCAACAAAATCCGCCACAATATTTTTACAACTCATTAGGCCATCCGCAACAAATTCCTTACCAACTTACACGTTCCGGTTTGATTGAACAGAGTTTTACTCCGGCCAACTTCAATCCTCCTTCACCCTTCATCAATCTCGCCGACGACATTGTTCCGGAAACCCAACATTCTAGCATGCACACACCACAATCCATCTACACTCAACCATCAAACCCTCAACCATCAAACCCTCAACCATCGAGAAAAGGAAAAAACAAACAATATGAAAATAGATCCCCCAAACAGATGTGGACTAACGAGGAGGAACTCGCGTTAGTGTCGGCGTGGGTTGACGTTTCGGAGGACCCCGTTATCGGTAACGCACAAACCCATGGTAATATTTTTATTGTTATTACTATTATTATTATTATTATTATTGTTATTATTAATATTATTATTATTATTATTATTATTATTCTTGTTAATATTCTTATACTTGAATTTACATAAATGTAGAAAGTTTTTGGACCCGAATCGGGAAAGTGTTCTTTAGTGTGATGGGTCGCGGAAATTATAGAACAACTCATCAACTCAACACCAAGTTCAACGACCTCAATAAAAAAATTGTTCTTTTTGGCGGCATCTACAACAACTTGGTCAATAATAGATCAAGCGGAATGAGTGATGCCGACATTTCATGAGTGGCACACGAACGGTACCAAGCACAACAAGGGTTTGCTTTCTCTAAAGAACAAGCTTGGGAAGTCCTAAAAAAATGTCCAAAATGGGGAGCCGTTCCAACGATGACGACAACTTCATCGCGGGGTTCAAAACGTACCAAACCTTCCGATGATGACGATGACGACAACTTCATCGAGCAACTTCAACGACCCATCGGGAGAAACAAGGCAAAAAAAACATCAACGAGTAATACGTCCGGGACGAATACGAACGAAAGTGTTATTCAGTTGTTGACGATGTTCAACGACAAGATTGATGATACAATAGATTACAAAATGAAAAAACTCGATCTCGAACTTCAAAGGTTGGAACACGAACGAGAAATCGAACGAGAAAAACGATTTGAGAAAGACTTCGCGTTTTTCATGACCCCGCATGATCACCTTACGGGAGACGTTTTGAGGGTTACTTTAACGAGAAAAGAGCAAATTAAAAAATTTCATAATTGGTAGTGTTTTGTATTTTGTATTTTGTAATTTTTAATTTTTTAATGAATGATATGATTTTTATTTTTATTATTTATCTTATTTTTATTTATTAAAAAATATATAAATATTTTTATTTTGTTAAATAATTAAATGTATAAATAAAAGAATTAAAAAAATGAGGTGGCAAGAGGGCTTTTAGTTATGCGCCGGAAGTCTTTAGGGCTTGAGGGCTTAGCTGATGTGGCGCTAATGTGGCGTTGAGGGCTTTTATCAATGCGTTGAGGACGGCCTTAGTGAGAGCGTAACCAGGGGGTACTGCACCACCTAACCTAACAGTACGGGGTCAATACTGCACCACCTAACCTAACAATACACTTTTTATTTATGTCTTGGTTATTATGACATATCCATAAAACGTATCATAATAATCATTAAAAGAAGTTGACCATAAGTCTTTGGTTAAACAATATTTTATTCTCCCTTGGATCTGGTCATCTGGAACCTTGAGTCAAGGCTCATGCACACACTTCTTTCAAGTTTGCATGTTATATATATATATATATATATATATATATATATATATATATATATAGCCTTAGGTTCAATAGAGAAGTCTAAATATTTAGAGAAATAGAGAAGTGATCTTGGCCATTTATTCGGTCAAGATCGGTTATAATTGGTCAAAAGTTGCGGCTTTGACTGGTCAAAAATTGCGGCTTTGACTAGTCAAAAGTTGCGGCTGTTCCAAAAATAGAAGGGCAATTTCGTAACTTTTACAAAAAACACGGGCTGAGTTCATATATGAATTTGTGTGATTCACATATGAACTATACGTTCATATATGAACCTTTATAATTCACATATGAACTCTTTATAACTAATTCACATATGAATCTTGTGATTCATATATGAACCTTTGTGTTTCATATATAAAACTAATTAACTGTAGGTTCATTTATGAATCAGTTGAACCAATTAATTGATTCATATATGAATCTTTGTGTTCATATATGAACCTTTGTGATTCATATATGAATTTTTTTAACTAATTCATATATGAACCTTTGTGTTCATATATGAACCTTTGTGATTCATATATGAATTTTTTTTAATTACTTCTCATATGAACAAATTAACTGATTCATATATGAATCACAAAGGTTCATATATGAATTAGTTAAAAAGAGTTTATATGTGAATTACAAAGGTTCATATATGAACGTATAGTTCATATGTGAATCACACAAATTCATATATGAACTCAGCCCGTGTATTTTTTACGAAACTACCCCTCTATCTTGTGCAGACCACGCGAGTAATTATCCGCTGCTTCTCGGTCAAAGTCGCCGATCTTGACCGAATAAATGGCCAAGATCACTTCTCTATTTCTCTAAATACTTGGACTTCTCTATTGAACCCTTCCCTATATATATATATATATATACATAGACTTGAGATTATGTAAGACCATACTATTTCTCTGTGAGACCGTGAGACTAAAAAATTAACACTAAACTTTCACAGCAAAAGACTGTGATGGTAAACCTTCACAGTGTTTTTGCTGTGAAGATTTGTTGTTTTTCTTACCTTCACAATGAATCACTGTGAAGGTTTAGTGTTAATTTCTTGGTCTCACGATCTCACGAAAACAGGTTGGTCTCACGTGAACCCAACCCTATATATATATATGGTACAAATCAAATACAAACCATGTATTTGTTGCACCCTTTACAAACCAATTTGCATATATGTATTATTCCATATAAATGTATGTCCATTATATAATATATTTTTGCACGTATGCATATACACATTGTTCATATATGCACACTGGTTTTGCACATATGCACACTTTGGTTTGTAAGGTTTGCAACAAATGTAAGGTTTGTATTTTACGGAGCATATATATATATATATATATATATATATATATATATATATATATATATATATATATATATATATATATATATATACAGAGAGAGAAAGGTTCAAACTAGAACGCTAACTATTTACGAGAAGCACGAGAACGGCCGCCCATGTACAAAATCACATGTGATTTGTACAAAATCATATGTGATTAAAATTCCGGACCCGCGCGGTTTGTCCCGCGGTTTGCAAAGCGCATGGTTTGTCCCGCGGTTTGTACTGTGAATCACGTGTGATTTTGTACATGGCCGGTGTTCCTCGCGTTTTCTTAAATTGTTACGCTCCTCGTTTGAACCCGCCTCTCTCTCTCTCTCTCTCTATATATATATATATATATATATAGGGTCAGGTTCAAGGGAAAACCTCAAAAAACGGAAAACTGAAGAACACCCTAGGAGCCCTTCATCGGGACGGTATGCACTTGTGCATACAGGTTATTTGTAACATGCATTTGTGCATATATATGCACAAATGCATAATGCACTTGTGCATAAAACCAAAAAGTCAACTATTTACCTGTATGCACAAGTGCATACCGTCCAGATGAAGGGCCACCAGAGTGTTCTTCAGTTTTCCATTTTTTTAATGTTTTCCCTTGAACTTGGCCCTATATATATATATATAGGGCCAAGTCTAGTATTCATCTAGTACTCATCAAGAACAAAGAAATTATTTTTCAAGAACAAATATATTTCAATCGATCCTGAATCGTTCACAGAATGGTATCAGAGCCAGAAGCGGTGAGAATTGGTAGATGAATACTAGACTTTGTAAAATTTTCCAAGGTATATTTAAAGATTGTTTTAAATTTAAGAAAACATATTCTTTTAATACAAACTGGATGTCAGTGTTGGTCAGCCGTTTTATGTCGGTGTTGGTCAGCCCAGTCGGTTGGAGTAGCGTAAGTGGCGCAAAAGGTAAGCCGCCCAGCCGTACCACAACTATCCATGGGTGGTCCCTCCGAAGGTGGTCCCTCTGATTATTCAAGAAATATTTAAAGAAGGTATTATTCTTTAATCTTAAAACAACCCTTTAAATAGACTTTGCTAAACATATAAAGTTATGAATTTATCTATGAATTTATTCACTAAGAAACATTCTTCTGAAAATGATAACATAGAAGAGAATGATCTCAATATGAACTCTTCAGAAATTCATATTTCAAATATTGAGCAAAGCTTAACAAATTGGACAATTCCCAAACAAGATGTTAAAATAGTTTATAAGATAGGAACTTTTGATTACTTTCAAGGATATTCAATCAAAGCTACAGAACAAACTGTATCAATAAATAAAGATTATACTAATCTTACCCTCTTATCCAAATCATCCATAATACAACATAGACAAAATTACAAATTTTTACATGTTGGATTAGTTCAAGTTGCTATCAAACCTTTGTTTAGATTAGGAATAGATGCCCCAGTATTATTAATACTTAGAGATGCTAGGCACACTAACTTCCAAAATTCAATCCTTGCTATGGCAGAAACTAATGTCTCAAATGGTCCGATTTACTTTAATTGTTATCCCAATTTTTCTGTAGGATTATTTGATCCAAATATATTAGATACTTTAGTTCTCACTATCAAAACAAAGAATTTAGAATTCAAAGAAGACACTAAACCTGTAGCTGTAATCTACAGAGTATGTTACAAAACTATGACTTCAACAATTGAACCAAAAACTAAGATATCAAGCCGTAGAGATGAAACATTAATATTTGAAGCCAACCCTCAACATACTAAAATTCAAATTCCTAAACGAATTAAATGGAATGAAATTACTCAATCATGTAACTGGAAATCTCCAAGATATTGGTAGTCCAAAACTTATAGATAACTCAAACCACGTATCTAATATTATTGAACATGAAGATGGATCAGTAGATATTAATTTTAATAATTTCGATAATCTCAGATCTGTCTCCTCAAGGTTATCAACAGGATCAATAAGTGGAGCAAAAACTCATTCCTTTCAAAAATCTCAATCATTAAAATTAAAAAATGTAAATTTTAATAAATCAATTCCTCGAGCCTTTTATCAAGAAGGATCTGAAGAAACTCAAAGTTATGTTTATGAACCTACTCCTTCAGAAATTCTATCTGAAATCAATCAATACAAAGCCCAAATTTAAGTAAAACAAAATGAGTAATTCAAGTATTAAAATGAAATATCTTATAGAAGAATTTGATTATGATTATAATGAAGAAAGAAGAAATTTCTATTATTCATCGGTTAATAATTCTAAAAAAGAATTCAAACATCAACTCTTATGGAGAGATTATATTAATAGAAATAATGTTCATATAACTTTCTTCAATTGGTATGAAATGTATTGTGAAGAACAAAATATTCCAAACCCTTTTATTAATATCTATGACACCCCAAAAATAACTCAAGATTATAAAGATATTGTCACTGAAGAAACTATAACTGCAATACACCCTCCAAAAAATATAATTTTAATAAATCAAAGATTTATAGGATCACCCCTAATCTCTATCACTGAAAAAACAACTAAAGACGAAATCATGAAAGATATTATATACCAAAATAATTATTCAAATGAAATTCTTAATACCATGAGCCAACAACTAAATATATTAGAAAACAATCAAAGTAATAATATTAAAAAAATAGAGGTTCCTCCCTCTAAAGAAACGATTAAAGAAAACAATCTAATTTTCATACCTCACCAAATTGATTCCAATACCAATTTAGGATATAATAAAAAACTAGTTAATGAATTAGAACAAAAATTAAGCAATTTAAATGTAAATGTTCTAAATAAAGAATCAGATTCAGATTCAGAATCTGAAGAAATATCTCAAATTCATGAACAATTTGCCAATAAATTAACTTTTAAAGGCAATTCAACTAATACTAGTCGCCCTCAAACAAGAAACTATTATAATAGACCAACTCTCCCAGATGTTCAATTTGAGGATACTTCGGTTCTATTAAGAAGTTCATATGATGGTTCATCAATTTACGAATGGAACATTGACGGATTATCAGAACATCAAATTCTTAATATGGTTCAAGAAATGAATATGGCTTCAAATGCCTATATTACCAGAGATAATACTCCAAAACAGATTGCAGGCATGCTCGTTTCCGGTTTCACTGGTACTTTAAGAAACTGGTGGGACATGTATCTATCTGAAGATTCTAAACGTATTATCCGTAATGCCAAGAAAATTGTCATCAAAACTGAAAACAATCAACAAACTCAAACTGAAGAAGAGGATGTAGTCGCTACTTTTATCTTTAGCATTGTAAAACACTTTATAGGAGATCCATCTCTATTCCAAGAAAAGAGTTTAGAAATACTCTTAAACCTCACTTGTAGAAAACTACAAGATTACAGATGGTATAAAGATATGTTTTTATCAAAAGTAATGATAAGACCAGACTGTAGCGAACCCTTTTGGAAAGAAAAGTTCATTGCAGGATTACCTAAACTCTTTGCTGAAAGAGTAAGAGATAATATAAGAGAAGAATATAGTAATCAAATTCCTTATGCAGAATTACCTTATGGACAAATATCTGGTTACATTAATAAAGAAGGATTAACTATTTGTTCAGATTTAAAACTTAAAGCCAAAATAAAGAAAGACAGAATAAATAATAAAGAAGAACTTGGCAATTTCTGTCAACAATATGGTTATGAAAACATAATTGCTCCTACATCGTCCAAATCTAAAAGATATTCAAAGAAACACTCTGGCAAAAGGTTTAAGACAAAATATGATAAAACTAACAAATATGATAAAAACAAATTTGATAGAACTGATAATTATCATAAGAAAAAATCGTATAAAAAATTTAACAAAAAACCTCATAAGCAAACTGAATCAAGAGATATAATTATTTGCTATAAATGTGGTAAAACTGGACACACGGCAAAGAATTGTTATGTTAAGAAAAAGATCAATGAATTACAAATCTCTGATCAACTAAAAACTCAAATAAACAAATTAATTCTCAATAGTGATTATTCAAGCTCAGAATATGAATCTAGCATATCAGATTATGATAATAATGACTTAAATGTTTTAGAACAATGTTCAACTACCAGTTCAGATTCTGAAACATGTGAATGTTTAGGAAACTGTACTTGTAACAAAATTAATGTTATAACAAAAGAAGACATAGAGATTCTTGAATTATTAGATAAAATTCCAGATCAAACTATTAAAGATGAAGCTACAAAAAAGTTTCTCATTTATAATCCTAAAACAGAAACAAATACTTCAAAGACTACTGAGTTATTAAATCTTCAAGAAGTTTTTAACAGGTTCTCCCAAACGACTAAACCAATATCTACTCAAGAACTTCAAGAAGAATTAACCTTAGTTAAAACAGAGATAAGGAATATCAAAGAACGCCTCTCAAAAATAGAAAATGATAAAAGTAATATTCAAGATGAAATCCCTAAAGTCACAATCATTACAAATGAAGAATCAAACGTCAATAAAATTAAAATCCCTAAAAATATTTCCTATCAAAGATGGCATACAAGTATTAATCTTTGTATACAAAATGAATTTAAAATAACTGTCATTGCCCTTATTGATAGTGGCGCTGGCATGAATGTTATCCAAGAAGGAATCATTCATACAATTTATTATGAGAAAACTTCAAATCGATTATCATCAGCTAGTGGGTCAAAGCTTGACATTTCTTATAAAGTTTCAAATGTTCATATTTGTAAAGATGATTATTGTTTTAAAACATCTTTAATCCTTGTCAAAAACTTAACCTCAACTTTAATTTTAGGATCACCTTTTATTTATCAACTTTACCCAATTACTGTAACTGAAGAAGGTCTTTGTACAAAAATTTTAAATAAAGAAATAATGTTCAAATTTACAGACCCAATTATTCATTCAGAACTAAATACCTTAAACAACAAAGTTAATCAAGCAAAATATTTAATTAACGAAATTAGCTATAAAAGAATTCTTGATAATCTACAAGATCCAAATATTCAAAATAGAATTAAAAAGACAAAAGAAAGATTTGAAAATAATGTTTGTTCTACTTTTCCTGATGCTTTTTGGAAAAGAAAACAACATACTGTTAAATTACCCTATATAAAAGATTTTAATGAAAAAGATATTCCTTCAAAATCAAAAGCTATACACATGTCAAATGAATTACAAGATCACTGCAAAAAAGAAATTCAATAATTAATAAACAAAAAACTCATAAGACCATCCAAATCACCTTGGTCTTGTTCAGCTTTTTATGTCATGAACGCAGCTGAATTAGAAAGAGGTACTCCAAGACTTGTTATTAATTACAAACCTTTAAACAAAGTCTTAGAATGGATTCGATATCCAATACCAAATAAAAGAGATTTATTAAAAAGACTTTATGATGCAAAAATATTTTCAAAATTCGATATGAAGTCAGGATTTTGGCAAATACAAATTCATGAACAAGACAAATATAAAACAGGTTTTAATGTTCCTTTTGGTCATTATGAATGGAACGTCATGCCTTTTGGTCTAAAAAACGCTCCTTCAGAATTCCAAAACATCATGAATGACATTATTATCCCTATAAGCAGTTTTGCTATTGTTTATATCGATGATGTGTTAATTTTTTCAAAATCTTTGGATCAACATTTTAAACATTTAAACATATTTTATGATCTAGTTCTCAACAATGGACTAGTTATTTCTTCCACAAAAATGAGTCTATTTCAAACTAATATTAGATTCTTAGGACATGATATTGTTCAGGGAACTATCAAACCAATACAAAGAAGCTTAGAATTTGCTAATAAATTTCCAGATGAAATAAAAGACAAGACTCAACTTCAAAGATTTTTAGGATGTTTAAATTATGTCCATGACTTTTTTAAAGATTTAGGTGTTATTTGCAAACCCTTATATCAAAGATTAAAAAAGAATCCACCACCATGGACTCAAGAACATACCAATGTTATTAAACATATTAAAGAAAAAGTTAAATACTTGCCTTGTCTTAGTATACCACAACCAAATGCTAGTATAATTGTTGAAACTGATGCTAGCGATTTAGGATTTGGTGGAATATTAAAACAAAAAATTAACAAAGATTCAAATGAAGAATTAGTAAGATTCTTCTCAGGAGCATGGAATGATACTCAAAAAAATTATTCAACAGTTAAAAAAGAAATTCTAAGTATTGTTTTATGCATCAAAAAATTTGAAGATGATCTATATATGAAACCTTTTTTTATTACGAATAGATTGTCAATCTGCAAAACCTATTTTAGAAAATGATATAAAAAATGTTATTTCAAAACAAATTTTTGCAAGATGGCAAACACTATTAAGTAATTTTGATTTCAACATTGAATTTATCAAAGGCAAAAATAATTCTCTCCCAGATTTTTTATCAAGAGAATTCTTACAGGGGAAATGAATGAAAGAAAAGATAAAAGGATCATGGATTCTGACAAAAGATTGCAACTCTCTCCATTCAAATCAAATACTACTCCTACTTCCTCATCATCCATTCTTCCTATACAAAATAGATTTGCTCCAATTACCCCTATCAAAGCTCAGCCTTCCTATTCTTCTTTAATACAAAAGCTAGTTATCATCTCTCCAAACCTTACTCCCAAAAGATCTATTATATTGTCCAATACCCAGACAATCACTCCTCAAAATCCCAAACCTTCTTCCTCAAAAGAAAAGGGCAGTTCTTATATCCAAAACCCTAACCAACAAATTGTCAAGATCCTTGAAGAACATGAAGTTCAACTCCATAACCAAGGATTTCATTCTCTTACAGATTTCCTCTTCCCCAAAAACTCCCTGTTCATAGGAGGCAGTCTAAAGACAAGAGAATATTATCAAGCAATTTTAGAAAACACAGGTTCTATCAAAGTTACTCATAATTCAAATCCTACTGATAAAACCACTATAGCTTATAGCAAAGTTCAAATCCTTCATATTCTCTCTATTCAAGATTGGAAAGCTCGTCCTTACGTTGAAAAACCCTTCCAAACTATCCAAAATACCCTCATTACAATTACTATGATTACCAAGATGCTTGGTACAACCTCTTTTATCTCAAAAGCTACTCACATTCATGGTTCATATTTTTCGATAAAAATTTCGAGTTCTCATATCCAAAATGGTTCGTTCGATGGTTCAAATTCTTAGGGAATATTCCAGATACTCTTCCTAATCCTGTTTTAAAAGGTTTCCAGAAATACAAAGAAATCTTTTATCAAGACATTCCTGAGTTTGAATATCTCCTTCAATTCACCATTTTATTCAAAATCCCATGGATTATTTCATGGACTTTTAGTGTAACATCTGCAATCGGTATAAATCCAAGTCTTCTACAAAGAGTGGTTAGAGTCAAATGGTGGGACAACCTTCCTTCCAATCAAATTCAGAAGATGTCAATTCAAAGAGTTTCAGAATTTTATTCTTCAAACTATGAAGAATCAACCCCAAGGTTATTCAAGAAGCAAAAGAAGAAGAAGATGAAGATGATGTAATAAAGCCATTTTTCGCTACTAGGATATATCAAAGAAATTAAACAAGGTTCTCCAAGTAGCTCAAACAGGTCTTAAGACACAGAACTATTTCAAGATTCTCAAGACCCGTATTCTGACATAAATCTTTGTGATTGATGTTTGAATTGTGTGAGTTTGGTGTATTGTCTTTGTAGACAATTTCTTTGATTATTCAAAAGTGTTATTATTCATATGTAGAAAATACACTTCTTGGTATTTTCGACTTTATACAAATCAAATAGTTTATCAAATACAAATTATTACAGGTACAGATAATCAAGAAAAATCATGGCAAGAAAGTCAAGAAGACGACAACAAGAAAGAAAAAGTTGAAGCCTAAAGTAAAAAAGATACTCTTATTTCAAAAAGGTTTGTCGGCCATTTCACCAAAAAAGCCAAAAGATGGTGCTCTAAAGAAGACAAAGACAAAGCAAACCACAAAAGACGAAGAAAAAGGTGTCTACCACAAATAATGCATATCAATAATGCATTGACGAAAAAGATGTCGACCACAAATAATGCATATCAATAATGCATTAACAGGCAACTACCAGTCACACTCAATTATTCAAGAAAATAGACAGACAAATGCCGGTCACAAGAAGTCTCGAACGCCTATATAAAAAGATCAAAGAAACAAAGAACATCATCAGTTTTTCCTTCCTCTTTTTACAAAATCTCTTCCATATCTCTAGTCTAAGAATGTTATGTCTAGAAAACCTTCCCTTAGGTTCTCAACCTCTAGATGTTCCAAGTCTTTAGACTTTCAAATATTCATATCTCCAGATGTATGCAAAGATTGTCGGAAAGACAATTGTACCATTGATCATTTAATCAAAGAAGGTATTTTCTGATCATGCTTCGTGTTATTGTATTTGATAATGGTTGCCTTATTTTGCAAAATTTTGATAATATGCATCATATAAATTTATTTATTCATAGTTATAATCCAATTAGTATTATTAATGAAGTTACAAACTTTTTTGTTTTAAATCATATACTTCAATTTCTCGTTATTTATCAACAAGATTATCATTATGATCCAATTTTACAAAGAGCTTCTCATAATGTTTACCCACATGTTCATTATAAACCTATTTAAATAAATCATGCTTAGTGTTATTATATTCAACAATGGTTGTCTTATTCAAAAAAGTTTTAATCATAATCATCATTTAAAAATGTTTATTTCAAGTAATTCTCCAAATATACGTGCTGACGATTTAACAAACTTCTTCTTAGAAAGCAATATAATAGATTTTATTACTATTCATCAAGAACAAAGAAATTATTTTTCAAGAACAAATATATTTCAATCGATCCTGAATCGTTCACAGAATGGTATCAGAGCCATAAGCAATGGGAATTGGTAGATGAATACTAGATGAATACTAGAGAGAGAGGTGGCTTCTTATGCAACCACTATATTAGGATGAAACCATGTAACCTAATCTGGACCATTAGATATTTAATATACCCTTAATTACGCTAGAGGGCAATTTAGACCTTTCCATCATTTTTTGATTCCGATTTTTTTAATTATTTTAAATAGGTAGTTAATTATGGATAGATTCGGTTTCCCGAGTTTAATGCAATCAATGTTAATTTTTTGTTTCAACAAATATGAAATTATTTTTTTTGCTTTGATTTTTCATATCTTTATTTTAGTCGTATTGTTTTTTCGTACAACTCGAAGATGGACGATGATTCAGTGAATTCAGCCATTGAAAATGATACAATAGCGTCGTCTGTTTTTTCACCGTTCATAGTCGATGATGTTGTGATGGATGAAACGTCAAATGATTCGGGGGATGATTGTTACAATGTTGATAGGGTTGTGGATGATGACATTACTGTAAGCAGTGAAAAAGAGGATGGTTAGTAGTTTTTTTTTGCTTACCCTTCTCAGATTTCTTATATGTTATTCCTATTTATACAGGTCTCGTTAAAATTTTCACGTGTTGGTTTATGTTTAAAATATGAAACATGATTAAACATTGGTTCATATATGTTGATGGTCGATTAAAGGACATATGAATTTGTGGAAAACTATACATAATGTTTTTGTGTGTATGAAAATGTGAAGCAACACTTATTACTGTTTTGTTATTTAGTATCAAATAGTCCACAGGTTTCATAGATATTTGTGTATAAGTTTTATGTTGAACGAAGAATGTTAAAAACATACGATGTATGCGAAAGCGTTGTTTGTTTTTTAAACTATATCCGTATCAATTTTTGATTTTCCTATGAACTTTATTATAATTCTAGATGTGGTTGATACATTTATTACTCCTGGGGGACAAAATATTGGATTCCGCGTGTCGATGACGAAATTAAGCTACATGTGGGGCACGAGTATCCGTGTATTGAAAAAGCGGAGGCGGCGTATATGAGATATGCACAAGTAGCAGGTTTTGATGTTTTAAGGTCGAATAAAAAGAAGAATAGGGATGGTACCGTTTTGTCTAGGTACCTTTTTTGTAGTCGTGAAGGATTTCCTGAGAAAAAAAAGGTAGAATATGATAGCAGTGGTTGTGATCGCAAAGTGCGAAATTTAAATTTCAGGAGATCAGGTTGTAAGGTTTGTGTCAAATTTCGATTGAAGAAAGAAAAGAATGCATTTGTTGTTTACAAATTTGAAGAAAGGCATAACCATGCTTTATACAATGTACATGATAAGTTGCTTTGCAAATCAAGAAGGCAGTTGCAATATACCGATTATAGGAATTTGTATAATCAGTCTTCTGCAAGTATAGGTGGTGCTAAGGCTCATACAATAAACATGTCTATAAAAGGAGGGTATGAGTATATTGGTCCCACACCGGTGGATTATGAGAATTCTAGAAGGGATATGGGGACATCTGTTGGGATTAAAGATGCGCAGATGCTCATCAATCTACTTGCGAAATGTAGGTGTAACGTTCCTTATTTTGTTTTTGATTATTTAGTCGAGGATCGCGAAGTTCAAGATATTTTTTGGGCCGATGAGATTGCCAAACTAAATTTCAAAGAGTTTGGAGACACAGTGTCTTTTGATGCCACACACCGGACTAACAGGTAAGATTTTTTTTGATGTTATATATGAATTTTTATTTTTCTGAAATGTTTGTAATTTTTTTTATGTAGGCACGCTATGAAATTTGTTCCATTTATAGCAATCGACAATCATAAGCGGTCCGTTGTAGTTGCAGCTGCGTGGATTAGTCACGAGAATGTTGTTAACTTCAAATGGGTCTTGAATGCCTTTATTCAACCGCATGGGAAGCAACCTTTGTTTGTAATAACGGACCAATGTGTTGCAATGAAACAAGCAATTCCTGAGGTTTTCACTGAGTCGAAGCATCGGTGTGCATGTGTCACATTATGAAGAAAGTTCCTAATAAGGTATGGTTTATTCGTGTTATAGTCTTTCAACAAATACTTTTCAGTCTTTTAAGTATTATTTCATAATGTTCACGTTCTTAGGTTTCGTTGCCTGTTGATCAAAATGATGAGTTCAGTAGGAGGTTCAACAAGTTGGTTTGGAATTACCACACGTCGGTTGATGAATTTGAATCTGGATGGAATGAAATTATTGAAGATTTTACGCTCCATCGTAACGAGTGGTTGAAGTACATGTACGAAATCCAACAATTTTAGATTCCCGCGTATTACAAAGAAGATCGCATGTCTAGGCTTATGCGAACTACATCTCGATCCGAGAGTTCACAAGCGTTTTTAGGTTATTTGAGTCATTTCGAAATGATTTGGTGAAATTCATACATGCCTTCGATGCTTCGATAGAAAAGCAAAGAAATAAGCATCGATCGTTGGAGTTTGTTACAAGGAACACATTCCCCCGGAGTGTTACACCAATGCTGATCGAGAAGCATGCGTCCGAGGTTTATACGCGAAATGTTTTTTTTGATGTTCAGAAAGAGATCAGTAAAGGTCTATATTTTTGTGTTGTTCATGTTATAGATGGTAAACGATATCGTGTTACTCAGCAGAACAAGAAGTTTGCGCCTAAAGCGACCTACATTGTAAGTATTTTCTATGATTTTATTATCAAGTTTTTTAATTATTATAATAAACTTAAAACATTCGTATAATTGTAGGTTTTTCATGATCACGACGCGAAACATATGGAATGTGAATGTAATTATTTTGTACGAAATGGACTGGTATGTCGTCACATGTTCAAGATTTTAATTAATGACGGGTATGTCACGATTCCGGATTACATCATAGTACGTCGTTGGACTAGATCTTTGGTTCCTGTAGACATACAAGCTGCCAAGACGCGTTACGGTGAAGTTGATGTTGAGAAGGAGCGTTTAATTAACGAGGTGTATGCGAAGGTCGATGTTCTAGTTAGTCGATTGAGGAACGACAAGGAGAAACTTTCTGCATTTTCGTCAACATTGGACCAAATGAAAGTTGATTTTGATGTTGACAATTACGTGCCTTGTCCTGCAGTAGATAAAGCTGAAGCCATGAGGGAATGTTATGGTGTCGATGTTCCTGACAAAGCAGAGATTTTACCTCCATCGGGTATACGAAACAAAGGGTGTGGAACCGGGAAGCGGCTGATTGGTGTATTTGAGAAAGCGTCTTCTAGTGCCAAGAGGCATAAACGTCTATGCAGATGTTGTAAGCTGTTGGTTAATCACGATTCCCGCAATTGCCCACACCGCTCCAAAGATGCTTAGGTGTTTTTTTATTTAAAGTTACGTTACCGGGTTTCTTTTATTTTAGAGGAGTTTTATATATCTTTGTTTTAATGGGAAGTATTTTTAATATTGAAACTTAACTTAATATTAGTTGTTTATGAAATATTGTGGGCAGCCCGATAGATGTTTAGTTTTTTACATAGTATAATAAGGTAATTTTCATATTTTGTCTTGATTGGTAATTAATCTAATGTACATTCACACATAAATTCCGTGTGTTTGTGATATTGTTACCCGCCGTTTTTTTAATAATATATTCAGATTTAATACACATATTAATAGGGTAGTGGGTGCCATCAATGCACATTACATTTCCCAAGAAACCTTAAACTCACACCCCTTCCTTTTCATATACGAAATCTGATATTTTGTTTTTTCATATCTTTTAGTTCCTCACCTCTAACCTTTCCTCTCCTTCACAACTCTGAATCCATGGATGCTCATTCTTATTCGGATGATGAAATCCCTCAACCCCCGCAACCCCCTGTTCCACAATACCTTCTTCGTTCCCTTGTAAACCACAATCTTGACTTGTTGGCTGAAAATCGTGAACTAATTGTGAAAGTCGAGTGCCTGGAAGCCAAGTTGCAGAAGAAGAAACATAAGATAAAGCATGAACAGACCATTTCTAAGATTCGAAAAGACGACTACGATCACATCTCTATTAAGCTATGGGACAAGACCGTGCTCATGGATAAGCAGACACATGCGATCAAGAAGGTAAAAGCGTGGTGTTACTGCAAGGCGTTTGATGGGATTGACGGTGTCTAGGTAGCAGATTGTATGTGGTGATGGTCTTTTTTTGGTTGTGTTAATATGTTTGTTTGAACTTGTCTCTTGATTCATCACCTCTGCTCTCTTTTTAGTTTGTGATGTTAAGGTATGAAACAATCTTTTTGTGAAACTTGTCAAGGGGTTTTATGGAAAACCCATAATTAATGGCTAATATATGAAATGTTGGGTTAGATATTTCGTTTTTATGTGTATGATGGTGAATGCGTGGTATTCTTATTTTCACTATCATCGTCACAGTAATGTTAGTTGCATATGGAGTTTTGTTTACAAATTTTTGGATTTGTTTGTAGTATCCCTTTAGGTTTTGTACCAGAAATATCAATTTTCCAAGAAATTCTTTACTGTTTATTAGATAGCAGTAGTTCATCTGTTGTGCAGAAGCTACCACAAGGGCTAATATTATGAAAATTCTTATTGTCCCCATGTGTGGTAAAACCAGTTTTGGAATCATATAATTAATGCAAGCCGTCAAAAAACCTTTTCATGTCATACATGCAATCATGAAACCATAGGGATACGAAACATGTAAAGTAATTATAAAAAATTAAACACATATGAAATTAGAGATTTTTGTTCATTTTTTATTAAAATGATATCTTATAGTTTTTTATAACAATCTTATAAAAAATGTAAAGTCTTATGAAATATTATATTTGTTTCACTCACTTTCAAAACTAAGGGTAATAGTAAGTTGATATGAAACCAACAATTTACATGTCAAGTTTTCATGTAGGTAGACCATAATTCAAGCCATAATACACTTAACATACTAATATATGAAAAACATTATAATAAAGGTATTCAACCACCAAATATTCACACACAACTGGTCATATAAGTTATCAATGCATGCAAACCATATAATAATTGTTTTCAAAATAAGAACCTTAAAGACGTGTGAAATACCTAAAACCAAACCCCCTTTTAAAAAGCCGATAAGCAACATAAAATAAAGTTAACCAAAGGTAAAAAAATTGTCATAGTTGTTAACCACCAACACATCAATTCTTGTCCCAAACCGATCATCGTGTGAAAACCTATTAATTCAAAAACCTCTAATTCTCTCCTTCCTCGTAGCCGCTACCTTGGTTAGTTGTTTTGCCCTCTCGGATGCATCGAGAAGGCTAAAACTAATTGCCTCCGACTCCACGTAGCCCCTCTTTGTGTTTCGTTCACTCAACAACATCTTAGTCGTGTATTTTTTCCTCAGAATCTCCATTTGTTTATCTTGACCGGGTCCCTCTTTGGCTATCCCGGTGTACCATGTACGAACTCCCCTCCCATATAGGTTTCCATGTGCCGCATAAGGAAAATTCCATTGTTGATTTCGTTTTTCGACGTTTTCCAAGTCATGCAAACACGTGTCTTTTCAGCAATTTGTATTTGTTTCTCTGAAGGGTGTTTAAGGTTTCGTAGGTGACGAAGGAACATCGTATGCTGTTACAACCATAGTTAATTGCCAAACATAAAAAATTAAATTTTTTTATATGAATTCAATATTATACACCATGCTTACCGGTATGTGAACATCGTAATGGTACAAGTCGTCAACCTCTCCAGAATCTGCCATGTTATCTAAAATCTCAACCGTGTGGTATTTCAAGTCAAAGACCACGCAGTAGAAATATTGCCTCCAATTCATTGGTATGAAAACCTGTATAAGAAAATTCAACCAAAGATTTTTTTTATGCGAAACATTAATAAAACCTTCTAACATAAGATTGCATGCGAAGATATCTTGATGATATTTGTGTTTATTAAATTAAAATTACCATATCTATGTTTTAGAGGTTAATGTTGGCCGTGTTGAATTCGCATGACTTTGCAAAGTTCTGAGAAAACCATTTGAATCTTGAGTTGAAGTCGTGCATATCGTACAACAACACACCTCCGTCCTGTTAGTAACGAAGTGTTTATCAGTTAGATTTATTGATTTCGTAAAAGAAAACCTTTTTATGACATTACCGTTGTTCCTGTCTTCACAAATAACCGTTTTCTTGATTCGCGGCTTCTTAAACGTTCCTCACTATTTAACACTGTAATCCATCCGTCTCTGACGCTGTTGAAGACATTCTCCGTTGATGTAAGTTTTCGATAGCTATTCTAGTTATCGTTTGACCTGATTCTGACGAGAACAACACTTCACTACAGTCCGAAAAACAAAGTATCAGTCAACTAAGTGCATAAGGCGAAATAATAGTAATTTCAATTTGTGTTGCGTTCTAAGTTTGGTTTACCTTGGAAGTCCATTAGCTGACATCGCCCACTAGTGAATCTTTTTTTCCTCACTTGATATACCTTTCCTTAAAAGCACCTGTCTTTTCACGTACGGGGGACTTCATTTATTCACCCAACTTTAGCTCTCGCTTCCTTAACCTCGGCGCTATGTCTGATGGCTCATAAACTGGTTTACCCTTGTCATGAAGGCTCTCGTTGGCTAAAGGTGTAAACTGGCTGAAACCCACATCGAAACTCGGTGCTGATTCGTCGTGAGTGATTGCCACATCTTTCTCAACCGCCTTTTCTCTATTTGCACCTTCTTTCTCTCCCGAGTTAAGCCTCACTGTCTCGTCAATGATTCCGTACGTCGTCTGGCTGTACCATATCTGTGACAATGGGCTTTGTTTTTCCAGAGAGTCGTCCTCCATGAAAACCAGTTTTACCGGTGTCACTGTCCTTGCAGTCTCCGTTACTCCGATGTCGTCCACAACGTCATTTCTTTCATCGCCATCTTTATGTTGATTCTCTTTCGTTTCGGGCACTGGATCTTCGTCTTTAAATATTGAACCCAAGCTGTCTTTGTAGTGGATGAACTGATCCTCATACGAGAATAAACCGCTTGCTTCATCTATTAGTTGCTCTAGGTCCCACTTCGTTGCGTATAACTCCAAGAATTTTGTGTCAATCATCTCCATGTAGTCCAGCATATTTGTTTGTTAGATCAGTAGTGAATTATTTTTTAATTTCATTTCAAAAGTAATTTATGCTATACATGTAAAGTACGAAACACATATTTCTTTACCCGGTTTAGTTCCTCTTCATCATACAATAGACCATCTTCCTCCGCGTCTGTGTTTACTCCAATTGGTTCAATTTTTGGCACCCCAACATTAGGCATATCATCTGTTGGTGTTTTGATTTCGGCATTGTTAACGAACCCTTTATCAACTATGCCCTCGACTTCTTGTGCAACTTCCAATTGCACCTGTGTTCGATCCTCAACATTGTCCGCCCTTATGTTTGGAACCTCAGTTACTTCATTATTCAACGCTAATCTTGCATTATGCAGCCCCCCACCCGGATGCCATCGTTTTGCCTTGTTCGTAACTTTTCCATCGTCCACTCCATGATTTGCAATGAAGCTGGATTCACATCAGCCATATGAAATATTGTACGCTGCACGTACAAGAGCTACGGAAACAATTGTTAAAGTATGAGGTATATCATCATTTTTCTTTATATGAATATTTTTTCACATACCGTAAGAAATGTCAGCGGTCCACAGAAAAAAACTGCCGTATGTGTCTCGTTTCCAATTCTGCTTGCTGCGTTCCACACAACTGCAAATGTACTTGCACCAGTTGATTCGTCTAATCATGTCTATGTTCTCGACCTTTGACAAAAAGTTTGCGTTGCAGCCGCCTGTTGGGCCACACTCACCCATTGAGTTGACGAACAAAACTATGAAATTCCATTTGAAAGCATCATTTCCGCTTTGACTATCGATTATCGCATTACTTACATCCGATGGCCTCATTTTGTCTTTACTGTAATTCTTCTTCCAAATATCAAAAGAACGCAATCCTCTTGTTGTAATATCAACAGTATCCAGATCTATTCCACCTTTTGGAATTCCGAGCACGCTATGAACCACATCTTCTGTGATCGGTATTTCGGCGTTTCCAACTGTTATCGCCATCCTTACAGTGTCTAGGTTGTCCACCACAAAATACCCTAGCTTGGATGGTATACCATCAACCGTCATCCCTAGCATCGACTCGAAACCCATCTCACATAATGATACCTTCTGATCATCACTAAGCTCTGAAAGTGTAGCTTGCAGAATCATTGGAGATATTCGTGTTCTTATCCCCCTACATTTTCTCGTTTATTTGTCTTCTTTTTATTATTCCTTTTCACTTTTTTCGAAGCTATCGGTATTTCTTTTGGTACATCTACCCTGTCAGATGGTTTGGTCACAAAATCGTCGTCCTCCTCAAATCCTGATTTACGTATTGTATGTTAAAAAGAAATGTTTGAAATGACGTGTTACATGACTATTAAAGAAAACAGTAATTAAGAGTTACACCTTCATTGTAACAAATTATCTGTAAATTCTTCGGGCGTGGTCTTTTCCTTTCAGTTTGTTTTTTTTATGCCCTCCTCGTTTGCCTCTTTTTTGAGACTTTGTCAACTGCGAAACACAAAGTATGATGCCTGAAAGTATGAAATGAAACTCTACGTGCATGGTTTTCTCAATAATTACACCGGTAGTAGTGTACCTTGCATATCGTTGCCTTGCCCTACATCCGCTAATGCCATTGAACTAAATCCCCTATCTAGTTTTTGCAATATGCTTGTCAAATCTAGAATTATTATGATGTCAATAGTTCAATGCCATTAAGGTTGTTGGTCCCGAAGGGTTATACAAGTTTGTAGAAGGGGGGGTTAAATACAAACACGATTTTTACTTTCTAAATTGTTTATTGATATAATCAAACAATTTACAACTTGTTGCGGAATAAGATTAAGTATTAACCTAATCTAAACAAGTTAAGAACACTAAGTTTCTTGCACTAGAATTAAGACAGAAGGCAGATAAGAACAATACGAGTAATATTCTAACACTAAGATAGAAAGAAGAAGATGGCCGAGCAATTAATTTCTGAAGTAGGGTTCTTCTTATATACTGCATGCATTTAATGCATGGCAGTATTACTTTACACGTGGCAGCAGCTGAATGGTTGCATGTCTTGACCTTTGTAGACAACCTTAGTAGCCGTATGGTATACAATGTAGAATCAGAGTTGGTAGTACGATCCTAGGCAAAAGGGATGTCCTTTCTGACATTATCGTACAGAGGCGTACAAGGGAGGTAAGACAAAAGTAACATGCAGAGAGAACTTCATGATCAGCGATTACTAAACAGTACTTTATCAGCGAGTGACAAAGCTCAGCGATCGCTGAAGTCTTCTACTTGTAACTTCACGTTGAGTGGACAAATCTTGGCTTTGCTGATATCTGCATCAGTTCATTAGTAGACTTGTCGCTGTTCTTGAGCTTGATCTTCGACTTCAGCGTAGAACATAGTTGACGTGAAACTTGTCTTCAGAGATCATAAGTAAACAACTAAAACTTATCAGCGATCACCAAAAGTACTGAACAGGCTCAGAGTTTTATGGTGAACAGTTACGCTGAGTATTTATCTAAAAGAGTGTAGGTTTCTTATCAGCGGTACTGTAGAGTCATAGTACTTATCAGCGATAGTGAAACTCTAATACATATTGTTTACTTACAATTTTCACTAAGTGTTTTAAAGGGTCATTATCAAATCACTGAGGGTTTGGATCAACAATCTCCTTCTACAAACTTGTATAACCCTTCGGGACCAACAAGTGGTATCAGAGCAGATTTGTTTAATCTCATAAACAAGATCTTGTCTATACTAATCTTTTCTCTTCCTTGCTATTTCTTAAAATGGCTACCAACACAAACACTAACTATATTGACAATGGTTCTCTTGCAAAACTCCCTAGATTCTCCAGAGATAACTTTAATCTATGGAAAAATAGGATGATACTCTTCTTAGAAGGTGTAGACCCAACTATACCTTATTACATCGAAAATGGTCCATACATCCCTGTAAGAATTGATCCTGAAGTTCAAGCCGCAGAGAATAGAGCTGCTATTCCAGAAAGATTGGTTCCAAAGGAAATTCATATGTGGACTGATTAAGATAAGAAGAAAGTGGCTCTTGACACTAAAGCCAGATCCATTCTTTCCATGGATCTTCCTGACGAAGTCTACCATTCCGTCATGAACCTGAAAACTTCCAAAGCCATGTGGGACACAATCTGTGTTCAGTATGAAGGTACGTCTGAAGTCCAGGACTCACGAAAGATAAACCTGGTAAGACAATACGAAAACTTCATTTGTGGTAAGAATGAATCTCTCTCTGAAGTTCACCAACGCTTTAACTGCTTAATAATTGATCTGAAAACTGTTGGTAAGAAATATTCTAACTTTGAAATTCTGACAAAGTTCTTAGAATGTTTACCTGAAAGCTGGGACAGTTATTCAATGTGTCTCAAGCTGTCAAAGGATCTTAAATCTATGACTCTTTCTACCTTATATGGCACGATGCTTAATCATGAGCAATCGAGCCATCTTAAGAAGAATCTTGTAAAAGATTTTAAAAGCACCCCTGTTGCTTTAATCTCAGAGTCACATTCCACTCAGCGATCTACTATCACTATCACTGAGTTGGAGACTAACTCTGAATGCTCATCAGATCCTGACTCTTCAGATCTTGATGAATCTATGACTCTCCTTTCTAATAAGTTCAGGAGATTCGCCAAAAAGAAAAATATCAGAAAGAACAAACCTCTTGCTATTACTGACAAGCCAAGATCATCAACTCCTGTTGATAAGGCTACTACTACTTGCTATAACTGTGAAAAGATAGAACATTTTTCTAGCGAGTGCAGGTCAAAGAAAGTCTATAAACCCTCAGCTTTCTCCAAGAAATCCTCTAACCCCAGGTCTAGAGATGACAAGTATCAAAAGCTGAAAGAAAGGTACGCAAAGCTGAAAGGCTTTAAGAAGAAAGGCAAAGGCCTGATGGCTGATTATGATTGGGCTGCTTCTGATGAAGAAGAATCATCTGACTCTGAAGATGATGATGAAGCCAATCTCTGTCTCATGGCCAAACTTGAAGATGAGGAAGAAAATTCTGACATTCCCTTGGCTTCAACCTCTGCTACTAAGGTATCACCTTCCTTCTTTACCAATATTTCAAATATTGATGAAGCTGATAGTCTTCGAAAGATCGATCTCCTGACTATGAGTTTATATGATGATATGAATGGCAAAACTGTTGTTGAAAATCAAAATAATGATCTCGCTGAACAACTTAAAAATTGTCACCTTCAAATAGAAAAGCTTTCTAAAACTGAATAAGATTTTAAAGATCAAGTTCATATAAATCAGCTAGTCAAAATCGAACGAGAAGAAGCTATCGCTGCATTAAAAGCTGAAAAAGCTACTGTTGATGGATGGTATAAATCCTCAACAACGATCACTGAGATAATTAAGTCTCAGATTCCTCTGAGTGACAAACGTGGTCTCGGTTACAAAGCTGACGCTAAAGAACCAACCACTAATCATTCCATGCTTAAATTTGGAATGTTTGTCTCCTCCATCCCTGCCACTTCATCTTCTCAGTGTTCCTCTTCAAAACCACCTATTCCTGAGGAAACCTCTACCTTAACTTCTAAAGGTAAAGAGAAAATTGTTTATCCAAAACCTCAGATGGGTACCTTTGTACCAAAGTTGAATGCTTCTAAAGCTTCAATGACTCGTCCCTTTACTCCTAAGAACAAGATTCCTAGATTTATTCAGCGATCTACTCCTAGAATCAAAGTGGATGTTATTGGTAAGAAATCTGAAGAACTGATAGTTCCTCCTATTTCCAATGCCAAAGGTATACTTGGTGTTGGCCCTGCTCATTTAAAACTAACGGCTCAACATGCAAATGGTCCTAAAGCTACTTTTAGTTATAGGAAATGTTATCACTATGGACTTACGAATCATATTGCTAGTAAGTGCCCTACAGCCACCAAAGCTGAAAAGATAGCTAAGGTGAAGATTAATGCCCCCAAGGCAAAGAAGACCACTGAGGTTAAGAAATTAACCAAAGTGAAGACTGACACTAAAGCTGAATCTTCAAATGCTGCGAAGACTACTGAACCTTCCACCTCTTCTACCCCCACTGAAAAGTGTGTACACATGATGAAATGGGTGCCCAAGTCAAACTAATCTTCCTTTGTTTACAGGTTAAGAAGGGTATCTGGTATCTTGATAGCGGATGCTCTAGACACATGACTGGAAAGAAGAACCTACTCACTGAATACAAGGAAGAGAAGGGTCCCTCTGTGACTTTCGGTGGAAACGGAAAAGGACATACCCGAGGGTTTGGTGTACTTTCTAATGGTACAACAACCTTCAGAAGAGTCGCATATGTTGAAGGGCTGAAGCATAATCTACTAAGCATAAGTCAGCTATGTGACAAGGATAACAAAGTGATTTTCACTAAGGAATCCTGCTTTGTCACTGACAAAAAGGAGAAGATAGCTCTCAGCGGTTATCGTATGGAAAATGTTTACGTCATAAACATGGACTCTACAACCACTGAGAACTCCTGTTTCTTCTCAAAAGCCTCATCTGATGTCAACTGGCTATGGCATAAGAGGCTCTCTCATCTAAACTTCAAGACACCGAATACTCTATCTTCTAAAGAGTTGGTTACTGGTCTACCTCAACACTCATACACTAAGGAGTCCTTATGTTCAGCGTGTGAGAAAGGGAAACAAACCAAAGCTAGTTTCAAATCTAAGAAAGTTTCCTCAGTGTCATCTCCTCTACAACTTCTCCATATGGATTTGTTTGGCCCTGTTAACAAACAATCCATCGCTGGAAAGAAATATACGTTGGTCATAGTTGATGAATTCTCTCGCTATACCTGGGTAATGTTTCTCCGTTCTAAGAGTGACACCCCTGAAGAACTCATCACCTTTGTCAGGAAAATGAAAGTCCTGAACAACATGACCGTTCGCTCAATAAGGAGTGATCATGGGACTGAATTCAAAAACAGTTCTCTTGATTCCTTCCTTGAAAGTAAGGGTATTTCTCACAACTTTTCATCAGTGAGAACACCACAACAAAATGGAGTCGCTAAAAGAAGAAATAGAAATATCATTGAAGCTGCACGTTCAATGCTCAGCGATTCTCACCTACCTACTCAGTTTTGGGCAGAAGCTGTCAACACTGCTTGTTTTACGCAAAACAGGTCGCTGATAGTCAAAAGATTCAAGAAGACAACCTATGAACTCTTCCATGGGAGAAAGCCTTCAATTAGCTTTCTTCACATCTTTGGTTGTTAGTGTTTTATACTAAACAACAGAGATGCCCTTGGAAAGTTTGATCATAAGGCTGATGATGGAATCTTTCTTGGATACTCCTCAGTCTCCAAAGCCTTCAGAGTCTTCAATCGTAGAAGACAAACTATAAAAGAAACTATTCATGTTACGTTTGACGAATCCCGATCAGCGAACTCTAAACCTTCTGCTGATACTGAAGAACTGAATCAATGGACGTTTTCTCATCTTGGTGATTTAGAAGATATTCCCACTTCTCCATCTCATACTCATCTTGCTGAAGATGATGGTCCTACTATCATCCCTGGCATACAGACTAGTGAAGCTGAAACATCATGGGTCTCAGTTGTTCCTCTAAACACTATGCCTGCCTCAGAACCTTCTACCTCAGACATCCCATCTACTTCTCAACAATCAGTGAATGAAATGCCATCTGCACCTTTTCCTCTCTTGGCTGATATACCAGAAGTTGCTGAAGCCTCATCTTCAGCCCCTCAAGTTCAGGTTGAGTCAACGACTCATGCTCCGACTCAGCGATGGACTATTAATCACCCTATTGATCAAATTCTTGGTGATCCAAACGCTGGTGTTCAGACTCGACGAAGTGCAGGTAACATTTGTTTATTTGTTAACTTTATTTCTCTGATTGAACCAAAGAAAATAGATGATGCCCTCCAAGATCCAAACTGGGTCAGTGCTATGCAAGAAGAGCTGACTGAATTTGAAAGAAACAAAGTTTGGAATCTCGTTCCAAGACCATCTGACAAGTCAGTGATAGGCACTAAATGTGTCTATCGAAACAAGTTGGATGAACATGGAACTGTAACCCGCAACAAGGCTCGTCTTGTTTCTCAGGGATACAGACAAGAGGAAGGTATAGATTACGACGAAACCTTTGCTCCAGTGGCAAGACTAGAAGCTATTCGTCTATTCTTAGCTTACGCTGTACACAAAGACTTCAAAGTGTATCAAATGGATGTCAAGTCAGCGTTCCTCAACAGAAAGCTGAATGAAGAAGTCTACGTGGAACAACCCCCAGGATTCTCAGATCCTAAACATCCAGGTTATGTTTATAAACTAGATAAGGCACTTTATGGCTTAAAGCAAGCTCCACGTGCATGGTATGACACTCTCTCTACTTATCTCCATATTGAAAATTTTGAGCGAGGTAAAATCGACAAAACTCTATTTTTCAGGAAAGTAAAAGGTCATATTATTCTTGTAAAAATATATGTCGATGATATTATATTTGGTTCTACTAACCCTGACTTGTGTACTCGTTTCTCTGAGAGAATGAAAGCTGAATATAAAATGAGTATGATGGGTGAACTAACTTATTTCCTTGGTCTTCAAATCAAACAGAGTAAAAAGGGAACTTTCATTCACCAAGGTAAGTATGTTAAAGATATGTTGAAGAAATTTGATTTAACTCAGAGTTCAGCTATGAAAACCCCTATGGCACCGTCACTGACACTAAACAAGGATTCTTCTGGAATACCTGTTAATGTCACGACGTACCGTGGGATGATCGGCTCTCTTCTATATCTTACAGCTAGTCGACTTGATATTATGTACGCAACCTGTTTGTGTGCACGATATCAAGCTGAACGTAAGGAATCTCACATAATCGCTGTAAAGCGAATCTTTCGTAACCTTAAGGGTACTCCTAACCTAGGTCTTTGGTATCCCAAAGACTCAGGGTTTGATCTAATCGCCTACTCAGATAGTAATTTTGCAGGTTGCAAATTAGATAGGAAAAGCACCACAGGAGGCTGTCAGCTCCTGGGTGGAAAGCTGGTGAGTTGGACAAGTAAAAAGCAAAACTCAGTGTCCACCTCTACTGCTGAAGCTGAGTATGTAGCCGCTGGAAGCTGTTGTTCTTAGGTCCTATGGATGCGAAATCAACTACTGGACTATGACCTTCAACTCTCGAAAAGTCCAATCTACTAGTCATGTGCCCGCGCAATGCGGCGGGATGTCAAATTTAATTGTTTATCAAGAAATTGAATAAAACATCCCACCTTTCCCATTTGTAAAGAGGAAAGTTGTGATGTTTTTTTATCAAGAACACCATGGTATCTGGAACATCTATTGTTGATAAGAACCTCGGATACCTTGATTGTTTATGAAAATCTACCCCATATGAGAGGAACTCATCAATCATACTTAATATTTTCTGTGGGAGATATGGTAAGATTATTTGCACTTTCCAAAGCCAAAAGGTAAGCAATTCCAACCTGTAAAGTAACTGTGCAAGAGGATCCAATTGAATAGATCGAATTTCAAACTTTCAATCAATGATAGTCACCAACAATTCAAAAGTTGGTTGTACATTGGTTCCATGTCCTGTTTTATACTTAGAAACTGAACCAACACCGTTACAAAACAAGGTTTAGTTTTCACCAATATGTACTTCCTATTTCAAATAATGGCTAGAATTGTTTAAGCTTAATTCCTGCTACATTTCATGTTCAGACATTTGGTAAGGTGTAGCCAGATGGAACCTAAATTTGATTAGGAACTTGGTAGCTGTAAATAAATGAGATTGAACAAAAAGATACAGAAAGTCAAGCCTAACAAGTTCCTGTGTGATCAAAGTGATCTCATACCTTTTTTGGTTGTGGTGTCAGCTTTCAGCAGTAGATGAGCTTAGACCTGAATTATCAAGACCATCAGTCCCAGAAATGAATCTCGTGATGCCTTGCACCATTCATTGACCACCTACCATCCATGTTTTCATCTTGTAAAATGATGAACCCAAGAAAGATGAAAATTAAAATCAATTGATAGAAATTCTAAAGAAGGCACATTACAGTCATCCAATTGATTTTTGCCAGTCAACTTTACCCTCGATTGTATTCCTTTCATACCTACATAAAAGCACACAATAATAAGTGAAATCATAAACCACAGTTGAATGCAAAGTAACCGTGCATTGGGTCCAATTTAATACATTAAATTTCAAACTTTCAAACAGTGAAAGTCACCTTGCATTGGATTCAAGGTCGTAGGTCTCATTGTGCAACTACAACTTTTCTACAGAAGAGCCCTAGCTTTGATGAAAAGGAATGTGATCTTGATGGTATGGGTCATGAAACTCATAAAATCTGATGGAACCTATGATACCATTCAAGACATAAACAGGAAAATAGAATCTGTAAATAAATTGAATCATCAAAATATTCATAGAAATTGTTTTCATGGGAATAATGATAAACTCTTCTGACCAATCATCAAATTTAGCTTAACCTTTTAAAAAACAATGTTTTTCTCAACCTTCAAAACGAAATCTTAAACCCTAAAATTGAATAAAAGGAAGCTGGGGGTACTCCTAACACCTCACCCTCTGGATAAATCTCTTCACATCGGTATAGGCACCCGTTAAGTTCCATCCAAAAAAAGGTAAGATTTCAATTAAATAAACCCTCACCATCCACATTCAACTAATCAAAATGAATCAAAGAATCCAGAAAAACAACGAATACAAAGTCGATTTCGCACCAAATTTTAAAAAAAAAATCCCGTCAGATTCAAACCGAAAACCTAACTTCGAACGACCTAAAGTACAACTCTCGTTGAGGATTTGAAGACTCACCGTTGATTTGAAGAAGCAACAGTAGACATTCCATTGAAGATTTGAAGACTCACTGTTCATTTCGTTGCCTTTTTCCAGAGTTACAAAGAATAAAATATGAGAAAGTTTATTGTAATCGGTAGAGATTGGAATCGGTGCTTTGGGAAATCAGAAGACGTGTTGGAAGAGGAGATCGAAGTGTTGGAAGAGGAGAGGTTTGGGGAACTGAAAAGTCAACTTGGAGGATGAGATATAGTTTTACTCTCTCTCTTAAATTTAAGAAATCATGCTTTAAATAATGGTACATGTAGCTTTAAAAGTTGTTTTAAGATTTTAGGGTATAGATGTATTATAAAGTAGTATAGATATGGGATATCTCTAGCAATTCCAAGCTGCGGATTAGCCTCCCATTTTATTAGGATTACACCGCATACTTACATAAAAAGGCAACTGTTATACCATAAGCCTAGTGATGGAAGCTTCGTGTGTGCAATTGATGCCAATAGGTATATCCATATCACCATGTAGTTCCCCGTTGCAATTGACGAACTTAGAGTATGCATTGGATTCATCAAAGCACCGCTTGCTTTCAATCCAATCCATCAAACCAGGAACCATTAATAATTTTCATTTCCATTCCCCACTCGCTTGTTACCCCTAACGAAGCACCACATAAATATTTTTGAAGGCTCTCCTTTGACTTCACAAAATTTTCAATCCAACCACCTGTTGTGCCTAATACAGCAACATTGCCACATGAACTGATAGTGCAGGCCTTCTATCAGATAAGAAGTGCTCATGAAGGGGAAAATATCAAGAAAAATGCAAACAATGAGAAGTAGTAATATTCAAAACAACAGAGAAACTCTTTCAAGTAGCAATAAGCAAATAGACCGTGTTGCAAATTATCATTGTAATACCTGTTTTTCCATGATGGCCTTCTTCTCTGGAAACCTTGCCCAATCATCATTGACATCTATAAATACATATATTAAATAAATAGCTGAGTCAAATATTAAAAGCCATACACATACAAAGAAGGATGGCAACGGGCGTTTTTTTTTTCTTTTTTTTGGGGGGGGGGGGGGGGATTCACCTTCCCTGACGCCGGTTTATGGTAAAATGCCCAGACAGGTATGAGTTCCTTATCCCGTCCCCGGTCAATACATTGGTCAAACTCCGGTCTACCCGGTCAATCCTCGGTCCTCTCCCCCGTTCCCCGTCCTCGTTTTAGACCCGACCCAGAAACAATATCCAGCAGTTGGAATTACAATGCACATAACATAAACAAAAATACAAAATCCACATAACGAATGGAGCCTGTATGCTTTTACTATAGTAAAATAATATACTAATTCCGTAAGAAATAGGCTAAGGACCCAAAAAAAAACCATAAAAAGACACATGTTTGAGTGTAT
Source organism: Saussurea involucrata (assembly GCA_033807775.1). NCBI lineage: Eukaryota > Viridiplantae > Streptophyta > Magnoliopsida > Asterales > Asteraceae > Saussurea > Saussurea involucrata. The sequence continues at coordinate 21,698,539 of CM066324.1, forward strand.
AACTCTTCTGAGGTGTATCCTACTGCAAGAAAAGGAATCAAGAATTCATGGGGATGATTGCCACTGTGGTGATTCAAGGATTCATGTTTAAGCATATAGGTTCCAAATAATACCCACCAATCAAGTAAACTGGAGAACTGGACCAACTATTACATCTATATATTTTGCCGTTAAAAAAAATTACATCTATATATTTTGTTCATATAGTAAAAACATATAGGTTCTAAATCGAGTAACATATATTTTTAATATATATATATCAGGTACGGGGTGGGGCAGGGGTATGTTACTCGGCCTCGGCCTCAACCCCGGTTTGAGCCTACCGGGAATCCCCGACCCGGTTTTGGTGTGGATTCCCCGGCCCCGTCCGGGTCTGGTGAACCGGGCTCCCCACCGGGTCGGGGCAAATCACCATCCCTACATACAGATGCATCTGTAAATTCTTACAAGTAGAAATTAGCACCTGGTACAATTTTATATAGTTGGAATTATGAGAGAAAAGATATATAACGATGGATAAACCCAAACGTGTAAGAAAATCATTGAAGAAAACCATAAATAAGAGAGTCAAACACCAAAAACCATTAAAGAAAATTTTTGTTAGAAAGATAGATCAAACCTAGGAAGTAAAGGTGAAACACAGATATGTAATAGAAAAACCCTGATACATGCATTAAAACACTAAAGAAACAACATTCTATCAGAACAATTCATCAAAAAAACATCTCTACGTGATTCATGCCGTGGAAGGTACACAAAATGCATATATCAAACAACAAATACCTGTAGTAAAAACAATAAATATTGTCCATGTCAAAGACTTAAAAAAACAAAATAGTATGATGCAAAGATCATTCCTATAAGTTTCCAAAAAATATGTATAAAAGGGTTCCAAGTTCAAAACATAAAGACATCATCCGGATAACATTTATTAGCGTTTGTTTTGTTTCCTTAGTTGATCTTTTCTTTAGTTGAAGAGCAACTAAAGAAACAACGTTGAAGATCAACTAAAGTAACATTTATCAAATGAAAATACTTTTATTCAAACAGAATTTAAAGACAAAACAAAGTTGAATCAAAATACCTTGTAAAACAATATGATAACAAAATCAATCAGACTCAAACTCAGCAACTGTAAATCAACTTCCCTGCACTTGGTTTTGAAGTTACCGAAACTTAACGGTAAACTTATCTTTCATCCGGATCGAAAAGGCGACATTTAAAAAACTTCCTCGAACTCATAATTCAATTGAACAGTAGTACACGTAATATCTATTTGGATCATAAAAACAACTATAACAGATACTTAGCTATCAGTGTTTATGATTCAATAAAGTGATTATATACAGAAAACATTGAACAAACATTAAATTTCTAAGAACATCCTACCAGAAAATTATATTTGTATGAAGCAATGGCAAAGAAAAAGAAGCAATGGTGAACAAACCTGGTAATGTAACCCTTTTAATTGAAGCTCGTTGACATGGAATCCTAGATTTGGAAAACAAGTCTGTTATACAGAAAAAAACAGTCGAACCTGATTGATGGTAAGAACAATCGAATATGTTAAACATAAAAAGGTTCAAGTTTTTTCAAAGATAAACATGTAATCGAAACCAATAAGAAGCAGCAGATTGCAATGAATGGCAAGAAGCAATCGTACCTGATTGCGATGAATGGCAAGAAACAATCGTATCTGATTGCGATGAATGGCAAGATAAGAAAATGGAAAAGAAGGTTAAAATTTGTTTTATATGATACATTACACATACAGATAAGTGTTCATTACTTTTGTTTTCCATATGTTATATTAGCGGTAGCATATAGCAGTCATAAAATTATCACAAACCCACAACTCAAAAATCCAAGAACCAATAAACTGTTCATAGAGACTGCCGAACATATTGAAAGCTAACATTTTGTTTAGAAGAACCCTAATCTGTGCTTGAACAAACTACACAAACACGTGAAATCGTGAAACCGTAAACCCAAATCGATGTGCAAAGATAAACCGTGAAATCAAAATGTGGTATCGATGTGAAACCGTAAGCCAAAATCGATGTGAAATCGAGAGGAACTTACCGAGACAAATCGAGACTGTAGGCGATGGAACCTTGCTCCTCTTTCCTGTGTAAAAATCTACAATGGTGTAAAAATCAAAAATGAGATCGAGAGTGTAAAAATCGAAAATGAAATCGAGAGTGTAAAAATCGACAATGAATTCGAGAAGAACTTACCGAGAGAGATCGAAACTATAGGCAATGGAACCCTTGCTCTTCTTTCCTCTGTAAAAATCGACAATGGTGTAAAAATCGACAATGAAATCGATTGAAGCAGAAAGTATGAAATCGATTGAAGAACTTACCGAGAGAAATCGAGACTGTAGTTCATACCTCGAACATGAGTCTGAGAAACCCTATCCTTAGAACAAAATACGAATTTCTTCGATCTATTGAAGACAATCGAGAGCAGATGATACCTCTTCTATTCTCTTCGATTTTTACTCTTCCTTCTCTTCAGTTATCCATCTTCTTAGCAGGGAGGCCAAGCAGCAGGGAGGTGCGCCGGGAGGAGAAGAGGCAGCAAGGACGCCGGAGGTAGGAAGGAGGAAGTCATGGTTTCAATTGTTTGAGAGGGGGTCTGTGAACAAAACCCTAAATCGCCATCCAAGAACGTGAATGGCCTCGTTGGAACACCGACCGAATCGACATCTTGAGAATGTAAACAGTTGGACCGACGATGAGGATGGATACACGCATAAAATAGTGGTACTTAGTGTTATAGGAGTTGTTTTTAAGACTTGATGCTTTAAGAAGTAGTACATCTTGCATTGAAAGTGATATAGATAAAAGAAAATGTTTTAAGACTTTAAGACTTTAAGACAAAAGTCTTACATGCTTTATAAGGTAGTATAGATATCTAAATATTTTTACTAAAATATATTTTTATACTTGAAATATCGTTTTGAATTTAATAAAAAATCACATCAAATCAGTTAATTTTCAGCTGATTAACCTAGCATTGTAGGAGTGAATTACATAATTACATACACAATCCCGGGATTAATCTCCAACCTTCAATTTTCGTCTCTTGATGATTCTAAGGAGATGTGATGACGAGTCTGAGTGGATTCGAACAAACTTGAGATTGTCGATGCATCCGCATTATGGAGGGGCGACCCGGATGGTTATGTGAATTTCTCTCGCATTGCAATTGGTAAGTTTGCGTCAATGGCGGTTTCATCCTCCTTGTTTGATTCTTTACAGATCTGAGCCTCCTATTTCATTCTTAATTTTACACAATTTCCTCGTGTGGTTATTTCCCAAACTACTTCATCTGCATGTTGTAATTTTGCTCTCATATAATTTGGGATTTATGAGATTAAACGAAAATTTACCAAGGTTGATTGTTTATTCAACAATCCATTATGCTTTTAATTCATCGATCTGTAAGATATTTCCCCTTTTACCTTTTATAATGATGAACATTGTCTTAGAATTGAAAATTCTTTGCAATTTGGGGATGCTAGTGTTGGTTGCAGTTATGTCTATATATTTTAATCTTACACACATAGAATCGTATATATACGCAATTTTGTTACACGGATTGGGTTCCGATGAGAATTTGAGGTTAACGCGGAAGCGCGAGAAGAGGTTATCACAAAAATGGATGCACATTAGGATATAATGCACCAAAATAAGATGCGCCGAGATGCACATTAGGGCATTGGATTAAAAATGATAAACAGTTCAGATCCACTTCTGACGCTTTTCATATTAACCTCAACTTCTCATTCGATCGTTCGCGTCAGGGGCGGACCCAAACTTTTTCATAAGAAACAAATATAGTGATATTTTTATAAATCAATATTGGTCTGGTGGTTAATCTCTTGTTTTTCAAACTTGAGGTCTCAAGTTCGAGTCTTAGTATGTGTTTACTGTAGTTTCAAAATATATATGGTGGCACAAAACAAATTGATACGGTTGCACCTTTCACAAACCTAATTTTTTTACCCTTCGACGGCAGAGTAATACGGTGGCACGTGCCACCGTTGGCACCCCTATAGGTCCGCCCATGCTTCGCCTTTATTAGACATTGCTGTTTTATGACATCGTTTTTTGTATGATTTCTCTCCATGAGACTAACCATCGAAAACTTATGTTAACTTCCAGAAATACGTACATATATAATATCGGACATACATGCTTATATGTATGTTAGTTATCACCAAATATGATGATAGATGATACAAGGGTATGGAGATGGCGGATTTATCTAATGCGCTTGGTATTTCTGCACATATAGAAGACTTGAAGTACCTGTGCGCATCAAATGTTAATGTCTGCAACTTTGTTTCCGTGAAGCTTTCCGGCGACCGCAAGTACCTTATCTGGAAGGCACAGATGCTTTGCCTCATGGAGAGTCAGAAAATGCGTGGGATCGTTGATACCAATTTCGATAGTCCCGGTGCTATGACAGAGGAGATCAAGAAACAATATGACAGCCTTCTTAAGGGTTGGATTTTTGGTTCACTTAGCGAAGATGTACTCACCACCGTTATTGATCTTGAATCTGCAAGAGCTGTTTGGAGGAAACTAAAATCAATCTATGATCCTGATTTAAGCTCTCTACAAGGTACTTCTCCATTTTTTTAATCACATTAAGGCTATGTTTGCCAAACTAGCTGATAAACTACTGATGGATAACACACGTTTGATAAAAACTAGCTGATAAACATGTAAAATGACAAAAAATGACATCTTGAAAAAATAATTAGTTACAATATTTCATAATATAGTTAAAAGAAATCTATAGTAATATAATATGTTAATTAATACAAATAAGATAGTGAAGAAAAATTATATAATATAATATGTTAATTAAAAGAATTTAATTTTTTTATTATGTATATATACTATAAATTTTGAATTTATTAAAACAAATTTTAGAAAAAAATCTACATTAACTTATGATTTTAAATAATCATTACGTATAATATGAATAAAAATAAATATTAAAAAAAGAATAATATAAAAATAATTGATATGATTAACAATAACTTTAAATAATTAAAAGTTAACATCAATGTATAATTAAAATTTAATTAATACTTTTCAATTAACATTAGTAATAATTAATAGTTAATAATTAATATTAATAAGGGTATAATTGGAAAAAGTCACAAAAATCTCCTCTTAAGCTACCGTAAGTAGCTTATCAATATTATCAATAAGTTAGCTTATGTCCATCCAAACATGTAGTCAAAAAATGAGCTAGCTTATTTTGCTATGATGAACAAAATCACAGGTAATATATAAATATACTTGCTATTGATTGATACTTGCAACTTTTGTTCATACAAATCACAAATACATTGACCCTATTTATACACATTGAAAAGGCACCATGAAACGGTGTGTTGTTTCACTAAACAGTGCCTAATCCCTAATAACCGACACTAACTAACTGACACCCCTTGAAGAATCAGTGTGTCCCTTCCAAGGGTCATGCCCTTTTATTTATTTACATAATACATACATACTTTCTGACTTACTAAAATTTAACCCAAAAGTTTAGGTTAACTATCAACACTCCCCCTTAAACTAAACTTTGGTTTAAGGTAGGTCTTCAACTTGGTTTTATCTTGCTCTTCACAGCAGCGTTGGTCCTTCGTCATCATTAATGAGATAAGACTCTTCTTGCTTGTCTTTATTGTCTTTCCACTTCGTACATTCCCTCGCAAAATGGCCGAAGTCACCACATTCATAACATCTGAAAGTGCTCTTGTCTTTAGTTCCTTGACTCGTACTTCTTCCACGTGCATTTGGACTATTCTTCCATTTCAGGCTTTCCTTGGCTTCGTTGTTGAAATTTTTACCTCGCCCTTTACCACGACTTTGGTTGTTTGAACTTGCCATCAGAAGTTTGTCTTGATCATTTGCCTCTGGCGTGTCTTGACTTTTGATTCGTTCTTCAAAGGCTGTTAATCTTCCAACGGCTTCTTCAAACGACATTTTGTCTAAATCTTGATATTGTTCAATAGTTGCCACGATCGGTAAAAACTTCTTTGGAACCGAATTGAGTAGTTTCCTCACAATTATCTTGCTTTCGAGTGTAGTTCCAAGATTTCTAAATTTTGCCCTTATATTGCTCAATTTGCTTGCAAAACCACTTACAGTTTCACTTTCTTTCATCTTTAATGACTCTAGTTCACTCCTCAAAGTTTGCGAACGTGCTTTCTGAACTAAGTCTACTCCAATGAACAGAACTTTGATTGAGTCCCAAACTTCCTTTGTAGTCGAGCACTGTGCTACCTGCATTAGGACATCTTCGGGCAATGTTTGAAAGATCATTGCCTTTGATGTATGTGCTTTCTTCTCATCCACCGCATCTTCAACATCAATTGTTTCCCACAGACCATGGGCCTTCAATATTGTTTCCATCAACAATGCCCACGTCGTGTAGTTTGTTTCAGTCAATTTTGGACATTGTAGTGAAACATTTCCTTGTTCTCGAACTGATGCACTGCTTGATGCGTTATCATGTTTGTCACCTTCTTTTTCTACCATGCTTGCTTGCTTGCTTTTAACTTGCTTACTTCTTACAAATCAGAACCGAGATGGTTTCTGGTTTTCTTGCTCTTGTGTTTAATCAAAAGATCAAAACACTTACTTACTACTGGCCAACTTGCTAACCAGGTTTTCTTGCTAAACTTGCTCAATATTGACCAACTTGCTAATCAATATTGTATTCCCAGACCCACTTGCTAATCTGGCTCTTGCTTGCTTTGATCAAAATAATTGATTCTTTCTTGCTGATATTAAACCTCAATGATTCTAATTTCTTGTTGGTTTGAATCAAGGGTTCTACTTGCTATTTGAACCTAAGAAAAGGTTCGAAACTTGCTAGTTGAATTTTAAGGTTCGGAACTTGCTATGAACCTAAGGATTCGGTTTTGACTTGCTAAGAATCACTATGATTCGGTTTAACTTGCTATTAACCAAAAATGGTTCGGTTTGTAACTTGCTATTTTGTATTTTTCAATCTAAAGTGAAAACTTTTATATTTTTAGAAAAATACAAAACCTTCTTTTCTTACTATTTTCAATTGATTTAGGATTATATATATTTTTTATTTTTCTAATCAATGAATAAAGTAAATTGAAAGAAAAATAAAATTGTTACTTAAAACTTTTCCTAAATCCCAATTGATTTATATGCCCCTGCTTTTTACTTTCCCTTTTTCTTTTAAAAACCTAAATCTAATCTGATTAAAAAAAAGAAAAAAAAACACAGGGGATACCAAATGGAGCCTTCGACTTTTCTTATCCAAATTGGCTGGTATGAGTCTCCTTCCTCTTTGATTTCAACACTTGCTTTGGGAATATCACAAAACTTCTTGTTGTGTTATTTCTTCCCCCTTCAATCGATTGCTGGTGTGATCAGAAGAAAAATCGTTCCTCCGTTCTTACTTCTCCAATCGATGTTGCAGTTCTTCTTCAATCGATGCCTTCTCGATTTGGGTAACCACAATCGGTGGTTTCAATAAACCGGTTGTGTTTGTCTTTCTTCGATCAAACTCCGGTTACAACCGTTTATGTGTTCGATCTCTTCAACGAACAGGTATCCTTCTTTCTTCTTTCCTTCTTACTTGATTGATTCCCGGAATCGTTCTCGCTCTGATACCAATTGTTGGAAGAAAACTTGCTATGATGAACAAAATCACAGGTAATATATAAATATACTTGTTATTGATTGATACTTGCAACTTTTGTTGATACAAATCACAAATACATTGACCCTATTTATACACATTGAAAAGGCACCATGAAACGGTGTGTTGTTTCACTAAACAGTGCCTAATCCCTAATAACCGACACTAACTAACTGACACCCCTTGAAGAATCAGTGTGTCCCTTCCAAGGGTCATGCCCTTTTATTTATTTACATAATACATACATACTTTCTGACTTACTAAAATTTAACCCAAAAGTTTAGGTTAACTATCAACATTGGCAAACGATTCCTAAGCTATAATCACCACCTATTCAATTTCCCATAGCAGAAACTAACCATTGAACTGAAATTTTGAAATACGATGTAGATTCAGATTCAGCTCCAGCTACACCTGCACCTTCACCTTCACATGAACCTGGAACTGAAACAGAAATAATAACGATATCAGCAATAGAAACAGAAAACAAAGGCAACACCAAACGCAACAAAAAGTTGCGGAAAGCTACTGTGGAATCACTTTGGTGGGAAGCAGAAGCAATACTGAAAAACGATAAGGATGCAGCCACCAGGGCAATTAGCAATGATGGCAACACAATGCTTCACTTAGCCATTGGAATAGGCCAAAATGATTTTGTTGAAAAGTTGATGAACTTCATAAACGATGAAAAAGCAATCGAAAAGAAAAATTCAGATGGTCACACAGCCCTTCACATTGCTGCAATTGTTGGCAACAAATATGCTGCAGAACTCTTGGTTAAGAAAAGGAAGGAGTTGTTGGGAATATCGGACCATAAAGCATATGTACCATTGCTCAGTGCTTATTACAATATGCAGCTTAATACATTTGTATATTTGTTGGAAGCCACTCAAGCCAAGCAACAACCTCTTCCTTTAGGCCTTTATCCTGGTTCTGGTGCCCGAACTGGAATCAATCTTCTCGTTACTGCCATTTTCACGAAACAATATGGTGAGTAGTTAGTATATCACTTAATCGGGTTGGGTTCCGATGAGAAGTTGGGGTTAACTTGAGAAACGTGAGAAGTGCTTATTAACCGTTGGATGAGAAATAAATGCAAATTAGGATGAGATGCACCGGATCAATTCTCTTCTAAGGCGCAATTCATGGGATGGCATTTGATTAAAAGGATCAACGGTTCAGGTCCAATTCTCACGATAACCTCAACTTCTCACACGATCCTTCGCCCACTTTATCAAGGGACAAAATAATCTAAAGATTCACAGCATTTTCTCATAATCTTACAGATTTAGCATCAACATTGGTCAACATATATCCTGAATTGGCTACGATAGATGATAACGTATTGCTGGCTATTGCTAAAACCTTTCCAAGTATGCTTGACATTGAGAAATTCTTTATCTATCTGTGTATGTCACTAATCTTTTTATATCCTTTATGAAACGGAGAAATTTTATTACTATTAAGCCTGACTATACATTTAGAAGCTCGTATATCTTGTAGCTTTCAGCAATTTCTGTCGAAAAATAGCCAGGAGAAGTTCTTTGCTGTTTTATTCGATAGATTTTTTGTACACAAAGGCCAAAGATATCTTATGGGCATTGAGAAGCTCTAAAAACAAGTATTACAGCTGGTTGTTGCCCGAAATGGTCATGATTTTACTTGGTGAGCTGCTAATAATCAGAAATGCAACTCGAAGATTAGTCTATCTAATTGAAAATAGTTTGAATTGTATCATATAAACTTTCTGTTTCTTGTGCAGTTCCAGCAGCCGCATTTTATCCAATATATCAGTTGTTTCGTCTCCTCATTTTAGTGATTTATTCCCCCTTCTTTATGATGTATTTCCTACTGTAGAAGGTTTTAGCAACTGTAGGTAAGATGTTATAGAGATAATATCAACCAAGTTATAAATGGTCAGTAGAGATGGCCAAATGGGCTGGGCCTGGCCCGGGACCGGTTTGGGCCCACCGATTCTTAACCGGTTATGATTTTTATAAAAAAAACAAGGCCTGACCTGGACCGGTTACGGGACCAGCCTGGTTTTTTATATAAAATTTATTTTTAAATGGATTTTTAAGTATAGTTTTAGATAAAAACGTATTTATAGTGTATTTGATCAACTCAATTATAATGAAATGTATATATTTAAAATGTAAGTATTTTTTTAGTGAATTTGATAGAGCCAATTATAATAAAAACGTATTTGTTAGTGTATATCATTGACCAAATTTTTCGAAAAATATTTTTGTTAAGTTAAAAATCAATTTAAAAAAAAAGAGTAAGTGGGACCAGTTTGGGCCCGGCACGGGACTGGTTCTCATAACCTGGCCTTATAAAGCTTAACCGGGCCCTCGTATTTGGGTTGGGACCGGGACCAGTTACGAGATCACTATTTGGGACCGGGACCGATTTTTTGGCCATCTCTAATGGTCAGTGTTCTAAGACTTAATTGTGTAAATTGCAGTGGCGCCTATTAAGCGAATAGAGAAGAAAAAAAAGGAATACACCGAAGCTAAAAAGATTTTAAACTCCGTATGTGATGAAATCGACAAGCAGAGCTTTTCTGGTACTCATCATCCATCTTACAGCAGACCAATTCTTGAGGCAGCATGTCAAGGTGCTTATGAGGTTGTTGACGAGATTCTATTTCGATCACCCAAAGCAATCGACTGTAAGAATCCAAATGGGCATAACATTATTCAATTAGCAGTTTTAAACCGTTCAGAAAATGTCTACAACCTCATCTATCACATAGTTGAGCGTAAAGACTTTTATAGAACAATTATAGATTCTTCTAAGAACAATCTTTTACACTTGGCCGGAAGATTGGCACCTTCACGTATACTCATTCGTACTACAGGTGCAGCACTGCAACTACAGCGAGAGCTGCAATGGCGTGAGGTATGCATCAAACTAGTTAAATTCCTCGTGTTAATTTTTTGCTCCCCAGTTGCATAAAGTTGTACTTCACACACTTCTCACAAGCCATGGTCTTCATAGAAACGGGTTATTCATGGCTTTTTGAGAGGTTTTTAGGCGTCTTTGTGTATGGAAGTGACCTTCTTTTGTTAAGCATTGACATTCTCAAACATGTCAGGAAGTAGAGAAGCTCGTCTTCCCTACATACCTTACGAAAGAGAACATCTTTAAAGAGACACCAGAAATGGTGTTCACAAGGGAACATAAAGATTTGGTGAAAGAAGGAGAAAAATGGATGAAAACCACAGCGGAATCATGCAATATCACGGCCGCACTAACTACCACAATCGTATTTGCAGCAGCAATTACAGTACCAGGTGGAAGCAATCAAGAAACCGGCATTCCCTTGTTTACAAAACAAGTTGCCTTCACTATCTTTGCAATATCTGACGCAATATCACTATTTACATCAGCCACCGCATTATTAGTTTTCTTATCAATCCTGACCGCACGTTTTTCGGAGCAAGATTTTCTTGTCAGTTTACCACGGCGGTTGATTATTGGTCTTTGCACGTTGTTCCTCTCTACAACTGCGATGATGGTAGCCTTCAGTGCAACGTTGTTCCTTGTGTTTTGTGATCAAAGAGAATGGATGTTGGCGCCAATAGGCGGATTAGCTTGCCTACCGATTGTGGTTTTTGTTACTTTACAATTCCCGCTTGTGGTAGACTTGTTTCGATCAACGTATAAACCCATATTTGGTAAGCAAAGGTATATTGATAGCGGTAAATTTAATCCAAACGACATACAATCTTTTTTCGGTAATTTGGGAGTCGAGTATGTATTGGAATGACCTGTTGTATATGCAATTTAGAGTTTAGTAAAGAGTAGAGAGGAGAACAATGACTAGTTAAAAACATGTTGTACACCATTTTTGGAAGTATAATATAATGTTTTTTGTGAGGATTATGAAAATAAAAAAGGAATGAAGATGTGTCTAGACTTTTGATGGTCAAAGAAACCGGCTTCTGGTTTGTTATTTTGATAACTTATGCGGCATGGGACAGAAGTGTCATTTTTGGTGAAAAGTGTGAAAAATGTTTTTAAAATGTTGATGCTGCTAATCAAATGCCCTCCTATGAATTGTGGCTTAAAAGAAAATTGATCCGGTGCATCTTAATTATCTTGGTGCATCTCATCCTAATGTTCGTCCATTTTCTCATCCTAATCAACAAATAAGCGACACAAGCTACAGCCTCCGCCCAAAACACAAGATAACTTCTAGCCATTTCTAGGAGTGTGCGGTTTATTCTTTTTGCCACCCCATTTTGTTGGGGTGTGTAATGAGTAGTCAACTAATGATGGATACCTTGATCCTCCAAAAGTTCTTTAAAATGGAGAGAATTATACTCTCCCCCACGATCTGATGTCAAACATTTTACCTTAAAATCACATTGCTTCTCAACTAATGTTTTAAAAGATTTTGAATGAGTGAAGAACTTCAGATTTTTCTTTTAAGAAATATAACCAAACCTTCCTACTAAATTCATCTATGAATGTAAGAATGTACCCACTACCACCAATGGATTCTGCCCTCACTAGACCACAAACATCAGAGTGTATGAGTTTCAATGGATTTGAGGCTCTCCAAGTTTCCTCTTGTAGGAAAGATTCTCTTGCATGTTTTCCAATAGTACATGCCTCACATACCTCATTAGATTTGCTAATTCTCGACATTCCTTTAACCATTTCCTGCTTAACAAAGAATCAAAGTTGATATGTCCATACCGCTGATGCAAAAGAAGGGATGCTTGATGACTAGTCATAACAAGTGATAAAGATGTATTCTCAAAAACCTTTAATGGAAACATCTTATAAGATGTCATATGGACTTTCGCTAACAGTTTGTTATTCGCATCCTTGATTTCACAAAAACCATTCTTAAAGTGTAAGTCATAGCCTTTCAACATGAGTTGCCCTACACTTAAGAGGTTATGTTTTAATCCAGATACGAGGTATACATTTGGTATTCTTTTGGTACCTTGTCGTGTGTTTACAGAAACTCCACCGGTCCCTTCAACTTTGAGTATTTAACCGTCCCATGTGCGTACTTCCTTCTTTGTTCCTTCATCTAAGCTCACGAACAATTTCTTGTTTCCAAGACATATGGTTACTACACCCACTATCTAAGTACCATTGTTCATTGTGTGAAGTTTCTTGGATATTGAACATTATAAACATCGTATCATCTTGCTTATTTTCTTCAATGTGAACAAAACTCGTTCCTCTATTTTCTTCTGAAATCCTTTTTCGACAAAACTTAACTGTATGTCCAAATTTGTTGCAGTGATAACATTTTATTTGAGAGAGTGGCTTATCTCGTCCCCTTCCCTTTGATGATGTTTCGTTTTGATCATCTTTAAAACTGTCAAATGTCTTAGATTTTCACTAGTATTTCCTTGTAATTGGAATGCTTGTTCAGAGAACGAAGTATCAAACTGCCTCAAGCTTAACTCATGTGACTGCAGAGTTCCTACTAGGCTTTCCAAAGAGAATTCTGCCAAGTCTTTCGATTCCTTAATAGCAGTTATTATGTATTCGAACTTTCTTGTGAGACTTTGATGAATATTCTCAACTATTCTCTAATCTTCAATGGGATCTCCATTTAATCTGAATTTATTTGTGAGAATGACTAATCGATTGTAATATTCTTCAATGGATTCACAACGCAAAGTGTGCAACCTCACAAGTTTTACTCTTTCTTCCCCTCTATGTCTTATACAATGTGTATCCCATGCTTGTTTGGAGGTAGAGGAAGATGATATTCTTTCAAAAATTACTTCATCAACTGCTTGATATATGAAGAATAAGGCTTTTCAATTTTTCTTCCTTGCCTCTTTCAAATTAATGGTTTGTTGAGTTGTAAGGGTTGTTGTCCGATGGTTTTGAAACACCGTTTTCTACTATGGACAACAGATTCTGGGATTCATAAAGTACCTCCATTTGGATGCTCCAATGATGGTAATCTTACCAGAAAATTTGGGAAGTTGGGGTTGTAGAAAACCGATTCCATTATTTGATCCCATTTGGCCTTTGATCCAATATGTTGAATAGAATTAATGTGAAATCACACAAAGTATGTACACTAAACTGATCTTTTATATATACATCATTCAAAATTACATCAACTTCTACATACACAAGATATAGATATATATACAAGTGGATTGAACTAGTGCAACGCTTAACTAACCATTGCAACCTTTGAGAAAATAACTGCCAAAACTACCAACATCCAACCGCCCTTTAACCGTCATAGAGGAACCAGTACAGTCTAGCTTACATACTTTAACAAAAAGTAAAGAAAGCTTAATTTAGAACCCAAATCTAATTATTCATTCAAATTAAAGACTACTACTTAAAAACAAAAAAAGGTAGTAATTTCAGTTTTAAAAAAGGACAACATTCAACATGATATATATATATATAGAGAGGAAGGATCATGCGAGAAGTTAAAAATTATGCGAGAACGCGAGAAGTGTGATATTGTAACACCTTCAAAATTGGAAAGAACAACTAACTAAAAAAATTTCAATAATACAACCGAAAAGAATAGAATTTCTTCCTATAAACCAATACTAGAAATATCTCAAATTAAGTTCTATAATAAACCTCAAACAACTCATTACCCAAGTCTTATTACAAAGACTAAATCCATATCGAGTGTTACTTAACCCAAGTACAAGTTGCTAATCCCAAAATAGATGCGGAAGACTTCACTAAGCAAATCACTCCTCGAGCACACTACTAGCACTCATCTCTTCACAGTGTCGCTAGAACTATTCCCAACCTGAACCTGTTGCACATGCTGACAAATAAAAAGGTTAGGCTAACGCCTAGTAAGTTCAAGAGTTTTATCATGATTATATAATTCGTAAGACAAGAGATGTGCAATTTAAATCATGAATTCAAAAAGGATTTACTTTAAATGCAAACCACCCATTTTCCAACACACACCAATCCCGTGATGAAAACTCTAATATAAAACGTTTCTCCAAAATGGACTCATCCCGAAACCCACTTGAAAAGTGAAATAGTATTTGATTTCCAAAATCATAAAAACATGAATAAATCTCTATTATTCAAAACATCCCAAATACGGATGAGGCATAATACACAGCCCATAAAATATGGAAAGCAATCCATATAAATATAATACGTCACCGGAAACATGGATAAAACAAATACCCAAACAACACCTTTCGGTGACGGGGGAGACCCGATTCCATGGTATATGGCGGAACACAAAGTTAAGCCACATAACCATGTTATTGAACTACACCTCAGCTCGTGACTCTATTGTCTGCTTTAAAAAGCTCCAACTCAAGTCGGACTTTATTGCCTGCTATAATAAGCTACACCTCAAGTCCCACACCCAGCCACGGGTGGCACCACCGTATCCTTTATTGCCTGCTGTGCCCATCTACACCTCAAGGATACACGATCTTATTGCCTGTTCATTCTCTAGTAAGTTACACCTCAAGGTTTCATTGGACCTTTATTGCCTACTTACTAGCATTCAAGAATTGGAGCCCCGACTCCTTACTTGATAACTCAAGATGTTCAACCCTCGTGCACAAGTGTTAGAACATCGAACCATAAACCCAAAATACCGGAGTACAACCCAATACGGTTCCTCTCCACAACGTCGGGACACAAAATGCCAAAATGGCATACTTCCCAAAGTGAGAATACCGAGACTCCCCATTATACCAATATGACCGACGCATATGCCTTTGGATCCAATGCATTACAGTCTAATAGTACATGACTCCACTTGAATGACACACGCACTCAAAACATGTACTCTCCAAATAAAATGCAATAAATGCAACTGTTAGTGCTTAATATTGATTGTACCAAGTAGAGGGACTTATTATGTAATAGGGTCATAGTTATCCCTAGGTATATAATGTTTGCTAATTTCCTCTTTAGGAATGTAGGTCATCTATCAACACACACTAGGCACACCCACAAGTAATTGTTCTTCATTGTATTGTGAGCTATTTGGAGATTATTGAATATAGAGATGGTTTCTTTTATGATTTATATTGATTGATTACTTGTTCTGGGATCACAATTGGTATCAGAGCTTGTATATCACACTTAAATGATTAGGATTGATAGGGTTTTTGCAAAAGTTGAGAGTTCTTCATAGTTTTCATCTTTTTGGTTGATTTTAGCCGTTCTTCTAATGGATTAGAATCGATCAAGGGTTGTTATTAGACTATTCCTGAGTGTTTTTATTCCGCAAAATCACTAGGTTAGTAGCTCAGATTGTGCATTTTACCCATTTTCGGATTTTTTATTTCTGCACTCTATTTTGCTTCGGAAAACCACTTTCGGTTGGTTTTTGGACAAAACACGAAGCATTAAAGTTGCCCAGAATAGTGTCACGAACCTGCCTACCAAATTTCAGCCTGTTCCGATTTGTTTTGAAGATTCGACTCAAGAACACCTTGAATCTTCATAACTATCGCAACCCTCGAAAATTCATATCTATCGCAAGTGTGAACAGTTCCGTATCGCAAGAGTCACTTGCGACAAGATTCTTATCGCAATCTTAAGAGTTTGAACAGTAAACTATCGAAACCTTCTGTTGCGAAAAGACCCCTTTTTCTTTTGCGACAAGAATTCCTTATTGCGATATACTTTCTTATTGCGACAAGATTTCCTTATTGCGACAAGATTTCCTTATTGCGACAAGGTTTTGTTATTGCGACAAGTTGTGTATTGCGACATCAGTTTATTGCGACAAGGGTTGGGTTGCGACAAGGTTTGGGCTGCGACAATCATTGGGCTGCGACAAGACAGTGTGTTGAGACAAAAGTTTTTGTAATTAGTATTTCCTAATCAGACCAGAACGATATTAAAAGATCAAACGACAAGTAATCTAAACATGACGGCCAGAGATATTTTGACCATAGGTTCAAAAGATAAACCGCCTGTTCTATTCCCTAAAGACTTTAAAATATGGAAAGACAGATTTCTTGACTATGTGGAACGACAAGAAAATGGGGCTCTAATCCATAATTCCTTGATGAACAGGGTACAAGGAGAAGTTCGTGAAACAAACCCAAATGGCGACGTAAGAGCTCTTGAACCATCGGAATATGCCGGTCAAGATTTGTTAAGACACAAAGCCGATAAAGCGGCTAGGTCACTGGTTATGCAAGCCTTAACCAATAACATATATCAGAAGGTTGACAGTCTGAGTCAAACAGGGAAAGGAATGTTTGATGAGCTGATCAAGTTGTATCAAGGTTCGGAAGTGGAAACTCAAATGAGAGTCTCAAACGTCATCAACAAATATGAGAATTTCAAGCAGAAGGATAGTGAGAATCTAGATGAAGCATATGATCGTTTCACAACCATCATAAATGAACTCAGCAGATACAAGATAAAGAAATCCATCATCGAGACTAATGTGAAGTTCTTGAGCGTACTTCAGCCTGAATGGAAGAAATATGCTCATAGAATGAAACATAATTCTAAGCTGGATGAACTTCCGCTACAGCAGATGTTTGAAACCTTAAAGCAGGATGAGGATGATGCTGATCTGAAAAAGAAGAAGTTGATGAGAAAGGAGAAGAAGGATAAGAAGGAAAAGAAAACAGATGTGTCTGAGAAGAAACAAGAAGATGATGAGTTTGAGAGTGAACCGTTAGCGTTAATGTCAAGAAAGTATGCTGAAAAAGGCAAGAGCACTCAGAATGAGGATTATGGGATAGACCAGGATGATTTAGATGAGTCAGAAGGTTTGAAACATGCAATGATGCTTCTCTCACGGGCCTTCCAGAGAAAATTTGTGAAAACTCCTGGATCAAACAACCAACGTTACTCATCTGGTTCTAAAAACTTTGAGCACAAGAATCGGATCGAGTCAAAGAAACAGTTTGATGATCAAAAGGAAGACGATAGAAGGCCAGAGGTGAAGAAGTTTGGTGAAAGAAAAGATGAAGAGCAAAAGTGCTATAACTGTGGTAAGTCCGGCCATTTCTCCAAAGAGTGCTGGAAACCGAAGGTAAAGAATTCCGACTACTACAAAAGGAAGGCGTTGTTGGCAGAGTAGAAGGAGTCTGGGATTGCACTGTTGGTGGAGGAAGAGTACTGGTTGGATCAAACCGATGATGAAGGAGAGGAGAAGGTGGCTGCTTTAGCAAATATGTGGCTGATGAGCAGAGAAGGTGAGGAGTCAGAGGCTGATGCGGCGCCTGAGACAAATGAGCTCCGTCATGTGTGGTATTTGGATTCTGGTTGCTCAAAACACATGACAGGTAGAAAGGAGCTGTTGAGCAATTTTGTGGAACAGGATGGAGGGAGAGTTAAGTTTGGAAATGATCACTACGCTCCAATCATGGGTTATGGAGATATAGTAACAGACAACGTCAGGATCACCAAAGTGAATTATGTTGAAGGCTTAGGGCATAACTTATTTAGTATAAGTCAGTTTTGTGACAAAGACCTAGAAGTCCATTTCAAAAAGACTCGGTGTGCAGTTCTAACCGACGGAGGAAATGAACTTCTAGTTGGTTTGCGAAAGTCAAATCTTTACACTATTGACCTATCAAAGATTAAGCCGAAGAACGACGTGTGTCTGATGTCTAAGGCAACAATGGAGAAGAGTTGGTTATGACATAGACGACTATCTCATCTCAACTTTCGTTACATTCAAAAGCTAACGTTGGGTGATTTAGTTATAGTTCTACCGGTTCTGCAGTTTGAGAAAGACAACTTTTGTACTGCTTGTGAGAAGGGGAAGATAAAGCGAGCTCCTCACCCACCGAAACCTGAGCCTAGCACAAAGAAACCGTTGGAAATCCTTCATATGGATCTCTGTGGTCCGATGAAGACTCAGAGCATCAGTGCCAAACGATACGTGTTAGTCATTGTCGATGATTATTCGAGATATACTTGGGTCAAGTTTCTTCGATCAAAAGATGAAACACCCGACTTGATCATCTCGTTAATCAAACAGCTTCAAGTGAATCGTCAACAAACAGTTCAGACTGTCAGGTCAGATAATGGGACAGAGTTCAAAAACAAGACTCTTGATGATTTCTTTACGTCATTAGGAATATCTCATCAGTATTCTGCGGCCAGAACACCTCAACAGAATGGAGTCGTTGAAAGACGAAACCGCACACTCGTTGAAGCCGCCAGAACGATGCTGTCTTATGCTGATCTACCTCTGTTTCTGTGGGCTGTAGCTGTTTCTACGACATGCTATACACAAAACCGATCAATTATCCATCGACGGTTTGGTAAAACACCATATGAACTGATTAACAATAGAAAACCTGTCATACACTACTTTCGTGTTTTTGGTTGCAGGTGTGTTATGCTGAATGATAAGGACAACTTGAACAAATTCAGTCCTAAGGGTATTGAGGGCGTTTTTATCGGATACTCGCTCACGTCAAAAGCATACAGAGTCTATATCAAGTCTAACAGAACTGTGAAAGAAAGCATAAATGTCAGATTCGACGAAACCGAAGACATGGCTTCTGTGCAAAATAGTACAGAACCCGCAATATCTGGAGTACTAGCATCTGGACAAATCCGTCAATGATGACTAGATCTTCAAACAAGGATCAAGCTTCAACTTCTAATTCTAATTCTAATGATCTTGATTTATTGTTTGAATATTTTTATGAGGATTATTTTGGTAATGATAAACCTTCTTCATCTGTTACTAACAGGAGCAATGTTGCCACACCACCAACTAATGCAACATTGTCAGGGCCTTCATCGGTACTGACTACTCCTACAACTGGTGCAACAACTCCTGCTTCGTCTTCAAGTGGTACACATATGTCATCTCCACAAGCAAGACATCGTGAATCTACGAATGGTGCTTCTTCGTCAGGTACAACTACTAACGCCAATGGTGAGGACTCTGCAAGACAACCTGAGACATCTTCTGAAGAAATTCCGGAGGCAGTTCCTATTGACTCTTCTGTCAATGAACCCGCCCCACAACCGGAACCTACCTTGACGATAGAGTTGAACTTTGACAAAGAACCCACCCATGTAGACCCCAATTACGGTGCTATAATTGTCCATCCTCATGCTTCAAGGTGGACTAAGAGTCACCCCATTGAACAAGTCATTGGTGATATCTCCGAACCTGTAAAGACAAGATCTGCAACGGCTAACGAAGTCCTTTACGCGCTCTTTCTAAGTCAAGTCGAGCCTACAACTGTTCGACAAGCCTTAGAAGATCCGGATTGGATCATTGCCATGCAAGATGAGTTGAATTCTTTTACATTGAACGTGTGGAGACTAGTTCCTAGACCCAAGGGTAAAACGGTAATTGGTACCAAGTGGGTCCTGAAGAATAACAAAGATAAAGATGGGATTGTTGTGAGAAACAAAGCACGCCTTGTAGCGAAAGGGTACATGCAACAAGAGGGAATCGACTACGACGAGACATATGCACCGGTAGCTCGCATAGAGGCAATCCGAATGTTTCTTTCATATGCCGCTTTCAGAAACTTCACTGTCTATCAAATGGACGTGAAGACTGCTTTCTTGAACGGTGTCTTGAAAGAAGAAGTATATGTTTCTCAACCGGAGGGCTTTGTGGACAAAGATAAACCAGATCACGTCTATATTCTTGACAAAGCTCTCTACGGTCTCAAGCAAGCCCCTCGAGCCTGGTACGAAGTTTTATCTACCTTCCTACTTGGTGCTGGCTTTCGAAAAGGTGAGATCCTTCTGGTACAAATTTACGTTGATGATATTATTTTTGGTTCAACTGACCCTGGATTATGTACTTGGTTTTCGGGCATTATGAAAACTAGATTCCAGATGAGTATGATGGGAGAGATTAATTTCTTTCTCGGATTACCAGTCAAGCTATTCTCAACAGGTATCTTCATCAACCAATCAAAGTATGTGTTTGACATCTTGAAGAAATTTAAGATGGAAAACTGTACCTCAATTGGTACACCTATGGCTCCTGGATCTAAAATTGGTCCAGATCCAGATGGTGTAGATGTAGATGTTAAGAATTACAGAGGGATGATAGGCTCATTAATGTACCTTACGGCAAGTCGTCCAGATATAATGTTTTCGACTTGTTTATGTGCAAGATTTCAGGCACAACCAAAGGAATCACATCGTAGTGTTGTTAAAAGGGTCTTTCGATATCTGAAGGGGACACCGTATCTTGGTCTGTGGTACCCAAAGGGAACGGGATTCGAACTCACTGCATATTCTGATGCGGATCATGGATATAGTATGCTAGACCGGAAGAGCACATCTGGTCATGTGCAGTTTTTGGGAGACAAACTAGTAAGTTGGTCTTCGAGGAAACAGAACTGTGTTTCAACATCAACTGCGGAGGCAGAATATGTTGCCGCTGCCAGTTGTTGTTCACAGGTTCTGTGGATGAAGACTCAACTGATGGACTACGGCTTCAAGTATGAGAAGATTCCCATCTACTGTGACAGCAAGAGTGCAATTGCAATATCTGCTAACCCGGTCCAGCATACAAAGACCAAACACATCGACATCAGGTATCATTTTATTAAAGATCATGTCAAAAAAGGTACTATTGAATTATACTTTGTCAGAACTGAGTTTCAACTTGCCGATCTCTTTACCAAAGCCTTGGATGAAAAACGATTTAATTTCTTAGTATCCAAGCTCGGCATGTTGAACATGAAAGTTTAATATTCTATATTGATCATATAATGGATGGAAATATGTGTATTTCAATCTAGTTATTTCTATCTAGATTGATACATTCAAATTTTCATCACATTCTATTCTCAATATAAAATATTTTATTTTTCATGTCTTTGTTGTTTTTCACTGTTTATTCTCTTTGTTACTTTACATTCTTGTTATGATATCTGTGTCCGCATAAGGTGTGCTCATAGTCTCATGGGGAGTACAAAATAAGGAGTATGCACAAGAATAGGGGGAGTGTGCATATCTGATAAAGTTGTAAGTGTTGATATCATGTGCTCACTACTTGATGACTACAAGGTATGGTCTCTAATTTGTTTTAGACACAAACTCTTAAATGATGAAAATCAAATTTTCAAACATACTTGCATCATTTAAGGGGGAGTGAAAACATTTCAAAAACCTTGAGTGCTTAATCAATTGGAAGGTGGACATCTTCCAATGTGATAAATTTTTTCAAAATTTCATCTGAAAAATGTTCAAGTTTCACTGTTATCGCAACCTTCATTTGCGATACATGGTGAACAGTGTTTTATCGCAACCTTATGTTGCGATGAAACAAAGTGGAATTCGTATCGCAACCTTGTATTGCGATAAGACCACGGGAACAGTTTCTTGTCGCAACCCGTTGTTGCGATGAGATTGATAGTTTGTCGCAATTTGTTCCTTGCGATAAGCTGACACGTGGCAAGTCAAACTTTGGACCAATCTCGTGTTGCCACGTGTCCCTGATTTCAAATTCGTATATAAAGGGTTTAGGGTTTTTTACATCTTATCTCAACTCGAACACCCATTTTTCTCTCGATAACTGCTACTGAGCTTTCGAATTTCAAGAAGTTTTTGGCGATTTCTGTTCCATACATTCTGTTCAGATCATCATAGAGGTACATCCTTCAAAATCTTACTCGATTTCATCCATACAATCGCATGCTACAGTCATTTCTAGGGTTTTAAGTTCGTTTTTCTTTGTTTTCAGCGATAATCTTGTGTTTGTGTGTTTGTTGGTACATAGAGATGCATAGGGTTCACTCACGATGTGTTTGCGAGCCTTGTAGTATAATTTTTAACATGTTTTGTGCGAAAAATAGATAATCTGGGTTGAACACTTAGGTTTTTATTCGGTGTTCATTCATATCGCAACCAACTGTCCTTCAAATCTTCATAACTATCGCAACGGTCATTCACTCATAACTATCGCAACCTTGAGTTGCGACAAGATCTTATCGCAATCAATGTGTTGCGATAACCTCTTGTCACATTCTTCAAGTTGCGATAAGCTTTTATTTGCGATATGTCTTTGTTGTGCATTGCGATAAGCCCAAGACTTAGGGTATTTTTGAAAAAAAAAAATTCAAGGCAAATTCAACTTTTGGCACTATACTAAATTGTAAAGTGTTTCAGATGGAACAACATGATGGCAATGCTTCGGATGACAACACCATCATCCGTTCACATCGTTCATCCCACCCATCGGTCAATGCTCGTGACCTGGATGAAGAGATCTTTCCAAGGGCTTTGTTTCTGAGTTTCCTTGACAACAACCATCATGTGGATCTCGAGACTCCCTTCGACCATCAAATCATCGTAGAGATAATCCGCGACCATCCTCTACGAACTGCACTTACCAGAGTGGAACTTGTACCAGCCATTTACCTTCAACAATTCTGGGGTACACTTCAGTTCCACGACACCCATCAACGACCACACTTTACCACCAAAGTTGACCACTTTGATGCCAGAATCACCCTACGAGGAGTTCGCCGAGCACTTAACCTTCCATATTTAGAGAACTTTGAGGATCCGGTTCCCGAAGAACAATTATTCGCATATATCCGCAGTCTTGGATATCAAGACCCTGACATCCCAGTTCTCACCGGCTCTTCTCAATTCAGACGAAAGCATCTACCACCATTATGGTACACTCTATGCTCTATATTTAACCGATATATGACTTCCAAACACACAGGGCTAGACAAGACGAATCTGCCTATCCTTCGGATGTTTCACGCCTTCACATTTAACCGAAACATCGACTACGCTGTCCTACTTTGGAATGAAATGATTGAGCTAGTCGCGGATCAGGCTCGCCCGAAAAAAAACGCAACTTTGTACCTTATCAGAGGTTCTTCCAGATTTTGATTCATCAAACCATGGTAGACAACGATGAAATTCCACAACGTGCGGATGCTCCACGAGGCCCAAGACAGTGGATGCATTACCTAAAGATGCCAAACCACGACGATTTTGTTCATATTGCTGTCATTCGAGAAGACGTACTCGAATATGCTGACCAACAGTCCAGGGTAGTTAGGCAATATAGGCTAGAAAACGCATTGGTGGTCCAGCCAGAACCGGAGGGACCTACCCACGATGCAAACCTACTAGGAGGTGAGGGTCAGAATGTCAAGGGGGTTCAAGAACACGGGGTTCTTGAACAATGAGAGGTGAGGAGACCGAAAAGAAAGAGAGTCGGGAGAAGATTACGGACTGTTGGCCATGCATCTTCTTCAAGACCAGCTCAACCACCACCTCGACTTCGTCCAGTTAAGATCTTTGATGATGATGTATCCTGGAACTCAGCCGATGCCGCTGATGCATCATCTTTTGATGATGATGTAGCTTCTATGATACCGTTTGATGATGATGATGATGACTCCGACCATGACCCTGAAGCCGATCTTATTCCAAGACACATGGGTCGGAGACCACGACGTGTCGTGAGTTCTGATGCGGATTCCTCTTGGAACATGGAACTCTTAGACACTGTTTCTGATGCCGCCGGGCCTTCTAATGTAAACGAAGGAGTAGAAGTATAAGTGGAAAATGTAGATAGTGGTGAGGTAAGAGGGAGAAAAGAATTGAGTGCTGCTGTGATAGAGTCGGACAAAGTTTTAACTACCGACTCTCCCCAAACCGATCCAAGCCAGGTAGCCACATCTTCTGCCAACGAGCGTTTGTCGCCGTTGCGCATTGAAACAGACATGGTGGACCCAACCATGCATAGCACAGCCCCACCAAGCCACTCATCGGTCTCTCAACAGACCGGTGTTTCAACTTCCACAAGGGATTTAGCACAAAGTCTATCGGCAACACAATTGGTGTTTGCTGGTATTGAAACAGGTAGGCTCCCGCCCCGGCCACCGACTTTCTTTCAAAGCACATCGAGTCTAGGACCATTTGGAACAACTTCTTTTCCTAGGACACGAATGATGGCACCTCAACAAGTTGCGGGCTTTCGTGCCCCAACCGGAACACCCCGAGTAAGGCTGCCATTCGTTGGTGTCTCGCGAGGACCGGGTGGAAGTCCTGTCACTGCTAACACTATGCCAGCGGTGAGCACATGCCGTGTAGTTGTTCCAACTACTACGATAATCGAGAACCTACGTGGCTCGGGCGTTAGCATAACCCTACAGTCCTTAACAGATCAGCAGGTGGCAAGTATCTTGGTCCTTATCCGCATTACATTACATTGGAAGTCCTCCGTGCGTCTCTTGCCTCAATCAATACGACGTACACAAATCATGTAACTCAACTGCGAGGTATAGTAAATGCCTTATCTGATGAAGTAAAGCGAGTAGTGAAAGGTAAAGGGATAGCCGAGTCATCCTCTACTCCAGAACCTCCTCCATTCAGAACTCAACCAGATCCACAACAACCACCATCTGTACCATTACACCTTATTCCTGAAGACCAGCTCAAATCAGAGTTGTTAGCCCGACTACTTGCCAAAGGTAATTCTAGTACAACTGAAGAGGTAGATCTAGCTGGCTTACTCCGACTACATCTTCAACCTCAAACCCAAACACCAACTCAACCACCTTCTAGCAACGACTTCCAGCGCTTAACTGACTCAATGGCAGACATGACAAATGCCATAATGGCAGGGTTCAGCTCCATCACTCAAAGACTCAAAGTTGTAGAAGAAAGATGTGGGATCCAAGCTGAAGCTCCACAGAAACGTAGGCATGATGATCCGGATGATCCTGATCTTCACGAGGGGGAGAAGAGGGCAGGGGTTGGTGAGTATAATGCTGCTGCTTCTACTGGTAATGTTAATGAACCTGAAGCTGAGGGAAATACAGGTGAAGGTGGAACGACGACTGATGTGGTACAGACTGATGATACTGAAATGGTTCTAGCTGATGTCATAACCGGGGTTGAAAAGCCTTTGGCTGTTGACAATAGAACGACGGACGAGCGGATGGCCGATGATATGCTTATTGAAATAATCTACATTGATTCAGAAGAAGAGCCAGAGCAGTTGAGCCACAAAATCAAAGAAGAAATGGTTGATGCTCTAGATGATGAATTAAAAACTACCGGGGTTCAAGATATGGAAATTGAATCTGAAGATGATGCTCCTCCACTGATAGAAACTGCAGGCCCGAGTACAGGTACTTCAGCCCCACATGCACCGATTATTCATGATGGTAAAATCAGAGATCCAGTACTTGAGGCTGAACTGAGGGTATATCAAGTTATCATTGATGCTGAACCAAGGTACGTGGCCACTGGAGAAAGAGTAGCAATTCTGACTCCGTATCTAGAGACCCTAAGGAATGAACTATATGTACGGGATGTTCAGAAAATCAACATGGAAAAAGTTTATGGAATTGAGGACTGGCCATCACTGAAGAAGATCGAGTTTCTGTACGTTATGAGACATGGAGACAGAGAAACAAAAGGAGTCAGATCAGACAACATGATAATGAAGGTCCTGAAGGTTGAATCTCAAAAGCTACTAAATGTCTTTTATCCTGAATTCACTGTCTTGAGATCGGATGGATCTGAATGTGTGTTCTCTGAGGCTGACTTCAAGAGTCTGAAACTGAATGATCTCCTATGCCTTTACAACCTCCTAGCCACCCATCCAGAGAAGAAGATTGAATACGACGCTGCTTACCAGAGTGTGATGAAATTTATGAAAAATATTCTGAAGTTCTCATACCTTACCGATTTTCAGATGGGCTTGGAATCTCATCAAGCTCATGTGAACATAAGAAGACCAAACATACGACTGCCTGATATTCAGGGTATCCCCGCTTACACCGTACTGAACAAGCCTGAGCTCGGGGTTGTCTATCTTGATACTGACTCAAAGAAGAGATTCATGAGAGTTATTGAGATCAACAAGTTCTGTGAGGGTACTTTGAAGATGATTTTGGTTCACCTGGAAAACAAGCTTCGTCTGGATACAAGTGGAAAGGTAAAGCTCACAGACAAAGAAAAGGACCTGATCAACCAAGTGATTGAAGCCATTTCCTACCGGAAGGACTACCGACTTGAACTGCGAAGATTTGAGATCATCTTTGGCATTCGAAAGAAGTACGTGACCCCAGTGGACGTCTAAAGCTTTTGCCTCTACATTGGTACAAAGGGGGAGATTGTTAGTGCTTAATATTGATTGTACCAAGTAGAGGGACTTATTATGTAATAGGGTCATAGTTATCCCTAGGTATATAATGTTTGCTAATTTCCTCTTTGGGAATGTAGGTCATCTATAACCACACACTAGCCACACACACAAGTAATTGTTCTTCATTGTATTGTGAGCTATTTGGAGATTATTGAATATAGAGATGGTTTCTTTTATGATTTATATTGATTGATTACTTGTTCTGGGATCACAGCAACCGACGACCAAAGCTCCATATTTAATTGTTAAAACCCGGACAAATGTCCTCAAGACTTAATAAAGTCATAAACTGAGCCATAAGCTCAACCAAAACCAATTAACCCATGACAAAAGTCAAATAATACATTAAAACGTATGTAACCCACGTTCATGCGAAACATGCTTCATAGACACGAATTACTCAACACAACCCTTAATTTAAGTCACACTATTTTCCAAAGTACACATCAAAGTGCATTTATATCAAAAGATTTACAATTGTAAGATAAATCATTTAAAGTAACAATACTTAAGATTTATCCATCAAAATACCCAAAATACGACCTTTCCCAAAACCAAAAGGTTTACAACTTCTAAAATGTTCACAAGGTCGGGAATGACCAATATCCAATGATCCACATGTTCGTATTTTCAAAACGTACCACCATATGAATTATGCATATTTCCAACAAAACACTAAAAGTGTATTCTTACTAAATAACCTCCAATTATGCAATAAATTATCAAAACACTTCCATTTACACTTTATTTATCAAGTTACCCAAAAATCCCAAAAATGGGTGTTTTACAAGATTTATAAAGTTAAATACTTTAAGTAATCAAAATCCACCCAATAACTCAACAATGGATATTTTCATGTAAAACATATAAACACTTTAAAATGAACATTTTGGCATGTACAACGTTTTCACAATTCAACTTGAACCCACCTTGCTAGATTTAGGCTAAATCTAGATTTCCCCCAACTTGAGCTCCTTTGAAGAAACTTGGATCTTCAAGCCAAAACTTCCAAAAACCTAGATCCATAAGTTTCCAACCATAAATAATCATCCTCAAAACTTATATACGTTTCCCCAACATAAATCATCCAAAACCACAAAAAATAGCAAAACCCTAACTTCTTAGATGGAGAAAAGTGAGAAGCTTACCTCAACCACCACCAAATACTCTTGGATCATCCAACATACTTCAAAACTCTTTCTAGATCCTTGAAGAGCTCCCAAAAACGAAACCATAGCAACTTGAATTATCAAAATCGGAGTTGGGATGCAAAAGTTATGAAGGAATGAAGAATGAGGCTAAAATTCGCGACTTAATACTTCAGATGCGGACTCCAGAGAGTTACGTGGCTTGGGTTGCGGCCCAAGGTCGCGCACCAGGCTGCGCGGCCCTATTTTGGGTCGGATACTGTTTCGGTCGTAACTTCTTCGTTTTAGCTCCGTTTTCGCTCCGGAAAGAACCGTTGGACTCGTATTCGAATTCCCCATCCAGCAAGACCATAAAATCTAGGATTTAATCGAAAATCCTATTTTCCATATTTATCTTAGAAGATCGATTCTACACTGATTCGAATTTGTACTTATCCGAAAATTACGGGTGTTACAATCCTCCCAACCTTAGGATGATTTCGTCCTCGAAATCTAGCTCCCAAACACCCAAGGGTTATCGAACTCAACACTTTCCATGTTGCCTCAGTTTCCAACTGAATTTCGAATCCCTTCTTGCCAGAACTACTATGACAACTTCATGTCGATACTCACCATCAATGTCCATTTAGACCTACTACACTTATGCCCGAGTGAACGCTTAATTTACGAAGGTAGCCTCTAACTGGATGAGTCCGGTCGTCTCCCAACCTTAGGTGATCCATACTTCCTCATCGTCCGATCTCTACTTCCAATCAGCCCAGGTCTACACGCTTTAAAGTTTCTTCCCCAACCAACCCGAGGTTTGATTACCACCGAAACCAACAAAATCTTCAAATCCAACCGTCTCGCCGTTGAATTGACATTTGACCCTAGCGAGCACTAATAGACCCCAAAACAGGCGGTCGTCTCCAACCCAACGATTATACAACTCCAAGAATACATCCGTTTAACAAACATCCAATCTGCAAATTTTTTTACCATTCAAGGAAAGTCGTCCTACTAAATCCACTTATCACAATCTGAACTTCTTAAAATCGCTACAAGCGATACGATTGTCCCTAAGATTGGACTACAACACTCCAAATACACTGACGGTTCATGGTCTCAAAATCCAAAGTTGACACCTAACTATACCACCAAGATTTTAACCACTGCAGTACTCCACACACGAGTTCTATTCGTCGAACATCCCCCACCAAACCAAGGTTATTGTAACATCCTGAATTTTCAACAATAGTATTTTAATGAGGATTGGGATGTATTTGTATTTTGTGTAAACCTTGAATTATATGAAAATTTTACAATTCAATAGGGTTAAAATACAAGGGTTTAAGGTTTGGTGTCAATTGTGAAAATATTGAAACCTAGAGGTGTGTTTGGTCACATTTGGAAAGTGTATATAGATAAGGTAGCTGGAAATCAGATTTTTATCTGATATCTTGTTTTGGGTCGGTCAAGAGAGAAGAAGAGAAAGAGAGAAAAAGGAGAAAAGAGAGAAAAGGAAGGAAACAAGGGTTTTGGTCATCAATTTGGTAAGAAATTAATTTGTGTTTTGATAAAGACTATTGTAGCTATAGAATTGTAAACGAATCTGTGTTTTGGATCGATTTACAGAATCAGTAACATCAGATTTGGAGCAGCAGTATGAGATTAAAGTGGGTTTTCTTCAAATAGGTGAGTTCATTGTTCTTTGCTTAAATCAGTGTTTTCATGTTAAATTAAACCTTGAATTAGCTGTATAAATTGGTTATGAATTGTATGGGATGGTTTGGAACGAGCTGAATCGAACAGATATGAAAATGAATCGAATTTTAGGCTGCAGAACAGAGTTTTCCGGATAAATCGTCGTATCCGGATAACTCTGATGATGAATGTGTCCGGATGCAGCAAGATACCGGGTAAGTTCGAATTGCTTTAGTTTTCCGGATGAAAATAGTTACCGGATGGTATCCGGATGGTTTTTAGTATCCGGATGTCGTCCGGATTAGAAAAGTATCCGGAAGGTTTAGTTGTCCGGAAAATCCAAGTTACCCGGAAAACTCCTGTTGTCCGGACACTTTTGAGAAACTGAGAAAAACTAGGTTCTGATAGCGGAACCCCCGTGCTAAGTCGCCGAAGGGGGGACATTTGAGGATGAAGATACGATAGGTTATCTAGTATTCTTAGATTTGAGAATATGTTATGAGCTGTAATATGTTGTTATGCAGATACGTTAGTAAAGTGTAATGGATCCATAGGCACTATATTTGTTTTACCTAGAAGTTGTCATCAAGTCATCGGGGGCAACTTAGTACGGTCTGATGGGAACCGATTACTAGCCATTGACTATATGATATAATTTCTAGGAATGAGTGTACCTTGAATCATCGGGGACCCCGGTTGTGAATCGCGATATATTAAATCCCATTGGGGCCATTGATTCTGAGGTGGGGAGGACGTGAAATGTGGAATAGGCAGATTTTGATTTGTAATTCCCATTTCGAATGGAAGATCGGAGATTTCCATTTTTATAGGGAAGATCAGAGATTTCCCAAATTATGAAAGGAAGATTAGAGATAGGCATAAAGTAATTTGTAATCTCTACTTCCGGATTAAGAAATAGGCAGGTTTTGACTTGTAATTTCTTGAATAAGAGTATTAAACTTGAATATGGGATTATTCGTGGTAAACTCTTGGTAGCAATATTATGGCTAAATGAATTAGTCATAATTATGGAAGTGGGGTAGATTCCCAGTAGTGAAAGGAGTTGTTATACGGTAAGAAAAGGAGTAATCAGGTTTGTTGTAACTGTTTACATTGATTTTGCAAATGTTATTATTGAAACGAATGTTCTCAGTAGGCGAAAGCCTAATGTTTCAAATTGAATTTTCTTACCAGGTACAAGCTCCGGGAAGTAAGCAGGGATGTGTGATGAGAACTTTTGGAAAGATTTAAACTTAGAGATGACGGAGGATCTAGCTATTCTTTTGATGTTTTTGGGAAAAAAGCTAGATAACTTAGTTAATCTGATTATGATGTATGATTAGATTAATAGGTTATTTGAGTTAGATGCGTTGTATATAAAACCCTTACAATTGATCCTCAGGTTATCAAAGTTTGAAGTTTTATGATCATAACTTGTGTATTATTCAAGGTTTAAATTGGCCCTGTTTTTAGGGTGTTACAGTTATCAATGTGGTGACTAAAGGGTCCTACACGTCTCTTATGCGAAATTGACCAAGACCCAAAACAAGGTTGTCAATAAGAACAGTTACCACCAACATTAACAAAAGATACCGCGAGTCTAACCTTCCAGTTACAAAATACGCCGACTCTGCAAACGACACTACTTGGCCTACGGTACCATCACGCGTTAGAATACCCAACCTTCCACTGTCGAAGTTCTATACACATTTACTCATAACCGGGGTTACTTAACCTTTCCAAGGTTCTAATGAGTTCAAGGTTTTCAAGTGAAATACTTAACAAATATGTCAATCGAAAACTTTTATAGAAATTTTCAACACAAAGGTTTTCATATCAATTTAATTGTACGCACAAAATCTACTACTATCTACTCGGTAGTTGTGCAAAAATGGACACACTCGTCCCACATATAAAAATCATATTGAAAACTATTTCATCACAATTTAAGTTATTAACAAAACGCAAAAGCATACTAAACAACTTCTTGAAACGAACCGCTACAGTCCTAGCATGGATTTACTTATGTCATGCACGTAAAGTAATTTCCTACTTTAAATAGTGTGCAACAAAAGGTTTGTACGTACTTCAAAAGAAGTTTAAACGACATCCGACTCCAAAAATTCCTTTTTAACCATAAAACGACATGGAACAAAATTCACCAACAAAGTTTGCACGCGTCAGTTTATTCCACAAGAACGGTGAAACGATCCATAAACACACTTTGGTTAAAATATAAAATGATTTGCGGCGGTTCCAAGTTTAAAGACAAAAATCAACACGTTTTCATCATTCGAAGATATCGACTAAAATATCGTGAATGAGTCTCAAATCGGAATATGCATGCAAACTTGTAACACTCTCGTAGTGGTTTTCCGTAAGTAAAATTACATGCACATGTAGTCCATACTAAATTTTCAATGTAGCAAATTTCATTAAATTAAATTTCAAAATTTTCTCGTTTAGTCATATAGTGACATAGGAGTAAAACCTTTTTGACAAGACTCACACACATTAATGTATTTTCTCAAAACATAGGAAAATAGTAAGTGCTTGTAATTGGTTGATACCTAAAAGAATTTAAATCGACTCCAAACCTCGAATCATGCAAACAATGCGCATCAATGTTCCAAAAACATAGATACTCCACACAACTCTAGGTTAAGACAAATAGTTTTCCAGAACCCTCATCACGTTGCATTTATACCAAATATTTACACTCGTAATACAAATTGTTAAAATATCAATGCTTAAAATTTACTCACAAAAATCCTGAAAATACATATTTTCTCCAAAACCAAAAAGGTTTACAATTTCCAAAATATTCATCAAGCCCAAAATTAACCAAAATCCAACGACCCACACATCCGTATTTTCAAAATGTACTGCATCGTAGGCCGTGCATAATCCCACAAAAGCAAAACATATTTTGACCAAATGACTTCCACTTATGCAATCAATTAATAAAACATCTTCAATCTCGATTTATTTATTAAAGTATCCAGAATTAGTGCTACCAAGTTATGCATACCCCTAGATCAATATGATGCACTTGCGTGAAATGAAAATAAGAGAATCAATTAATCGAAAGCGCATAAAGCAAATCATTAAGAATGACTATCAGGATGCTTTTACATGCATTACTCACGCCATGTATAAATCAGTCCGTACACTGAACAAGTTGCAACGAAATGTGCTAACAAAATCTTCAAAAGAGAAATTATGCGACACCAAAATTCCAAAAAATCATTTCTTTTGGTTGTCTAACGACGTAAAATAATATTTTGCAACAAAATCCGCATGGGACAAAATACCCAATATAATCCAAAATTAACACACATAATAACTAAAAGATGCACATTACAAAATTGTACTCACGCGACACAAAACGTCGTAAAACAGAACTCCATAGAACTCAATGAAACTCAAAGGCATCTAATCAGTCAAATGGTGCCCAACTTTCGCTTTCAAAAACCAAATTTGCATAAGACCAAAAATCACGACGAAAATGTCAAAATTCCGAAAATTTCTTTTTTGTTGTAATACACTATAAACAACACTTTTCAGAAAGACTCGCGTTAAATGATTTTTCCAATAAAGCTCAACATACACATAATGGGAGATAACTCTCTGTTCAAACCTTAACACATGTGGAGGAGATCCAATGTTAAAGTCATAAGCCATAGTTACTTGCCCAAAATCCTAGACAACAACAAAATATGGATATTACTGTATCCGAAAGTAACGTTGGACAATAACAAAATATAGCAAGTCCCGACAAAGTTTGCAATTCCCCGTAATAGAATAATTCCATGCAAGTTCCAAAAACCATGATTTAAAATCTTGTGTGTGCTAAACGTTTTTCCGAGATTTCGTAACACAATCCACATGACGATTTGAATCACAAGAAACAACTGATGCAATTTATTTTAAAAATATATTTTGTGTATGAATTTAGTCGGCATTCAACGTCTCAAACCACACTCCTCCAAATTCCTCCGGTCACACTATCATCATCCGGATGCTCAAACATCTTAAGGCAAAATTGGAAGTTACATCGATTAACCTTACGATTTCTCCTCGAATTAAGGTCGATTCAATAAGCCTATGGTCCTAATCCAACCAATAACTCCGATCCAAGATAGTCAATTTAATGTATCCATCATGCTTAATTGTCACTCAAGGTGACAATGCTATAAGCATAAATTTCTTTCGATGACTATTCCTTAAGAATGTATCCACTACCCCATCGATCGTCACATAAAGGCGATTCAAGCATACACATGTAACATGTAAGTTCACCAATGCATTGGCCAGGTGCAATTATGAATATACCGTACATGATCATCCTTGCTACCTCGTCATGATTCCCGATTCTAGTGACTCTATCGACCTCAAAGTATCCTATCTTAAAGTGCCTAATACTACAATCTCACTTTCATCCTCTTAGAAGAACGCTAGTTTGAGTTTAGGTATCCAAAATTAACACCTAATTCTCCCAAACTTAAGCTCTGATACCAACTTGTAACACCCTCAAAATTGGAAAGAGCAACTAACTAATTTTTTTTTAATAACACAACCGAAAAGAATAGAATTTCTTCCTATAAACCAATACTAGAAATATCTCAAATTAAGTTCTATAATAAACCTCAAACAACTCATTACCCAAGTCTTATTACAAAGACTAAATCCATATCGGGTGTTACTTAACCCAAGTACAAGTTGCTAATCCCAAAATAGATGCGGAAGACTTCACTAAGCAAATCACTCCTCGAGCACACTACTAGCACTCATCTCTTCACAGTGTCGCTAGAACTGTTAATGCCAAAAATCATCCAGAAGGATAACTTAAGGTTGATTGTGGAGCTTAACAACTAAAGAATGGAAATCGTTCGACAAACAGTACGACGAAGACAAAAAATGTAAACGAGACGAAAGATTTTGGTGACGCAGGAAAAAGCTCAACAAGGAAAAAACCCGCGGACGACTATGGGTGTCGTCGCTGCACTATGGTCGCCAAACAGGGGCGATGTCCTTGTTTATCAAATGTCGAGAGTACAACGGTTACAATACAAATAACAAAAGTAAGCTAATTTGTAAAGTAACAAGTGTATCGTGCGTGGAAAACAATGTGTCGTGTGTGAAAACTGTATGTCGTGCGTCGTGAGAGAATTCTTTGCTTCGAGAGTGTGTGTGTATACTGTAGTTGGTTCTGGGATTCTGAGGTGCGTGAAATGATGATGGAGCCTTTGAATTTATAGTCTTCGAGTGCTTTAATGATTCCATAAAAGCTTCAGGTAACGGTCGTAACTGTCGCCGAGGTTAATGCTCATAATGGTCTCCGTCGATTATAGTCGTTGGCCATTAATGACATTGATCCTGCATTTAAACAGTGAAAACATAACAGTAATATCGTATGTTAGTCGGTCGAGGTCGTAAGGTTCCTTACGACGGTCGAGTGTCGTGAGTAACTTTCGATTTCAACTTTGGTCAGACGATAAAGTGTTTATGATTTTATCTTATTATGGAAAAGTGTAATAAATGTTTTCCCTTTTCTGGTCGTGGTCGAGACTTATGAAATTTTACCCAAACAGTTTGCCCCCAAAATTTAAAAATAGAGTGGCAAATTCAAAATTTTAAATTTTTGTCAGTCGGACGTCTAGGGTCATGACACGTGTCGAAAGTCGTTGGTTAGGAAACTGAATCGATTTGATCCTAACTAAAGGGGAAGTTGAAAAGGGGATAAGATTGTGACGTCATGCTGACGTGCGATCGTGCTTAACAGCTGTAAATGCCAGGTGTCGACGATCCGTGTGGTCATACGAAGAGACGAAGGCACGTGTCGATCATCGAGAGGCTCGATCTGACACGATCGATTGTATAACTAGGGAGTTTTCACGGATCTTTTCCATTTTACAAAACCCCTAGAGTTATTTCTTTCCTTGATCTTCGATAATTTTCAGCAAATCCATTCCAAAACCTGCAAAAATCTTGCACCGATTTTAGAGTTTTCGAAGATTAGAGCACTATTTAAGGTACGACTTCTTAGTCTTTGTATGCGTCGTAAATCTGTCGCTAGAAAACCTAGGAAAAACTGGGATCTTTGGGGTTTTTCAGACCTGCAAACTTGGTTAACGGGGTTAGCAATGTCCACTGAACCTGAGAGTTCTATTCGAGATCAAGAGGATCTCGACAACCTTAGAAGTCTAGCAAAAATCCCTGCGGGGATTACATTGATTAGAGCATGTCAGATTCGACCTGATATGTGTCCTGATGGGTTCGTCGTTATATATGAATACCCTTTTAAGATAGGTTTTGAATGGCCCTATTCGCCTCTGGCCAAGTCATTCATGGTCGAATTTGATTTAGCACCGGCCCAATTAATGCCCCAATTCTGGAGAGTCATACAAGTGATCGAGCGCCTTACCAAAAACTGGGAGTCTCCTATGAACGTGCGCGACCTCCTCTTGGCTTATCAAGTCAAGAAGGACGGATGTCAACGCTACAGCTTGTTCTCCAAGCATAAGGGCGATCGTACCTTGGTCTTGAAGACTGCTGTTAATGACCGTAAGTGGAAGACTAGGTACGCATTCGTGCGTGTATCGACACTCGACTCTGAGAGTGGCTGGATTAGGGCCGGCTGGAATATGTCGGGTGAGGTTTTCTAGCTTTCTGTCACGTGTCGTATGTTAGTTTTAGCTCGTTCTTAACTAGTTTTTTATGTGTCGACAGATATTAAGTTTGAGGACATGAAGCCCTACGCCAACTCTCAAACAAAGGTCGACGCATTCTTGGAATTCAACGCTATCGAGCGGTCATTTTTCACACGACATCTTGTAGACGACGACGACGAAGACTTGGTGTATCTGGGAGAGAATCGGGGGAAGAAACGCGAGGAAGAGGAGGAAGAAAAGGAGACAGAGGAGAAAGAGGAAGAGTCGAGAGAACAAGAAGAAGAGATGACGGGTAAGTGTACTTTATTCTTTTCTGCTCGACCTCGATCTTTTCGCTTATGTCTATCGTGTAACATTTTTCTCTTCGTCGTTTCCAGGAGAATCTCAGACGAAGGTGTCGACTGCGACTGCCAAAAGGGCAGCTCAAGCTGAACTTGCCCGTAAGGGCAAGGAAAAGAGAAAAGGGACCTCGACCACTGGGTCGGGGTTTTTAAAGAAGATGAGGATGACGATCCCGAGGGAACCGTCTTCAAGGGCTGATGACTCGTCGAGAGTCGTCACGCCTGAAAAGGCGAAGGTATCGATTGCATATCCTGAGAAGACGAGGACGTCTTCTGATGCGATCGACGCAACACCTGTCAACTCTGCGCTTCCGGCGAAAACAATGACGTCCCCTACTGCCACGTCGACCCCTTCGTCGGCCGACAAGGGCAAGGGTCCTAAGACGGGAGAGGATGAGGTTATGACGGTCAACTTTACGTTGCCGTCAAACTTTATGGAGGATAATTTCCTAGACCAGACGACGTTATTTCCTCATCTGGGGAAATATCAGCTCCCGTCTTTCAAGGAGCGTTTTCGAGGGGTCTCCGTTGAGGAGACGGGATCACATGTTGTCGGACTGGCGTTCATGGTAAGTTTTCTTTCAAAACTTGTGTTTTTGGTGTTTGTAATCTTTGTCGAGCATTTTTCTAACATGCTCCTTTATGTTTTACAGGCGTTCCAGTCTTCCCTTGCCTTGCACGCTAAAACGGTGAAGATAATGGGTTTGGTGTCTTCTGCTCACGAGAGGGGGAACGCGGCATTGGACAGAGAGAAGGTCGCTCTTGAGCGTGCCAAGGCTATGTCCAAACGTATCGATGAGGCCCTGAATGAGTCAGAAGCCGTCGGACGTGCAAAGGATGAGGCAAACTACCGTCTGAAGCAGTCTTTGTCCTTGATCGCCGACCAAAGGGCAGAGCTGGACAGGACTAAGGAATCCTTGGATGCGAGTGAAAAAGAAGCCGAGGATTCTAAGTCTAGGGTAGCGGAGCTAGAGGAAGAGGTGAAGGAGCTGAAGGACGAGGCTAAGTCCGTCTTTGCTTTTGCCCAACTGACCGCACGGGCAGCAATCATGCGACGACACTTGTCAGGTAAATATCCCATCGCCTCTGCGTCGGATGAGCTGGCGTTCTTCTTGTCGAAGGTCGGGACTGAGCGGGACCTCGACTCTGATGACGAGAAGGAGGTCGAAGAGGAGGAGGATGAAGGTTCCAAGGGCGAGGCCTCAGGAAAGGACGCGACCGACGACCCTCCTCAACCTTAGAAAATCCTTATTATTTTAGTTTTTTACCTTTCGACCGTTGGTGGTCGAACCATTTGGATGTAACCGATCGATCATTCCAGGAATGAAACTTATATTTCTTTTGAACTTGTGTCTTATATATTTCGCGAACAATATCAATTATGGAATTCATTAAGTATAAAACGAACAAGAAGTCGTACGACCCAAGCATCCATTGTAATACAACGATTAGAATATAAATCATAAAACTTTTATATTTTTAAATCGTGTAAGCAAACATAAGTAAATGCGATAAAAGCATTCATTCAGAACATGAAATTTTTCTAAGTTAAAAAACTTAGATCGTGGGTCGTTAGACCTTACGATCGTGCAATTAAATCGTACGACGAACTTGAATCATGCGTCCCTGCGATAAGGTAGTCAAGTCATATAATAGACCTGATTGCTTATGTCGTGCGATCCTGCGAGAATGTACTAAGCTCGTACGATGAACTTAGTGACTGATGTCATGCAATCCTGCGATAAAACAAGGTCAGAGGTTGGTCGTTGGCTAGCCAACGACCCTCCGATGCTTAAGTCAGTAATCGTTGTGATGAATAAAAAATCGTATGAAAGAAGGAAAAAGACTCATAAGAAATACCTTTTCAGATGTGTTGCATTCCAGCTACGTGGGATATCTTGATTGTCGAGGGTTTGGAGCCGATAGGCACCTTTTCCTACGACTTCTGAGATACGATAAGGACCTTCCCACTTGGTGGAAAGCTTACCTGCATTGAGCTCTTGAGTGCTCTAGAACACTCGTCGGAGGACGTAGTCGCCTACGTGAAAGATTTTGACTTTGACGTTCTTGTTGAAGTGTCGCTCGATCACTTGCTTCTGTGACGCCATTCTGATCAGTGCTGATTCTCTAAGCTCTTCAAGGGCGTCGAGGTCATAGCTTAAATCAACCAAGTTATGGTCGACGGAAGTATGCCTCAAAGTTGGGAGACGGACCTCGACCGGCAGAACTGCTTCACAACCATAGACCAAAGAGAAAGGGGTTTGTCCTGTGGACGTGCGTGGTGTCGTGCGATTCGCCCACATGACCGAAGGGAGTTCTTCGACCCACTTTCCTTTTGCAGCTTTTAACCTTTTCTTAATCGAAGCAATGATGGTTTTATTGCTCGACTCAGCAAGTCCATTTGCCTAGGGATACCTGGGTGTCGAGGTCGTCAACTTGATGTTGCGGTCTTCACAGAACTGTCGAGTCTTGTTACTTATGAACTGGGATCCATTGTCGCAGAAAATTTCGGATGGGATCCCAAACCTGCATATGATGTTAGTCTGGATAAAAGAGACGACTTCCTTATCTCGAACTTGGGAAAAAGCAGCCGCTTCTACCCACTTGGAAAAATAATCTGTAAGTACGAGAAGAAATACCTTTTGCCCAGGGGCAGGTGGTAACTTGCCGACAATATCCATACCCCATCTCATGAAGGGCCATGGGATTAGTGTCGAATGTAAAGGTTCAGAAGGTTTACGGGACGTACCTGAATGTCGCTGACAAGGATCACAATTCTGGACATACCTGACGGCGTCTTGTCGCAGTGTTGGCCAAAAGTAGCCTTGTCGAGAGATACGATTAGCCAAACTGCGACCTCCTGAGTGATTGCCACACTCCCCATCGTGCATTTCTCGAAGGATCTTCTGAACTTGACTTTTGCTGATGACGCATCTCAGGTTTAGGCCTGTCGATGATCGTCGATAAAGTCTATCTCCGATCACGACATACCTGGATGCCTTGAATCTGATTTTCCGAGCTTCCATCTTGTCTTCTGGGAGTTGGTCATGCATAAGAAAATTTCGGATGTCGCACGACCAATCATCTTCTTGCTCTTCGATCTGGACGACATCGTCATTTTCGATGGACGACGTCGCCAGGTGAATCATAGGAATACTGTCGAATATTGGTTCGACTAAAGCAAACCCAAGGTTTGCTAGAGCATCGGCTTGAGTATTCTGGTCCCTTGGAATCTGTTCAATGGAAAATGATTTGAATTTTTCTGTTTTTTCTTTTGCTACCTTTAGGTACACTGTCATTTTAGAATATTTGGCCGCGAATTCTCCATTCATCTGGTTCACGACCAGAAGAGAATCGCTTCTGACATGTAGCGTAGTTGCCCCCGAGTCGTGAGCCATATTCATACCCAAGATCAGGGCTTCGTACCCGGCTTCGTTGTTGGTGGCTTTGAAGTCGCATCGCACGGAATACGCCATCTTGCCCCCCTGTGGCGACTTTAAGACGACGCCTAGTCCTGAACCCCTAACGTTGGATGACCCATCGATGTGTAAGGTCCAAGGTACGTCGTCGTGAGTCGCCATAGTGAGTACTTCGAGTTCTGCTTCTTTTTCCAACTCAGGACTAAAGTCGGCTATGAAATATGCTAGTGCTTGCGATTTAATTGTTGTCATGGGCTTGAAATCGATGTCGTAACCACTGAGATATATGCTCCATTTCGCCAATCGACCTGTCAACTCAGGTTTCCTCAAGACAGACTTAAGAGGAAAGTTAGTCATGACAGTAATAGGATGCGATTCAAAATAGTGACGCAGTTTCTTTGCAGCTGTAACAAGCGACAAGAGTAATTTTCCATAGAGGAATACCTTGTTTCGGCGTCCAAGAGAGATTTACTTACATAGTAGATCGGCAGTTGATGCTTTTCATCTTCTCGTGTCAGGACGACACTTACTGCATTAGGACTAACAGCCAGATATAGCTGCAAGACCTCATGATCGTGAGGCTTCGACAGCAAAGGCGGCGACGTCATATACTCCTTTAATTTTTGCAATGCTTGTTCATGATCGTCGATCCAATTGAAGCCGTTATTTTTCCTGAGAACGTTGTAAAATAAATGACATCTATCTGAGGATCGAGAGATAAACCTGTTCAGAGCTGCCACCCGACCAGTGAGCCTTTGGACCTCTTTGAAATTTCTTGGAGATTTGATCTTGATGATAGCTTTGATCTGGTCGAGATTGGCCTCGATTCCCCGACGAGTGACCATGTAGCCCAGGAATTTCCCACCACTGACACCAAAGGAACACTTCGTCGGGTTGAGCTTCATACTATACTTCCGAAGGATGTCGAATGACTGCCTCAAATGCTCGACGTGGTCGACTGCTTGCTTCGACTTGACCAGCATGTCGTCGATATACACCTCCATTGTGTCGCCAAGATGGTCTTTGAACATTTTATTCACCAGACGCTAGTAGGTAGAACCTGCATTTTTTAGTCCGAAAGGCATAACCTTATAACAGTAAATACCTCGATCTGTCATAAATGCAGTCTTCTCTTGGTCCTCGACGTGCATCAAGATCTGATTGTATCCAGAATAAGCATCCATGAACGTCAATAGTTCATGTCCTGCTGTCGCATCGACCACGACATCGATATGTGGCAATGGGAAAGGATATTTTGGACAAGCTTTATTGAGATCTATAAAATCGATACAGACCCTCCATTTGCCATTTTTCTTCTGAACGACCACGACATTAGCAAGCCAATCGGGGTACTTTACTTCTCGAATTTTCCCTGTCTTGAGGAGGTTGTCGACCTCGTCATTTATCACCTTATTCCTTTCAGGAGCAAATTTCCGTCGTTTTTGTTTGATAGGCTTAAATGACGGGTCGACATTGAGCTTGTGGGAAATAACGTCGGGGTCTATGCCGACCATGTCTTCGTGCGACCAGGCAAAGCAATCGGCATGTTTCTGCAAAAAAGATATTAGCTTGTCGTCGGCTGTCCCAGGAGCATCCTGGACCTATAGTTGCTAGATGGTCTGCTTCTGCGGCTTTAGGGTCATCTTGTAGCAGTCGCGGGCGACTTTCGGCTCACTTTTGATCTCCTGGACTCCCCACGACGTAAGGAACTTCATGGTCTGATGATACGTCGAAGGAACGGCTTTCATGTCATGGATCCACGGTCGTCCTAAGATGATGTTATAGGCCGACGAGCAATCAATGACACTGAACTTTGTCGACTTATTGATCCCACCAGCATAGACAGGCAAGATGATCTCTACAAAGGTACTCGTCGCGTCTCCATTGAAACCGACCAAGGTTGTCGAGCGTCGGGTAATTTCCGATCGATCGATTCCCATGGCCTTGATGGTATCAAGGAAGATGACGTTCGCTGAACTGCCTCCGTCGACCAAGACTCGTCGGGTTAAACAATTACCAATCGTGAGTTGAATGATCAACCCGTCATGATGCTTCTGATACGAGTCACCGAGGTCGTCTTGGTCGAATGAAATCTTCATGGCTTCTAACTCCAGATCCCCTTTGGGTCTTGATGAACGAGGGGTAGGTCGATCGTCAGGTGTTT
Source organism: Saussurea involucrata (assembly GCA_033807775.1). Taxonomy (NCBI): domain Eukaryota; kingdom Viridiplantae; phylum Streptophyta; class Magnoliopsida; order Asterales; family Asteraceae; genus Saussurea; species Saussurea involucrata. The sequence goes on from CM066324.1 coordinate 21,740,777, forward strand.
GGCTGGCGTGATGTTTGGCTGCGAAATATGTCAGACCGCACATGTCGGAACCACCAGTTATACAGTTGACGACCTTTGCATGCTCAGGGGTTGACGGTCGAAAGTCGTTAGCTGGAGTAATGACATCGTCAATGATATCCTTGAGGTTGCCCTTCGGGACGTGATATGCTAGCTCCTTTTTGAGAGTTATGCAATCGTCCGTCACATGGAAGTGGTCGACATGGAAGTCGCACCACTTGGACTTATCTTTCTTACCGTCATCTTTGTCGGACTTCCTCGGCCACCGGATGGTCGCCTGGATGGTCTTCAGAGCTTCGACAAAGTCCTTAGTAGTTCATTTGAATCCATAAGAGGATATCTTAGGATACTGAGGGAATTTGGTCGGGTTTGCGGTCTTGAACTCTGCCTTCGTCTTGAATCGGACGTTCGAGATTTGTCACGCAGACTCTGACTTGGATACTGCCTTTGTTTTGAACTCTAGTTTCTTTACACTTAGCGACCTCTTGTCGTCAGTGTGCTTTCGACGGAAGGCAGCATCGTCTTCCACCCTCATATAAGCAAGGGTTCTTGCACGGACATCTTCGAAATTCTCTGGAGGATACTTGGTCAGATCGGTGTATAAACCCGAACTGTCGTCTAGACCACGTTTGTAGGCTTCGATCGCGGTCTTGACGTCGCAGTTGTGGACATTGATCATCTCCGCATTGAACCTATTGATGTAGCTCCGGATAGATTCATTGGCCTTCTGCACGACATAATACAAGTCGCTGGTCTGCTTCTCCATCTTGCGACTACTGGCGAACTGCTGGGAGAACTGGTTGACTAACTCAGCGAACGAACCGATAGATTTGGGCTTGAGGTTAATCAACCATTGGAGGGCAGGACCAGTGAGGGTCGCCCCAAAACTTTTGCACATGCAAACTTCTTGATACATATGCGGGATCGAGACCGTCCACATTAGCTGTTTATACTGCGCGATGTGCTCCGTCGGATCGGTCACCCCCGAATACTTGGGCGTGAAGGCGGGGATGTTATACTTCTTCGGGACGTCGACAGTCGCTATCGTGTCAACGAAAGCCGACACCTGAAATCCCGAGCGAGGTTCGACATCGACGGGCACGACTGCCCCCGGTAGCTTAGCGAGTAGAGATAGGACACGCTCATTCTGATCTTCCAACATCTTCAATCGCTGAGCAACGGGGTCGTTAGGATCGGGATTCGCTCCTGCTTGAGGATTAACTCCTGAACTGGTGCCATTACCATACGAAGAGCCATTGGCGTCCCCATTGAAAGGGACGAAATACGGCTGAGACACATTATTCATGGGTGGTGGCCTCAGATGGTGAGGAGGAATTGGCCCGAACTAGGGATTTGGGATAAACGATCCCGACTGCTGATTCTGCATGAATGGGCCTTGCTCCTGACTCTGACCGAACGATCCTGGTACGGGATTATGAACAAATGGACCCTAGCCTGGATTTTCGACGAAGGGAGAGGAACCTGGATTTTGACCGAACGATCCTGGACCTGGATTCTGAACGAATGGTCTAGGACCGTTCTGTGGCCCGAATGGATTCCTTAGCCGCGCGATTTCCTCGACTGCCCTTCGACTTTGATCAGCAAGGGCATCGATCTGACGACGCGCATTCTCGAGCTCCCAATGCATCTGGGCAATGATCTGCTCTTGGTTCCCATTATCTGCCATTTTTCTGAAAAAGAAAAGAGAGGAAACTCCAAGAAAACGTTAGTAAGACGCACGTTTGTCAAAGATTTTCTCTAGATGGGGCCCCATGGTGGGCGCCAAACTGTTAATGCCAAAAATCGTCTAGAAGGATAACTTAAGGTTGATTGTGGAGCTTAACAACTAAAGAATGGAAATTGTTCGACAAACAGTACGACGAAGACAAAAAATGTAAACGAGACGAAAGATTTTGGTGACGCGGGAAAAACCTCAACGAGGAAAAAACCCGCGGACGACTATAGGTGTCGTCACTGCACTATGGTCGCCAAACAAGGGCGATGTCTTTGTGTATCAAATGTCGAGAGTACAATGATTACAATACAAATAACAAAAGTAAGCTAATTTGTAAAGTAACAAGTGTATCGTGCGTGGAAAACAATGTGTCGTGTGTGAAAACTGTATGTCGTGCGTATAAGTCGTGCGTCGTGAGCGATCTTCTAAGAGAGAATTTTTTGCTTCGAGAGTGTATGTGTATACTGTAGTTGGTTCAGGGATTCTAAGGTGCGCGAAAAGATGATAGAGCCTTTGAATTTATAGTCTTCGAGTGCTTTAATGATTCCATAAAAGCTTCAGGTAACGGTCGTAACTGTCGCTGAGGTTAATGCTCATAATGGTCTTCGTCGGTTATAGCCGTTGGCCATTAATGACATTGATCCTGCATTTAAACAGTGAAAACATAACAGTAATGTCGTATGTTAGTCGGTCGAGGTCGTAAGGTTCCTTACGACGGTCGAGTGTCGTGAGTAACTTTCGATTTCAACTTTGGTCAGACGATAAAGTGTTTATGATTTTATCTTATTATGGAAAAGTGTAATAAATGTTTTCCCTTTTCTGGTCGTGGTCGAGACTGATGAAATTTTACCCAAACAAGAACTATTCCCAACCTGAACCTGTTGCACTTGCCGACAAATAAAAAGGTTAGGCTAACGCCTAGTGAGTTCAAGAGTTTTATCATGATTATATAATTCGTAAGACGAAAGAGGTGCAATTTAAATCATGAATTCAAAAAGGATTTACTTTAAATGCAAACCACCCATTTTTCAACGCACACCAATCCCGTGATGAAAACTCTAATATAAAACGTTTCTCCAAAATGGACTCATCCCGAAACCCACTTGAAAAGTGAAATAGTATTTGATTTCCAAAATCATAAAAACATGAATAAATTTCTATTATTCAAAACATCCCAAATACGGATGAGGCATAATACACAGCCCATAAAATATGGAAAGCAATCCATATAAATATAATACGTCACCGAAAACATGGATAAAACAAATACCCAAACAACACCTTTCGGTGACGGGGGAGACCCGATTCCATGGTATATGGCGGAACACAAAGTTAAGCCACATAACCATGTTATTGAACTACACCTCAGATCGTGACTCTATTGTCTGCTTTAAAAAGCTCCAACTCAAGTCGGACTTTATTGTCTGCTATAATAAGCTACACCTCAAGTCCCACATCCAGCCACGGGTGGCACCACCGTATCCTTTATTGCCTGCTGTGTCCAGCTACACCTCAAGGATACACGATCTTATTGCCTGATCATTCTCTAGTAAGTTACACCTCAAGGTTTCATTGGACCTTTATTGCCTACTTACTAGCATTCAAGAATTGGAGCCCCGGCTCCTTACTTGATAACTCAAGATGTTCAACCCTCGTGCACAAGTGTTAGAACATCGAACCATAAACCCAAAATATCGGAGTACAACCCAATGCGGTTCCTCTCCACAACGTTGGGACACAAAATGCCAAAATGGCATACTTCCCAAAGTGAGAATACTAAGACTCCCCATTATACAAATATGACCGACGCATATGCCTTTGGATCCAATGCATTACAGTCTAATAGTACATGACTCCGCTTGAATGACACACACACTCAAAACATGTACTCTCCAAATAAAATGCAATAAATGCAACCGACGACCAAAGCTCCACATTTAATTGTTAAAACCCGGACAAATGTCCTCAAGACTCAATAAAGTCATAAACCGAGCCATAAGCTCAACCAAAACCAATTAACCCATGACAAAAGTCAAATAATGCATTAAAACGTATGTAACCCACGTTAATGCGAAACATGCTTCATAGACACGAATTACTCAACACAACCCTTAATTTAAGTCACACCATTTTCCAAAGTACACATCAAAGTGCATTTATATCAAAAGATTTACAATTGTAAGATAAATCATTTAAAGTAACAATACTTAAGATTTATCCATCAAAATACCCAAAATACGACCTTTCCCAAAACCAAAAGGTTTACAACTTCTAAAATGTTCACAAGGTCGGGAATGACCAATATCCAATGATCCACATGTTCGTATTTTCAAAACGTACCACCATATGAATTATGCATATTTCCAACAAAACACTAAAAGTGTATTCTTACTAATTAACCTCCAATTATGCAATAAATTATCAAAACACTTCCATTTACACTTTATTTATCAAGTTACCCAAAAATCCCAAAAGTGGGTGTTTTACAAGATTTATAAAGTAAAATACTATAAGTAATCAAAATTCACCCAATAACTCAACAATGGATATTTTCATGTAAAACATATAAACACTTTAAAATGAACATTTTGGCATGTACAACGTTTTCACATATCAACTTGAACCCACTTTGCTAGATTTAGGCTAAATCTAGATTTTCCCCAACTTGAGCTCCTTTGAAGAAACTTGGATCTTCAAGCCAAAACTTTCAAAAACCTAGATCCATAAGTTTCCAACCATAAATAATCATCCTCAAAACTTATATACGTTTCCCCAACATAAATCATCCAAAACCACCAAAAATACCAAAACCCTAACTTCTTAGATGGAGAAAAGTGAGAAGCTTACCTTAACCACCACCAAATACTCTTGGATAATCCAACATACTTCAAAACACTTTCTAGATCCTTGAAGAGCTCCCAAAAACGAAACCATAGCAACTTGAATCATCAAAATCGGAGTTGGGATGCAAAAGTTATGAAGGAATGAAGAATGAGGCTGAAATTTGTGACTTAATACTTCAGATGCGGACTCCAGAGAGTTACGCGGCGTGGGGCGCGACCCAAGGTCGCGCACCAGGCTGTGCGGCCCTATTTTGGGTCGGATACTGTTTCGGTCGTAACGTCTTCGTTTTAGCTTCATTTTCGCTCCGGAAAGAACCGTTGGACTCGTATTCGAATTCCCCATCCAACAAGACAATAAAATCTAGGATTTAATCGAAAATCTTATTTTCCATATTTATCTTAGAAGATCGATTCTACACTAATTCGAATTTGTACTTATCCGAAAATTACGGGTGTTACAATCATCCCAACCTTAGGATGATTTCGTCCTCGAAATCTAGCTCCCAAACACCCAAGGGTTATCGAACTCAACACTTTCCATGTTGCCTCAGTTTCCAACTGAATTTCGAATCCCTTCTTGCCAGAACTGCTATGACAACTTCATGTCGATACTCACCATCAATGTCCATTTAGACCTACTACACTTATGCCCGAGTGAACGCTTAATTTACGAAGGTAGCCTCTAACTGGATGAGTCCGGTCGTCTCCCAACCTTAGGTGATCCATACTTCCTCATCGTCCGATCTTAACTTCTAATCAGCCCAGGTCTACACGCTTTAAAGTTTCTTCCCCAACCAACCCGAGGTTTGATTACCACCGAAACCAACAAAATCTTCAAATCCAACCGTCTTGCCGCTGAATTGACATTTGACCCTAGCGAGCACTAATAGACCCCAAAATAGGCGGTCGTCTCCGACCCAATGATTATACAACTCCAAGAATACATCCCTTTACCAAACATCCAATCTGCAAATGCTTTTACCATTCAAGGAAAGTCGTCCTACTAAATCCACTTATCACAATCTGAACTTTTTAAAATCACTACAAGCGATACGATTGTCCCTTAAGATTGGACTACAACACTCCAAATACACTGACGGTTCATGGTCTCAAAATCAAAAGTTGACACCTAACTATACCACCAAGATTTTAACCACTGCAGTACTCCACACACGAGTTCTATTCGTCGAACATCCCCCACCAAACCAAGGTTATCAATGTGGTGACTAAAGGGTCCTACACGTCTCTTATGCGAAATTGACCAAGATCCAAAACAAGGTTGTCGATAAGAACGGTTACCACCAACATTAACAGAAGATACCACGAGTCTAACCTTCCAGTTACAAAATACGCCGACTCTGCAAACGACACTACTTGGCCTACGGTACCATCACGCGTTAGAATACCCAACCTTCCACTGTCTAAGTTCTATACACATTTACTCCTAACCGGGGTTACTTAACCTTTCCAAGGTTCTAATGAGTTCAAGGTTTTCAAGTGAAATACTTTACAAATATGCCAATCGAAAACTTTTATAGAAATTTTCAACACAAAGGTTTTCATATCAATTTAATTGTACGCACAAAATCTACTACTATCTACTCGGTAGTTGTGCAAAAATGGACACACTCGTCCCACATATGAAAATCATATTGAAAACTATTTCATCACAATTTAAGTTATTAACAAAACGCAAAAGCATACTAAACAACTTCTTGAAACGAACCGCTACAGTCCTAGCATGGATTTACTTATGTCATGCACGTAAAGTAATTTCCTACTTTAAATAGTGTGCAACAAAAGGTTTGTACGTACTTCAAAAGAAGTTTAAACGACATCCGACTCCAAAAATTCCTTTTTAACCATAAAACGACATGGAACAAAATTCACCAACAAAGTTTGCACGCGTCAGTTTATTCCACAAGAACGGTGAAACGATCCATAAACACACTTTGGTTAAAAATATAAAATGATTTGCGGCGGTTCCAAGTTTAAAGACAAAAATCAACACGTTTTCATCATTCGAAGATATCGACTAAAATATCGTGAATGAGTCTCAAATTGGAATATGCATGCAAACTTGTAACACTCTCCTAGTGGTTTTCCGTAAGTAAAATTACATGCACAAGTACTCCATACTAAATTTTCAACGTAGCAAATTTCATTAAATCGAATTTCAAAATTTTCTCGTTTAGTCATATAGTGACATAGGAGTAAAACCTTTTTGACAAGACTCACACACATTAATGTATTTTCTCAAAACATAGGAAAATAGTAAGTGCTTGTAATTGGTTGACACCTAAAAGAATTTAAATCGACTCCAAACCTCGAATCATGCAAACAATGCGCATCAATGTTCCAAAAACATAGATACTCCACACAACTCTAGGTTAAGACAAATAGTTTTCCAGAACCCTCATCACGTTGCATTTATACCAAATATTTTCACTCGTAATACAAATCGTTAAAATATCAGTGCTTAAAATTTACTCACCAAAATCCTGAAAATACATATTTTCTCAAAAACCAAAAAGGTTTACAATTTCCAAAATATTCATCAAGCCTAAAATTAACCAAAATCCAACGACCCACACATCTGTATTTTCAAAATGTACTGCATCGTAGGCCGTGCATAATCCCACAAAAGCAAAACATATTTTGACCAAATGACTTCCACTTATGCAATCAATTAATAAAACATCTTCAATCTCGATTTATTTATTAAAGTATCCAGAATTAGTGCTACCAAGTTATGCATACCCCTAGATCAATATGATGCACTTGCGTGAAATGAAAATAAGAGAATCAATTAATCGAAAGCGCATAAAGCAAATCATTAAGAATGACTATCAGGATGCTTTTACATGCATTACCCATGCCATGTATAAATCAGTCTGTACACTGAACAAGTTGCAACGAAATGTGCTAACAAAATCTTCAAAAGAGAAATTATGCGACACCAAAATTCCAAAAAATCATTTCTTTTGGTTGTCTCACGACATAAAATAATATTTCTCAACAAAATTCGCATGGGACAAAATGCCCAATATAATCCAAAATTAAGACACATAATAACTAAAGATGCACATTACAAAATTGCACTCACGCGACACAAAACGTCGTAAAACATAACTCCATAGAACTCAATGAAACTCAAAGGCATCCAATCAGTCAAATGGTGCCCAACTTTCACTTTCAAAAACCACATTTGCATAAGACCAAAAATCACGACGAAAATGTCAAAATTCCAAAAATTTCTTTTTTGTTGTAATACACTATAAACAACACTTTTCAGCAAGACTCGCGTTAAATGATTTTTCCAATAAAGCTCAACATACACATAATGGGAGATAACTCTCTGTTCAAACCTTAACACATGTGGATGAGATCCAATGTTAAAGTCATAAGCCGTAGTTACTTGTCCAAAATCATAGACAACAACAAAATATGGATATTACTGTATCCGAAAGTAACGTTGGACAATAACAAAATATAGAAAGTCCCGACAAAGTTTGCAATTCCCCGTAATAGAATAATTCCATGCAAGTTCCAAAAACCATGATTTTAAATCTTGTGTGTGCTAAACGTTTTCCGAGATTTCGTAACACAATCCACATGACGATTTGAAACACAAGAAACAACTGATGCAATTTATTTTAAAAATATATTTTGTGCATGAATTTAGTCGACACTCAACGTCTCAAACCACACTCCTCCAAATTCCTCCGGTCACACTATCGTCATCCGGATGCTCAAACATCTTAAGGCAAAATTAGAAGTTACGATTTCTCCTCGAATTAAGGTCGATTCAATAAGCCTATGGTCCTAATCCAACCAATAACTCCGATCCAAGATAGTCAACTTAATGTACCCATCATGCTTAATTGTCACTCAAGGTGACAATGCTATAAGCATCAACTTCTTTCGATGACTATTCCTTAAGAATGTATACACTACCCCATCGATCATCACATAAAGGCGATTCAAGCATACACATGTAACATGTAAGTTCACCAATGCATTGGTCAGGTGCAATTATGAATATACCGTACATGATCATCCTTGCTACCTCGTCATGATTCCCGATTCTAGTGACTCTATCGACCTCAAAGTATCCTATCTTAAAGTGCCTAATACTACAATCTCACTTTCATCCTCTTAGAAGAACGCTAGTTTGAGTCTAGGTATCCAAAATTAACACCTAATTCTCTCAAACTTAAGCTCCGATACCAACTTGTAACACCCTCAAAATTGGAAAGAGCAACTAACTAATTTAATAATACAACCGAAAAGAATAGAATTTCTTTCTATAAACCAATACTAGAAATATCTCAAATTAAGTTCTATAATAAACCTCAAACAACTCATTACTCAAGTCTTATTACAAAGACTAAATCCATATCGGGTGTTACTTAACCCAAGTACAAGTTGCTAATCCCAAAATAGATGCGGAAGACTTCACTAAGCAAATCACTCCTCGAACACACTACTAGCACTCATCTCTTCACAGTGTCGCTAGAACTATTCCCAACCTGAACCTGTTGCACATGCCGACAAATAAAAAGGTTAGGCTAATGCCTAGTGAGTTCAAGAGTTTTATCATGATTATATAATTCGTAAGACGAGAGAGGTGCAATTTAAATCATGAATTCAAAAAGGATTTAATTTAAATGCAAACCACCCATTTTCCAACGCACACCAATCCCGTGATGAAAACTCTAATATAAAACGTTTCTCCAAAATGGACTCATCCCGAAACCCACTTGAAAAGTGAAATAGTATTTGATTTCCAAAATCATAAAAACATGAATAAATCTATATTATTCAAAACATCCCAAATACGGATGAGGCATAATACACAGCCCATAAAATATGGAAAGCAATCCATATAAATATAATACGTCACCAAAAACATGGATAAAACAAATACCCAAACAACACCTTTCGGTGACGGGGGAGACCCGATTCCATGGTATATGGCGGAACACAAAGTTAAGCCACATAACCATGTTATTGAACTACACCTCAGATCGTGACTCTATTGTCTGCTTTAAAAAGCTCCAACTCAAGTCGGACTTTATTGCCTGCTATAATAAGCTACACCTCAAGTCCCACACCCAGCCACGGGTGGCACCACCGTATCCTTTATTGCCTGCTGTGCCCAGCTACACCTCAAGGATACACGATCTTATTGCATGTTCATTCTCTAGTAAGTTACACCTCAAGGTTTCATTGGACCTTTATTGCCTACTTACTAGCATTCAGGAATTGGAGCCCCGACTCCTTACTTGAGAACTCAAGATGTTCAACCCTCGTGCACAAGTATTAGAACATCGAACCATAAACCAAAAATACCGGAGTACAACCCAATACGGTTCCTCTCCACAACGTCGGGACACAAAATGCCAAAATGGCATACTTCCCAAAGTGAGAATACCAAGACTCCCCATTATACAAATATGACCGACGCATATGCCTTTGGATCCAATGCATTACAGTCTAATAGTACATGACTCCACTTGAATGACACACGCACTCAAAACATGTACTCTCCAAATAAAATGCAATAAATGCAACCGACGACCAAAGCTCCACATTTAATTGTTAAAACCCGGACAAATGTCCTCAAGACTCAATAAAGTCATAAACCGAGCCATAAGCTCAACCAAAACCAATTAACCCCTGACAAAAGTCAAATAATGCATTAAAACGTATGTAATCCACGTTCATGAGAATCATGCTTCATAGACACGAATTACTCAACATAACCCTTAATTTAAGTCATGCCATTTTCCAAAGTACACATCAAAGTACATTTATATCAAAATATTTACAATTGTAAGATAAATCATTTAAAGTAACAATACTTAAGATTTATCCATCAAAATACCCAAAATACGACCTTTCCCAAAACCAAATGGTTTACAACTTCTAAAATGTTCACAAGGTCGGGAATGACCAATATCCAATGATCCACATGTTCGTATTTTCAAAACGTACCACCATATGAATTATGCATATTTCCAACAAAACACTAAAAGTGTATTCTTACTAAATAACCTCCAATTATGCAATAAATTATCAAAACACTTACATTTACACTTTATTTATCAAGTTACCCAAAAATCCCAAAAGTGGGTGTTTTACAAGATTTATAAAGTTAAATACTATAAGTAATCAAAATCCACCCAATAACTCAACAATGGATATTTTCATGTAAAACATATAAACACTTTAAAATGAACATTTTGGCATGTACAACGTTTTCACAAATCAACTTGAACTCACCTTGCTAGATTTAGGCTAAATCTAGATTTTCCCCAACTTGAGCTCCTTTGAAGAAACTTGGATCTTCAAGACAAAACTTCCAAAAACCTAGATCCATAAGTTTCCAACCATAATTAATCATCATCAAACACTTATATACGTTTCCCCCAACATAAATCATCCAAAACCACCAAAAATACCAAAACCCTAACTTCTTAGATGGAGAAAAGTAAGAAGCTTACCTCAACCACCACCAAATACTCTTGGATCATCCAACATACTTCAAAACTCTTTCTAGATCCTTGAAGAGCTCCCAAAAACGAAACCATAGCAACTTGAATCATCAAAATCAGAGTTGGGATGCAAAAGTTATGAAGGAATGAAGAATGAGGCTAAAATTCGCGACTTAATACTTCAGATGCGGACTCCAGAGAGTTACGCGGCTTAGGCCGTGGCCCAAGATCGCGCACCAGGCCGCGTGGCCCCATTTTGGGTCGGATACTGTTTCGGTCGTAACTTCTTCGTTTTAGCTCCGTTTTCGCTCCGGAAAGAACCGTTGGACTCGTATTCGAATTCCCCATCCAACAAGACCATAAAATCTAGGATTTAATCAAAAATCCTATTTTCCATATTTATCTTAGAAGATCGAATCTACACTAATTCGAATTTATACTTATCCAAAAATTACGGGTGTTACAGATATCATATATGATTACACGACTTGTGTGTGTGTTTAATCATATATGATTAAACGTCTATGTATTGTCAATATAACATGTGTTTAATCATATATGATTAAGCTTGTGTATCATATATGATTAAACACTTCTCGCATTCTCGCAAAAGGTTTATCTTCTTATGTGAACCTGCCCCTATATATATATATATACCCATATATATATAGAGGAAGGTTCAAACGAGAACGCTAACTATTTACGAGAACACGAGAACGACCACCCATGTACAAAATCACTGGTGATTCACGTACAAAATCACTGGTGATTCACGTACAAAATCACTGGTGATTCACGTACAAAATCACTGGTGATTCGCGATCTGGTAGCGGGCGACCTGGGACGCGACTTGCAAGTCGCGTGGCAAGTCGCGCGAATCACCAATGATTTTGTACGTGAATCACCAATGATTTTGTACATGGGCGGCCGTTCTCGTATTCTCGTAAATAGTTAGCGTTCTCGTTTGAACCCACCTCTCTCTCTCTATATATATAGAATACAAATCAAATACAAACCATGTATTTGTTGCACCCCTTACAAACCAATGTGCATATATGCATAATCTAAGATGCATATATGCATTATCCCATATGAATGTATGTCCATTATATGTATATTTTTGCATGTATGCATATGCACATTGTTCACATATGCACACCGGTTGCACCGGTTGCACAGTATACATTGTAAGGTGTGCAACAAATGCAAGATTTGCATTTTACGGAGCCTCTCTCTCTCTCTCTCTCTCTCTCTCTCTTATATATGGGTCTAATCAAATGAGAACTGTATAGTTTGTGATAACCGTGAGATCCAATACGAGCCAATCATTTTAGATAATTAATGTTACTTCCAAAAAAAATAAGGGCAAAGTGGTAATTTAATTTCATTTGACAACACCTAACCCTACAACATCTTTCTGCCGCTGCCGCATCATGCTTTTAATCACCATTCTCTTTTGTTCTAATCCACCATTTCTCCATTTTCTAATATGCTTTCATCAATTGAAGCCGTCGCCGCCACACACTCCGATGAGCCAGCATCGTTGCCGCCACACACTCTAATACCATGGCCAAGAAGAAGCCGACATTGTCACCGTCGCACCCCGCCGGTGTTCTCAAACCAGTCACGTCGTCGAAAAACCCACATCTTCTTCTCCATCGAAACAAGGTATGAAAACTCCAGATCTCTATCCCCATCGAATCCATCGACCGTTCTTGAGTCTCCATCTCCATCAAAACCATGTATAAAAACTCCAGATCTCTATCCCCATCGATTCAGCCATCATGCTAAGACTCCATCTCCATTGAAACAGAAAACCCTATATCCCCATCATAGAAAATTTCCGATATCGAAGGTCTGCATCATTTTTTTCTGGGTATGACATTTGGTATGACATTTGGTCTTGTATGTATTATGGGTATCACACTGAGGACATAGATCTTTTATCTTGTATGTATTTTGGGTATCACACTGAGGATATAGGTTTATATCTTGTATGTATTTTGGGTATCACATTTGGTTTTGTATGTATTTTGAGTATCACATTTGGTCTCATTATGTATTTTGGATATCAAAGGTCTGCTTCGCTTCGTTTGTTTTTGGGTATCACAGTGGTATCACACAGTGGATATCACAGGGTATCACACTATACTGTTCGTCGGAAAATAGTTTACCGGAATAATGTTTGCCCGAGAGAGGAGAGAGGAGAGAGGAGAGAGGATATTTCTAAAATACCTAGAATACCCTTTAATTAAAATTTTAATTAAACTTACCAAAAATAATGATTTCCTAATTTATCTTATAATTTGTGGTTGAGATTGGATCTCACGGTTATCACAGATAACCCAGTTCTCCTTTGAATGACATCTTATATAAAAGTAAAGAAATCATGCAACATAACCAATGTCATTACTATTTTGAAATAATTACTAACCCACGCAAACGTAATTCTGAAAAAGGATCTTTAAACAAAATGAAAGTTTTGTATACTTTCTTTTGCATTAACCCAAAATATTAAAACATGCCTTTCTTCCAATCATGCATCAGATGGAACCATATCCACATACACTCGGAAAGTTGAGGATCTAAATCAACAAAAGGGAATTTGAAGATAATCGAACTAGCAAATAGATCACACTACCGCCGGGAAAGAGGACCTACGATGTAGGTGGGTGTGTTTGATTGAAATAGAGGCATGTTGCTTGAATCCCATGATGCACTGTAACTGAAGTTGAATTTGAGACTCAGGTCTCTGTTTAGTGAAGGAAGATCGCATATTGTTCATACTTGATTTACTGCAATCGGCTAGGAAGATGGGGCGGTAATATGTTGATAGGAACAAGTCGAACACAAGGGGGAACTGTAGAGTTATAATAGCTGCAATCGGCAGGGAAGCTAATCCACCTATTGGTGCCGCCATCCATGCCTTTTGATCACAAAACACAAGGAACAAGATTGCACTAAAGGCTACCATCATAGCAATTGTAGAGAGGAATAACGTGCAAAGACCAATGATCAACCGTCTCGGTAAACTCACAAGATAATCTTTCTCGGAAAAACGTGCCGTGAGAATGGATAAGAATACTAGCAGTGCAGTAGAGGAAGCAAATAGTGAGATTGCATCTGATACTGCAAAAACAATGAAGGGAATCTCTTTCTTAAACAAGGGGATACCCGTTTCTTGATTGCTTCCACCTGGCACGGTAATTGCAGCCGCAAATACGATTGTGGTAATTAGTGCAGCAGTGATGCTGCATGATTCTGCTGTTGTTTTCATCCACTTTTCACCTTCCTTCACTAAATCCTTATGTTCCTTTGAAAACACCATTTCTGGCGTCTCCATATGGATGTTCTCTTCTACAAGTTCTGTAGGCGACATGAACTTCTCAACTTCCTGTAAAATGAAACTAGTTCTACCTTATGAAGCTATATAGAAAGCAAAATAACATGACATTAATTCCTAACTTATTTATGATGTACCTTTCTCCATTGCAACTCTTGTTGTAGTTGCAGTGCTGCACCTGTAGTACGACTGAGTACAAATGAAGGAGCCAATCTTCCGGCCAAGTGCAATATATTGTTATTAGAAGAATCCTTGATTGAAAGATCCACACGTTCAACAAAGTCACAAATGCAATTGTAGACCTTTTCTGAACGGTTTATCACCGCTAACTGAATAATGCTATGCCCGTTTATGGACGAGCTGCCAATTGTTTTTGGTGACCTTAATAGAATTTCTTTGACAACCTCATGAGCACCTTGACATGCAGCCTCAAGAATTGGTCTGCTGTAACATGGATTGACAGAACTGGAGAAGCTCATCCCATCGATTTTATCACATACCAAGTTTAAAATCTTTTTAGCGTCTATGTAGTCTTTTCTCTTATTCTCTATACGCTTAATTGGCCCCCCTGAAATTTAAACTATCAAGTTAAAACTAAATCATTGTGAAGTTGGTGAAAAAGAATTCTCAAAAGCAATCGGTTGTGAGCAGATAAACAGTATAATCACTTGCCTACAATTGCTAAAACCTTCCACAAGAGGAAATATAGCAGACGGAGGGGGTAAAAAAGCACCAAGATGAAGACACAAATCAACTGATATATTGAATAAAACATGGCTGCCGGAACTGCACAAGTCAACAGAGTTTATTAGAGTCGATTAAGACTAGTTTCAGGCCGAATTTCGTTTCTGGTTATAATCAGCAGCACACCAAGTAATATTATGACGATTTCTGGGAACAGCCAACTGTAGTAGGTGCAGCTAGACTTATTCTTTGCTCGTAGGAAGATGTCTTTGGCTTTTTCAGACAAATAATTGTAAGAATGAAACAACAAAGAACATCTGGTGACTAATTTGTAACAGACAGTGTTCACACCTGCAAGACAAAAACCATCAATTGAGGAGTACATGTGTCTAAGTGTATCTTCTGGTTATGTAGCATTAAAAATCCTCTGTTTTCTTATAAAATATGTATATAAAAGACATACATGGATAGATCAATGCTTCCCCCAAGCCAAGCTCACTTGGAAAGTTTTTAGCTATAGCCATCAAGACCTGGTCATCTTTAGTAACTACTTCAGGATTCTTGTTAACCCATTTTAATGCCAAGTCTGGTAGAGATATGAGAAAATGTGAGTCTTTAAATTAGTTCATCGTTTGATTATGTGATATACCAACTACTCTCACCGTATTGTTTTGTAAAAATAAGAATAATGAAAAGACTGGCACCAGATGGGAAACCAAAACCAGGATAAAAGCCTGAAGGACGAGGTTGCGGCCTGATTTCGGCGGCTTCCAACAAATATACAAATGTATCGACCTTCACATTGTAATAAGCACTGAGCATTGGCACACATGCTTTATGGTCTGCTATTCCCAACAATGCTCTCCATTTCTCAACCAAGAGTTCCGCGGCATATTTATTGCCAACAATTGCAGCAATGTGTAACGCTGTGCGTCCCTCTGAATTCTTCTTCTCAGTGTTTTTCCCGTTGTCTATGAACTTCAGCAACTCTTTGACGAAATCATTCTGCCCCGTTCCAACCGCAAAATGAAGCATTGTGCTTCCATCGTCGGTGATGGCCTCCGTAGCTGCTTGTTTGTCGTTTTTCAGTATGGATTTTGCATCGCACCAACGCCCTTCCACCGTAGCCTTAAGCAACTTTTTGTTGCGCCCTGTGTTATCTTTCTTTTCTGTTTCTGTAACTGTATTAATTTGAATTGTGAATTGATTGTTTGAAGCTGAATCTGCATCATATATATTTCCACATTTCAATTCACAATTGTTAGTTTCTTGTGTGGGAAATCAAGTAGCTATATAGGTGCTTATTAATGCTTATAGAAAATGGAGACGTACGTTGTGGTTCTGCTGCTTGGGTGACGGATTTCTGTGAAGCTGAATCTGCATATCGTTTCAAAATTTCAGTTAATTCAATGATTAGATTCTGGTGTGGAAAATCAAGTTAAATACTCTAATCAAGTTAAGTACGTTGTGGGTCTGCTGCTTGGATGACGGCTTTTTGTGAAGCTGAATCTGCATCTCATTTCAAAATTTCAATTAATTCAGTGGTTAGTTTAATTTATGGTATTGGAAACCAGTTAAGTACTTCTTAATGGTTTAAAGAAACTGGAGGCGTACTTTGTGGTTCTGCTGCTTGGATGACAGGTTTCTTTGAAGCTGAATCTGCATCTCATTTCAAAAAAAAAAAAAAAAATCAATTAATTCAGTGGTTAGTTTCTGGTATGGGAAACCACGTTAAGTACTCCTTAATGTTTTATAGAAAATGGAGATGTACGTTGCAGTTTTGCTGTTGGGATGAAGAAGGATTTCTGTGAAGCTGAATCTGCATCTCATTTCAATTAATTCAATGGTTAGTTTCTGGTGTAGGAAACCAAGTTAAGTGTCTATAATGTCTTATAGAAAATAGAGATGTACCTTGTGTCTCTATTCTGGTGAACGGATTTTGTGAAATTGAATCTGCATCTCATTTCAATTAGTTTAATTGTTAATTTCTGCTGAGAGCAATCGAGTAGCGAGGTGCTTCATGTTTTTTAGAAAATGGAGATATCCGTACCTTGTGGAAGACTTTTTTCGTGATCAAAGATGAATTTTAGTTTCCGCCAAACTTCTCTTGCAGAATCAAGGGCTACAACAATGGTGAGTAGATCTTGGGTGAGTGAACCAAAAATCCAACCTTTGAGAAGGTTGTCGTATTGCTTCACAATCTTGAATTGTGTAGCACCCGTATTATTAAATGCGTCATCTACAATGCCACCCATTTCCTGACTATTCATGAGGCAAAGCATCTGCGCCTTCCAGACATGGTAATTGCTGCTGCGGGAAAGCTTCTCGGAAACAAAGTTGGAGACATTAACAATCGATGCGTACTGGTACTTGGATTCTTGCATTCTATTATCGTATAAGTCCATGTCTACATGCACCGGTGGAGCCACGTTGGAGAAAGGGGGTGCAGCTGCTCCCACCGTTCAAAGAGAGAGATTGTGAGATATAAAAAAGGAAGAAGAGACGTGATTTGTTTTTGGTAAACACCCAACCTCTTATTAGGATAAGAGCCTCTTACCCGAATAAGAGGTGGTAAGAGATAAGTAAACAGCCCTTACATCATCATAAAGCTTTATCACAAAAAATTGAGATAGTTATTCTAATAAACTAATTGGTCTAATAATTTATTAATTTAGGCTTTTAGTCTGGATGGACTACAAATTTTAGCATGTTTCCTGCTAGATTAACATTGTTCTTGATATATTTAAATTTTGAAGATGCTGGTTTTAGAGCAAAAAGCATAAAAAGAATTCTAGCCATCTAATCTTTATGACATAAGTTGAAAACTTTGAAGTGTTGATTTTATGTTCTTAAGTTGCTTATTTATTTCAGCTATCTTTTATTTTCACTGATTCGATCTTAAGGTTGTGCATTTATATATTGTTAATTCGTAAGTGTCGATTTTAATTTGTTCTATATTAACTAATTGAACATTTAGGGTTGTGAGAAGTGCTAAATATGGTGAGAAGTGGTTATTGGATGAGAAATGGACGAACATTAGGATGAGATACACCGAGATGCACCGGATCAATTTCCTTTTAAGCCGCAATTCATGGGAGGGTATTTGATTAAAAATGATCAACGGTTTAAAAACACTTCTCACTAAAAATGACACTTCTCACATGATCCTATGCTTAACATTTAACAGTCATGGATAACTATCTCAAAGAGGAAAACAACCAATGATTCATAATTTATGCCAGATAAGAATAGTTTTCGTAGTTGGAAAACCCTAAACCCTAAGGATATAGTTGGATCTGAAAATGTGAGTATTTCATCAGTCTAGTATTATGGTATTTGACATTTCCATATATTAATAATTATTTTTGATTATTAATTAATTTTATCTGGTACTTCCCCTCGGACTAATTTCTAGCTTGTGTAGACGGAATTCAAAGTAAAATAGTCTAGTTGAAATCAAAATGTTTGTTGTTTTAACGGGCTACTTTATTGTTGAGAATTTTAGATTTGAATCTTTGATGATAATAAATTTAGAAACCGTCCATAACTAAAAACTCAAAATCTAACCTCGAGAAGCATGACAAAAAGACAAGATCATATGTCAGTTGGTAATGGGTGGGGGCATCTTTGTACAAAATATGTTAGAAGCTTCCGGTCAAGGAGAAAGTTGGAGGATTATTTCGTGTTTAATATAAACGATGGGGTATAAGTGATTTTTTTTTGTCATCATAGAAATCTGAAGTCGTTAATAAGATTTTATAAAATAAATTTTCAAGTTTGAATTTTTCATTGAGTCGATTTTTATGTACCTTGTGAAGAGCGATTTTGTTGATCATAGATGGACTTTAGTTTCTCCCAGACAGCTCTTGCAGATTCGAGGTCTGCAACAATGATGAGTACATCTTCGCTGAGTGACCCAAGAATCCACCCTTTCAGAAGGTTGTCGTATTGTTTGATGGTATCGGCATGCGTAGCGCCTGGACCATTAAATTTGTCATCTACAATGCCACCCATTTTCTGACTCTCCATGAGGCAAACCATCTGCACCTTCCATACATGGTACTTGTGGTGGCCGGAAAGCTTCTCGGAAACAAAGTTGGAGACATTAGCACTTGATGCGTACAGGTACTTCAACTCTTCAGATACATGAAGCGCACCGGCCATCTCCAAACCTTTTGTTATTATTGCTTCACTCTACGTATAGATGGAATTCAAGGTTCTTCACACCAAAACAAATGGACTAGTGTAGTCTTAAATATAAAATTATGGTTGATGTGCAGGTCTCCTCCATAATTCATATTATAATATATATAAAAATAAAAGTAACATGGTTTTGTTTATTACGTAGTATTAAACAAAAAATCAGTTCAGAAGACTTTCATATTAAGTATTTAAGTAAATTATGGGTTTGGTAGGTTGATTTTTACGAAATTGATCCTTAGGGGGCGTTTGGTTCGCAAAATGTTTTTGGATGGAATGGAATCTGTCAAAGGAATTTGACTTTGAAGGAATTGGAATGGAATGTTGTCAGGTTTGACCAGCTGTTTGGTTGACAGAATTGGAATGAAATCTGTTAAAGGAATTGAAATCTGTCTGTTTGGTTCACAGAATGTAGCTTTGGAATTGGAATGGAATTTTGGTAAATGACCAAAATACCCTTTTGATAATTTTAATTGTTTTTTTCAAAAAAACGTTTTAATAAAATAGTCATTAAAATCTTTAATAAAATTATTATTAAATACTTGAATGTGTAAACTATATAATATAGACAACCCAAACATAATAATAAACCAAATGACATTACTTGATTGATTTTGAAATTGTTCCAAAAATACTTACGTGTCATTGACAGGATCGATTCTTAACAAGAATTAAACTTCTTAGAAACAGAATTTAGAGAATCTTGCGGAATAGAACTCTAAATCAATTAAAGAACAATCAATAGAAATTCAATAAACTGTATATATATCAAACAGTTATAACTCACAAGTTTTACACCAAAACCTCAATCTTGTTGAACAGGCTCAACAAGACGATTTCTACTTCTCTAGAAATAGGATCTATGATCTTGAGGTTAATTCACTCTTGAATATCGAATTCTGTATATTCTCTCGTATAATATTCATGTTTTCTAATAGCTATCTATCAATACTATTTATACAAAAGTAATTACAAGATAACTATCAAAAGTAAATTGATCTTCTGAATCTTCGTTAAACATATCTTGATCAATTCCTTATTTGTCTCCAAAAGCATCGCATACCAAACTTATCAACTCAGCAGTATTAATGATGATTTGGCTCAGCAGCATTAACAACCTTCAGCAGTATTAATCTTCACAGTCTTCAAGCAGTAGTAACTCAGCTCAGCAGTACTAACCATGTCTAGCAGTAGTAACTTCTTCTAGCAGTAGTAATCTCTTCTAGCAGTAGTAACTTCTTCTAGCAGTAGTAATCTTGCCCAGCAGTAGTAATGAAGAACTGGCAGTAGTAATGAAGACTTAGCAGTACTAACTATACTTAGCATATCTTCAGTTCCCAACAATCTCCCCCTAACTTGACTTTTAGGAAAAGAAGTCAAGTTCTTCAGATGATGCTTCCAAAACTTAGTCATCATGTACACACAGATTAGGACTTAGGCCTAGACTCTGATTGAGAATCCTCTTTACCAAGAATCTACCCATTGCTGAATCCTTGTTGCAGGTCAGCTTAGTGTGTAACATTCCTTGCAGCCTCTTCATGCTGTGATTGTATATTTCATCTACAAGATAGTATTCTTGAGTTGCAGAGTCAAGAGAGATGACATATACTCCACAGTTTTCATAGAGCATCCAGTTGGTAATGACTTGAAACTGTGTGTTTAACCTATGCTGAACTGCTTCAGGTTTGAACATTTGGCACAAGAATTCAAGTACCATTTTAGAAATTGACATCCCTGGCTCAGTCAGCATGTTTCCATATATCTTCATCCCAACTTTGAACATCTCTTCTAAGTCTGATCTTGAGCAAGTTCTGACAATTTTTCCCCAAGTAGAAAATACTTCAAATTTTCCATCAGCTCTTTTTATCCTAATGAACTCCTTTCTACCATCTTTCAAAGTGTCCCAAAAGATGATTTCAGGAGCCTTAGATGATATTGGTTCAGCCTGAAGTGGAATTGGGTTAGAGTCAACACTGGTAATGTACAAGTCACATTGGGCATCCGTTTGTGATTGCACATTGCCTGATTGCCCTGATGGAGTTGCCACTTCTTCTTCAGCAACTTTTCCATCAGATTTCACTGTTTCCTCCTGGGCCTCTTCTGCAGATGACTCCACCCTTGGCTTCTTTTCAATTTTCTTCTTTGAAGTTATTGGCTGGGTTCTTGGTCTTTTCTTGGACATCATCTTGGTTCTTTTAAGAGTTTTGACAGCCTCAGGAGTTGGTTCAGCTGCTTTAAGTTTTTCAGCAGCAATAACCATTTCTGCTGCTATGGCTGTTACTGCTTCTCTTAGTACATGTAGTGATGCTGCTTCAATACAGTTCTTTACAATCCAGTAAATTTCTTCATCTATTTCAGCTTGAGATGTAGTTACTGCTTCCTGCTCAGTTTCTGCTGCTTTGACTGTTTGGCCTTCAGCAGCATTAACTGTTTCTGCTGCTTGTTCAAACTCAGCAGCATTAACAGTTTCTGCTGCTGTGGTTTCTGCTGCTGTGGTTTCTGCTGCTTTGGTTTCTGCTGCTTTAACACACTCTTCCCCCTTTTCTGTCTCACTGGTCTCCCCCTTAACCTGTGCATACTCCATTTCCATCTCAGTCTCTATGTGAACAGTCTCCCCCTCAATATGTTGACCCTTCAGTTTCAGTTCTGCTTCTGACTCTGACTCCCCCTTTTTGGGAGCATCATCAGTTGAGGTTCTCCTTCTTAGCACAAACCTTGCCTTTTTCTTTTTGTTCAGCAACTTGGTGACCATCTTTTTGAGCTTCTCAATTTGAGACTGTTGGTAGGTGACCACAGTCTTAAGTTGCTCAATCTCTTTCTTTTGTGCCATGACATCCAAGTTGATATTCCCTAAGGTTTCCATCAATTCCTCATAGTTATATCTATCCTCACCTTGTTTAGAAGTATTTACCTTCTTTAAAGGATCCTTGGAAGTTTCAGCAGAAGCCTTCTGCCTAGCAGAAGCACTACCTGCCCCCTTGGTTTCTTGGCACCTGGGTCCTCCTAATGATTTCTCATTTAGAGTTGCCATGGGGAAGGTCTTATTTATTTTACCACTGTCCTTCTCTGTGCTAGCAGAAGTAGTGGCAGCCTTAGCACCCATATGGTCATCCTTCTCCTTAGAGACCACCTTCTTGAGGTTGGGAGACACCCCTGTGGTTTCCCTGTTGATATTCTCAATTGGAGAATGCTCCAATTGAGGGCTTAAAGGCGTAGGGCTTTGAGTAGGTACAACAAGGGAAGGAGCCTTGTGCACCTTTCGTCTTTGAAATCTTTTGGTGATTGTGGGAGTGGGCTGTTCAAGAATGGACTGTGGGATGTCTTTTGAGATGGAAGGTTGGGATTGGGCATCAGTGGGTTGATCTAATGAGGGCCTTGATCCTGATGCCATACCTTCAGAGGGGTGGGACACAACCATCATTGTAGAGAACAATGGTGTGTCAACTCCTTCCGAGTCCCTAGGAAGTCTTTTCATATTTGAAAAAACCTTCCCTTTAGGGGATTTGGGTACATATACCTCAGTGAACTGAGGTAAGTCCATCAACTCCTTGTTAAGAACTTCTTGCACAAACCTTGGATACATGAAAAAGGTCTTTTTGGATTCCAAGTTTGATACAAGATCAGTAAAGATCATTGCTGAGAAATTGTACTTTCTGGCAGTGGATAAGCAGACCAAGGCATATGCAATGGGACTGCTGAACTCACTCCATCCAGTAGTTTTCTTGGAAATACAGTGCATCAGGGTATGAACAAGAAATCTCCATTGGTTGAAAAATTTTGACTTGTAGAATTTAAAAACACCAATGGGACCTTCATACCCCATTCTTTGTAAAGTAGAAAAGAGTTCTTCATTAGGAATAGTAGTTATACCTGAAGCATCATTCAGCTGAAGGGAGATGCGAATAACCTCTTCAGTGACTTTCAAGGGTTTATCACAAACCCTTGTTCGAATGGTTTTCTGCCCTTCTTCAACACTAACAGTGGCATTCTCCCAAAATTGTTTCTGATGTTCGATATAGATTGTTGGGCTCACTGTGAGTGCATAGGAGATGTGCGAGGATTTTAGAAAATCGACAATATCGTGGAATCCCGCAGCTTGTTTCGGCTTCTGAAGCATAGCTATTTCATTGTGCTCATCCACAAACTCCATGATGCCTAAGGATTCTTGAAAGAAAAGCACAGAGATTCTGGGGAGTCTAGGTTAGAACGAGAGAGAAGAAGTAAATGCGAAGAGTCGTTATGAACATGGGCGGGCAAACAGGGGTATTTATATGCCCTAGATTATCAGAAGCAGTATTAACTACCTCGCAGTATTAACTACCGAGCAGTATTAACTGCCAAGCAGTATTAACTGCCAAGCAGTATTAACTACCTAGCAGTATTAACTACCGAGCAGTATTAACTACCTAGCAGTATTAACTACCTAGCAGTATTAACTACCAAGCAGTATTAACTGCCGAGCAGTATTAACTGCCAAGCAGTATTAACTACCTAGCAGTATTAACTACCGAGCAGTATTAACTACCGAGCAGTATTAACTACCTAGCAGTATTAACTACCTAGCAGTATTAACTACCAAGCAGTATTAACTACACTAGCAGTATTAAATGTACTAGCAGTATTAACTACTGAGCAGTATTAACTACTGAGCAGTATTAACGACCAAGCAGTATTAACTACACTAGCAGTATTAAATGCACTAGCAGTATTAACTACTGAGCAGTATTAACTACTGAGCAGTAGTAACTGCACAAGCAGTAGTAACTACTAGAATACCGACAGTAGTAACTTCTGTACTGGCAGTAGTAACCACACTTACACTTTTCTTCACTTGGTAATCAGAGGAAAACAGAGGATCCTGAGAAAGAAAGTTAGTAGCACCAAATATATGAAGAAATATAGGTATAAAAACAGAAAGTCATGAATTTATTCTAGGTTGATCATGCCCACACTTGTTACCAAAAAGGTGAATCTACCCACATCAAAAGCTTTTGTGAATAGATCAGCAAACTGGTCATTTGTATGGACTTTAGCAACCTGAATTAATTTCTTTTCATTGCAATCTCTTATAAAGTGATACCTTATCTCTATATGCTTTGTTTTTGAGTGTTTGACTGGATTATTAACAATGCTAATAGCACTGTTGTTATCAATGAAGATTGGTGTGTGAAGAAAAGTTACCCCATAGTCCAACATCTGATTCTGAATCCATAGAACCTGAGAGCAGCAGCTTGCAGCAGCTATGTACTCAGCTTCTGTGGTAGATAAGGACACTGTGGTTTGTTTCTTACACTGCCAAGATACTAGTCTTGTACCCAAAAACTGACATCCACCTGAAGTAGACTTCCTATCCATGTTGGCTCCTCCCAAATCACTATCTGAATATGCAAGCAAGTCAAAAGAGGATTCATGAGGATACCAGAGACCCAATCTAGGTTGCCCTTTTAAGTATCTGAATATTCTCTTGACAGCATGAAGGTGTGATTGCTTAGGAGAAACCTGAAATCTGGCACAAACACAGACTGAAAACATAATGTCAGGTCTAGAGGCTGTGAGATACATGAGAGATCCAATCATTGATCTGTAATGATGGACATCCACATCCTCCCCCTCAAGATCTGCAGTGATCTGTTTATGTGTTTCCATAGGAGTGCTTGCTGACTTTGAGTCTGATAACCCAAACTTGTCCAGGATGTCTTTCACATACTTGGATTGGCTAATAAAAATTCCATCTTTCCTCTGTTTTACCTGAAGCCCAAGAAAGAATGTAAGTTCTCCCATGGAGCTCATCTTGAAGCTTTTGTGCATCAATTCTTCAAACTCTTTACACATTTGATCATTGGTGGATCCAAAGATGATATCATCCACATAGATCTGAACAAGTAAAGTACCTCTCTTTCTCCTCTTGATGAACAGGGTCTTGTCAATGACTCCTCTTTCAAAGTCATTTTTCAAGAGATAGGTAGACAAAGTGTCATACCATGCTCTTGGGGCCTGATGCAAACCATAGAGAGCCTTCTTCAGCTTGTATACTCTGTCAGGGTGCAATGGATTCTCAAATCCAGGGGGTTGACAGACATATACTTCTTCCTCAATGCTTCCATACAGAAATGCACTTTTGACATCCATTTGGTACACTTTGAACTTCATGTATGAGGCATAGGCTAGAAATAACCTGATTGCTTCAATCCTTGCCACAGGAGCAAAGACTTCCTCATAATCTATTCCTTCTTCCTGAGTGTACCCTTGTGCAACCAGTCTAGCTTTGTTTCTGATTACAATCCCTCTGTCATCCTTCTTGTTCCTGAAAATCCACTTGGTGCCAATTGCTCTATGACCTTTTGGAAGGTCTACCAAGTCCCAAACATCCTGTAATTTGAACTGTAGCAGCTCCTCTTGCATTGCCTCTATCCAGCTTGGGTCTTTCATGGCATCATAAGCCTTTTTGGGCTCAATCTGGGACAGAAAGCAAGTAAGAACAGTGTTAACTGTATTTTGCTGCTCTTGCAACTCTTGGAGTCTGCTTTGCTTTCTAGTCATCATGGGAGATGCAATGTCTCCAATTACCAACTCAGGAGGATGATTTTTCTGAGTTCTTGTTTGATGACCAGCTTCCTCTTGTAAGTCCTCATCCAGATTAGACTCATTTAATTCTGGATTTGTTTCTGCTTCTTCAGTCACCTCAGATTCTCTGGAATTTGAACCTGAAGACTGATTTTCCTCTGCTCTCCTCTCTTCTTCATTCTGAATAGGTTCAGTCTCCTCATGGTGTTCACAGAATTCCACAGGATCAATGGAAGGGATTGGAAATATCACAGATTGAATTCTGTGTTCTGATGATGGTGTATCCCTTTGTCCTGCATATACATCACCACTGAAACCCAAAGAATTAGTGAGTGAATCAATGTCAAATAGCCAATTAGGACCTGAACCAATAGGATTTGGTGTGTTCTCATTGCATTTGACATTGTCACTTTCTTCAATTATTCTAGAAGAGGTATTAAAAACTCTGTAGGCCTTACTTTGAGATGAATACCCAACAAGAAAACCATCATCTGCTTTGCTATCAAACTTGCCTAAGTGAGATTTGGTATTGAGAATAGTACAAGGACATCCAAATGGCTTGAAAAATCCAATATATGGTTTCCTTTTATGGAAAAGCTCATAAGGTGTCTTGTTTTTAGGCTTTACAACTAAAACTCTGTTTTGAATATAGCAGGCAGTATTAACTGCTTCTGCCCAAAAAGTAATTGGTAACTTTGAGTCAGCTAACAGAGATCTAGCAGCCTCAATCAGTGTCCTATTCCTTCTCTCAGCAACACCATTTTGTTGTGGAGTCCTAGGAGCACTGTATTGTCTCTCAATTCCTTTTTCTTCACAAAAGGTGTTTAGATCAGAATTTTTAAACTCAGTTCCATTATCTGATCTAATGACTTTCACTCTTTGATTTGATTGGTTTTCAATTTTGAGAATGAAAGATTTGATCAGTCCACTTGTCTCATCTTTAGTTCTCAGAAAATATACCCAAGTAAATCTAGAATAATCATCAACAATAACTAAGCAGTATGATTTCTTGCCAATACTCATCACATTGGTAGGACCAAACAGATCCATATGTAACAGTTGAAGAGGATTTGATATAGTGTTTATCTCTTTGGACTTATGAGAAGTTTTGTGTTGTTTGCCTTTGAGACAAGCAACACAATGATCATCACATGAATATACTTTGGATGGCAAACCCCTTACAAGGTTATTCTTAACAAGTTTATTTATTGTTTTAAAGTTCATGTGACACATCCTTCTGTGCCAAAGTGATGATTCATCTAAAGAAGCTTTTGAAACTAAACAATTTAGAGATGAATCAGATGAAACACTTTCCAAATCTAAACAATAAACATTATCCTTCCTAGGAGTTCTCAGAAGTATCATGTTTTCATCAACCACTTTGTATCCAGGAGCAAGGATAATGCATTCAGAGTCTGTAAACAATATACTATGCTTCTTGTCACAAACCTGTGATACACTTAACAGGTTGTATCTCAATTGTTCAACATAGTATACATCTTCAAAGGTCATCTTACCCTTTGAAACATCACCCTTACCACTTATCTTTCCACCAGCAGGATTATCCCCAAATGCAACATGTCCTCCATCAACCTTTTTGAAATTTTTGAGGCAGGACATGTTACCTGTCATGTGCCTGGAGCAACCACTATCAACATGCCAAATGCTCTTCCCCTTGAGCTGTTGGTTGCCCTGCACATCAAGATAAATCAGTTAGTTTTATTTGGAACCCAAGCCGAAGTGGTCTTGGGTCTCCCTTGCTCATCAAAATACTTACACTTGGTTTTGATGAGATTTTTAACTTTTGGTACTGCTGTGCTGGAATACTTTGTCAAAATTATTGGTGCAGCAGCACTTGCAGCAGTACTAACAGTGCTAGCAGTACTAACAGTGCTAGCAGTATTAACCTCAGAAGTACTAACAGAGGTAGCAGTATTAACCGAGTTAACACTGCTAGAAGCAGTATTAACAGAGTTAATACTGCTAGCAGCAGTACTTTCTGAAGAAGAAGCACTAAAAGTATTAGCAGCACTAACATTGGACTGAATACTAGCAGTATTAACACTGCTAGCAGCACTAACTTTGGAATGATTTCTAGCAGTATTAATACTGCTAGCAGCACTAACTTCTGAAGCAGTACTAGCAGTGTTAGCAGTACTAACACTGCTAGCAGCAGTATTGTTTTTAGTGCTTTTTGGAACCCACATAGTATCACATTCCTTTTCAGTCATTTTCTTTAGGTGGCTTTTGGGTTTATCTTGTTTCTTTGCCACATTTTTCTTTGCAGACTTTTTATACCCACCATTCTTTCTGTAACCACCAGGTTTTTGAAAAGTTCTTTGAGCATTAAACCTTTGGTTAACAGGATTGAAATAACAGTGTTTGGCTAAGTGATTTAGCTTACCACAGATGAAACAAGGTTTTGGCCTGTTGATTCTTTTCAGGTCAACTCCTTGTCTCATGGCCCACTGGTTATTCCAGTTCCTTTGATTTCCCCTTTGATTATCATGTTTTTGGGGCTTGTTCTCTTTGAATTTCCTGCAGGAACACTGTTTACAAGTATTTGAGTTCACAACTTTGGGCTGTGTGTAATGAACATCCTTTTTCTCTTCAGTCCTTTTGATCTCTGTGTTCTTGACACATGGACTCTCACATTCCTCATCAGAGTCTACTTTGTCAGTCTCATCCTCAACAACTATTTCCTTTTCACAAGGATCTATATCAATCTTTAATTCAGGTTCCTTTCTATCCTTGGTCTCTAACAAATCAGACTTAGGAGGTATGTAGTTGTTATTGTAGGGTGGAGGTGTGGTATTGTATCCTATCCCTACTTTCATCTTGTCATGGATTTGTGCTTTAATGATGGTGTCCATGGTTTTAGAGGCACAGGTAAACTTTTCAACATCAAGTTTAACCTTTTTAAGCTCTTCTTTTAACTTTTCATTCTCCTCCCCAGACACTTTCAGCTTAATCTCATACTCATTCTTCTCCCACTTCCAATAGTTAGTATCATAGTGGTGTTGAAGTTCATTAGCTTGAAAAGCTCTAATCTGTTCCTCAAACCTTTCTACAATCCTAACATAATCTTTTACATCTTTCTCTAGCCTCTTAAGGTCATCACACATACCCTGATTGTGATCCCTATATCTTTTAACAGCATCAATGCAAGTTTGAGAACAGAGTTTAGATTGTACCTCAGTGGGGATATCAGACACTTCTGCCATAAGAGCTTGATTCTGACAGGCTTCTTCAGCTTGATCACTCCAATCAAATCCCATTCCTTGTTGAGAAACAAGGGCTTGAGAGGAGCTTCTGTTTTGGTTTCCATTTGGAGTCTGTGATCCTCCACTTCTGCATTCTCTGGCAAAGTGTCCCAACTTGTGACACTTATAGCATTCAACCTTTGACTTGTCAAAGCCTGCACCATCTTCTCTTCTTTGGGAAAAGTTGTTTCTCCCAGTCCTTTTGATGAATTTCTTCACCCTCATTGATAGCATAGCCATCTGCCACTTGATGTCCATCTCTTCCAGATCATCAGCATTGATCTGCTCTAAATCATCATTGATTAGAGAAGAGTGGACATGACTAGAAAAGAATGCTTCTAGTACAGAATCTGTGATCTTCTCTTGATTGGTTCCACTAGCAGAATTAACAGAACCTGCAATATTAACAGAATCAGGATTAGCAGCAGTATCAGAGGATGAAGATAATAAAGCAGCATTATAAACAAATCCTGATGGCCTTTTCTTGGCTTCAACTTCAGCCTCAAATACTCTCAGATCATTGTAGAGGTCATCTAGCTCTTTGTCCTCCAATTGGTCATTCTGTCTGAATGAGACAGTGTACATGGTCCATTCTTCTCCCAATGATCTAAGGAACTTTCTGTTGACATCATCAGCATCCATGTGTACACCCACAGTTGCTAATTCTCCAATTAACTTGTTAAATCTGTCAAAAGTTTGAGTCATAGACTCATTCTTTGCAGACATAAAGTTTTCATATTGTTGCCTGAGAATAGCCTTTTGATTTCTCTTTGTGCTCTTTGTTCCAGTAAATCTTTTCTCCAGAGCATTCCACAACATCTGTGCATCTGTGCAGTGTTGGAACTGATGTTGGTACTCATTAGGAATAGCCAAAAGCAGAGTGCTTAAGGCCTTCATCTCTGTTTGTCTTACTTTCTTTTCAGCATCTGTCTTGGGAGGAGGTCTCTTTCCATCTGCTCCAATCTTTCCTTCATTACATGGGCCATTTTCTATAATGTCCCATATTGCATAATCAGTAAGAAGAATGTACTGCTTGATTCTTAGTTTCCACATGTCAAATTCATTGGGTTTGAGCATGGGAACCTTTGAAACAAGAGTACTGTGAGAATCCATTGAGTTGTCCATAATTTCTAAGATACCAATGCTCTGATACCACTTGACAGGATCGATTCTTAACAAGAATTAAACTTCTTAGAAACAGAATTTAGAGAATCTTGCGGAATAGAACTCTAAATCAATTAAAGAACAATCAATAGAAATTCAATAAACTGTATATATATCAAACAGTTATAACTCACAAGTTTTACACCAAAACCTCAATCTTGTTGAACAGGCTCAACAAGACGATTTCTACTTCTCTAGAAATAGGATCTATGATCTTGAGGTTAATTCACTCTTGAATATCGAATTCTGTATATTCTCTCGTATAATATTCATGTTTTCTAATAGCTATCTATCAATACTATTTATACAAAAGTAATTACAAGATAACTATCAAAAGTAAATTGATCTTCTGAATCTTCGTTAAACATATCTTGATCAATTCCTTATTTGTCTCCAAAAGCATCGCATACCAAACTTATCAACTCAGCAGTATTAATGATGATTTGGCTCAGCAGCATTAACAACCTTCAGCAGTATTAATCTTCACAGTCTTCAAGCAGTAGTAACTCAGCTCAGCAGTACTAACCATGTCTAGCAGTAGTAACTTCTTCTAGCAGTAGTAATCTCTTCTAGCAGTAGTAACTTCTTCTAGCAGTAGTAATCTTGCCCAGCAGTAGTAATGAAGAACTGGCAGTAGTAATGAAGACTTAGCAGTACTAACTATACTTAGCATATCTTCAGTTCCCAACAGTCATCGTCACTAATCGATCTAGTTCAACTACACATTCCAAAATAATTACATGTCATCGAAATAATTACATGCAACCAAAATAATCCCAAAAGCATAGTCTAGTTCATGTTCCAACATATGCAAACACCATTAATAATTAAGTGGTCATTCTTGCAACATATACCTCACAAACTCTTCCCGAGCTTCTCCTTCATAGTTCCAAAAACTTAACACGGCTTCAGGATCACGTGTTATTTTCCTCAATGCCGTAAACCTTTCCATTGAAGTAAGATCCATCTTGGCAAGTTCAGAACCAACAATGGACTTCTTTTGATGTATCTCCATCTCGACTTTCACCAAATTGTCAGATGCTTTTTCAAGTCTATCTCCAAGTATGACAACATCATTCTTTATTGCATCAACAAGAGGATCAACTCGACTCTTGCGCTTCCTACTACCTTGAGATGTACACTCTTGACTTGGCATTCGACTATCTTCCATGGCAACATTTTCATCAGATTGTTGTTCTTGACTTGGCATCTGGCTATCTTCCATGACAACATTTTCATCTAACCCATCATAGTCTCTCGCTTGATTGCCATGAGCACGATCCTTTCCAAAAACGTAACACATTTCTTCATAATGTGGAAATGGTTTATTTCGCCATTTCGCAGCCTTTTTGTGTACCTAAAATTGCAAATAAAATAAAATAGAAACCATTAAAATAAATTCTTAACATGGTAATAAGTTAAACATCCCTAATATGTACCTGTAAGTAAGCATCCCAAACTGAATCGTCAGCGGTCACACACATCTTGACACTATCATACCCAAAACCACTTGTATTTGTACCATGAAGCATATCATGTACAGTTTGCCAAGCTTTTTTCATGGTTTTGATTCTGGACTCGATGTGTGGTTTACCTAATATATTTTTTTCAGGAAGAGAGATTTTCAAAGCTTCTTCCAGAACCAACAAGTACCCGCATTTGAAGCCATTATCAGCTTTATATCCTCCAACATTTACCAAATTCACTAACGCATCCAAAAGTTTGGCGTCTTCCTCTTGTGACCAGTTTCGGTACTTACGACCTTTGTTTTTATCCGCCATACCTAATATTAAAGATGAAATTGTACTACTAAAATTAATAGCAATAAAATTGCACCATTAAAACACCAAATTGTACTACAATACATAAAAGATTAAATTGTACTACAATACATAAAACACCAAAGTCTACTACAATACATAAAAGATTAAATTGTACTACAATACATAAAGATCAAATAGAAGCTTGCCAATCATCAAACATGCTTTGGGCCAAATTGTTTCTAAATTCGGTCCACTCGGTAGAAGTACCTATGGAAGTGATATTATTCTCATCTTGATGGTCGTCTTCGGTTTCATTCAAGCAAGATATGTTTTCAAACGGATCAATTGGCATTTCTTGTCTTATAAAATCATGAAGAAGACAACATGCCATTATGACCTTAACTTTCAGTTCAACAGGGTAGTAAGAATTATCTTTTAAAATTCCCCATCTCGCTTTCAAAATACCAAAGCATCGTTCGATAACATTTCTTGCAGAAGAATGTTTCATGTTGAAAAATTCTCTTGGTGTAGTTGGTTGGTGTCCATCACGCCACTCATTTAAGTGATACCTTTGACCTCTATAAGGGGCAAGAAACCCCTCTCCATTTGTATACCCACCATCTACCAAGTAATAATACGGCCTTGGCACCTTTAACCCATGGGGCCTAAGTAGAGCATCTCGAAGGACTCTACTATCAGCTGTTGACCCCTCCCATCCTGCTAACACGTAGATAAACTGCATATCTTGTGAACACACCCCTAACACGTTTGTGGCAATATCGTTCTTTCGTGTTCTGTACCTAGGCTTGTCTTCAAGTGATACTAGGCACTTTATGTATGTTCCATCTAAAGCACCTATACAATTCTAAAACAAAAAATGAACAAAAACAATCATTACACATATGTACTTTACTACGTGAATACCAAAATAAAAATATTACTTATTTGTACCTTGAACCATTTCCATCTTCGATCAGTAGAGTCCCCAAGAACAGGTTCGGGTTTCTTAAGTAAATGTGGATGTAACTTATTAACCGCGTTGCAAACTCGAGTAAAAAGTCTACTAATTGTTTCCCCCGAACGATGAAAACGACATGTGACAACCCTATTCTTAACATTATGAGCAACCATGTGAAGGAAAATGGCAACTTGTTCATCAACGTCCATATTCCTAGTTGCTTGTAATCCTCCTAATCTTTCAAGCATATCACACAATTTTTTGAAACATCTTCTATCCATCCTAAGTTGTGATATGCACATGGTGTCACTCTCATATGCATACCTATGCAATATTGCAGATCGATGCATACTAGATAACGAATATTGAATACGAGGTCTATCTCTTCTATGTTTGGCTACTAAACAACAAACTGTAATGAAAAACCAAACAATAGCACTCATAGCTTCTTCCAAAAATAGTCGCATAATCCTACGTTTGCGTGTTGTGAGACTAATTCGGGCCATTTCCTGTTTATATATCATACATGAAACAACAGATTTTTTAAAATTCACATTGTAAAACAGATGTAAAACAGATATAAAACAGATGTAAATCAGTTTCAACCTTTTCTATATAATGGCAAATAAGCTACAGTTTGGGGTGCTTAATGACTTCTACCTGTACAGTAATTAAAATAATATTACGAATATCAATCGGTATTTCCTATTCTGAATGTTGTCTTTGGATAAATTGGAATTGACATAGAAACGAAACCTGTGTCTGCCCAAATGAACAACAATTTTTTTTAAATTCACATTGTAAATTCGATGTAAAACATATGTAAATCAGATGTAAATGTAAATTCACATTGTAAATCACATTAGTTGCATATAAAGTATTTTAGATGTAAATTCAAATGTCCCTGCATATAATAGTAGACCTGTTAAACCCTCTTCCCAACAATCTGTTATCAGCAGGTAATAAAATGTTGTTATATTTAATAGTTATGTATGATGAAGAAAAGAAAGATTGATGAGAAATGAAAGAATGATGTATGTATGTATGTTGGGTTGAGTGCAGGGAGAAAGGGAAGCTCATCAATAATGCACCACCACCACCACCAGCAGAGTAGCATTATAAGCTTCTCATTCAATTATTGTCAATTGTCTCCTCTACTCTCTTGGTAATAAAATTCATGTTTCACTCTATTTATTATCCACATTTATTCATAACTAGCAATCATATTTTCTTTTTAACTTTAGGGAATTGCACCTGTTGTAATAATTTCATAAAAATAATAAAAAATGATTGATATATAGGTGAGGTGATTGTGGGTGGTGTGTTTTCCTGGCTTAAAATCAAAGTATGATGGAATGATTTAACCATCTTCAAATTTCACCATCTTATTTCTTGCATCTTTTTGAAAAATATGATGGAATGATTTAACCATCTTTATGTCTTTATCAAAGTATGATGGAATGATTTAACCATCTTATTTCTTGCATCTTTATCAAAATATGATGGAATGATTTAACCATCTTATTTCTTGCATTTTCCTGGCTTAAAATCAAAGTATGTCTTTATGATGCAAGACCATCTTCATTCCATCATATTTTCAATCTTTTTGATTCTAGAAATCATGCGTAAAAGTAACAAAGTCGAGATTGCAACAAAATCAGTAACAAAGTCGAGATTGCAACAGTAATTGAAAGCAGATTGTTACAAATCTACTGATTTGTAAAAAAATCAGTAACAAAGTCGAGATTGCAACAAAATCAGATTGTAAAATCGAAATCAGATTGTTGTAACAAGCAAGAAACCGAAGCAGATTGTAACAAGCAAGAAACATAAATGAGATTGAAGGAAAACCGAAGCAGATTGTACAAGCAAGAAACATAAATCGAATCCAAAAAATATAAATCGAATCCAAGCAAGATAAATCGAATGCAAGCAAGAAAGATAAACCAAAAAACTTACCAGATCAGTCGAGAAGAAGCTTGCGTGCGATGATGGAGAGAAATCGAGAGAGTGTTTACTGACGATGGAGAGAAAACGAGAAGAAGCTGCGTGCGGCTGATAAAAGGAAATTTAGGGCAAGGGTAATTTTGGGATTAATAAAATCTTCAATTCAATTCCTTCACAATACCACGCCTAATCGATGGAATGAAAAATAGCAATTTAAGGAATTGAATGAAATTTTAAAGATTCCATTCCTTTAGAAACCTTGAACCAAACTAAGGAATTGAATTTGGTCAAAGGAATTTCAGATTCCAATTCCATCCAATTCCTTTAAAAACCTTGAACCAAACGGCACCTTAGACTTTATTTTTTACAGGTTTGGTTGTGGTATCACTTGGTCAAAAACAAATTTATCTGTCTGTATACTTTAGAGTGAATTACACTTTTGGTCCCTCGTGCATGTCTGTTATTTGATTTTCATCCCTCGAAAAGTAAAAGTACACTGGTGATCCAAAAATCGTGTTTTTTAGCCGAAATTCATCCCTGTCACTAGCACCGTTAGTTTGGACTCCATTAACCCCATCACGTGCCCCTCACGTAAGAGGTAATTTGGTGTTTTTAATCCCTCCTTCCTCCCATCTTCATCTCCCTTAAGTCAAAAAAACATTCATACCAGTCACCGTCCATCACCACCAATCACCTCCGTCCCCAACAATAACCACCCACCACCACACCAATCATCGTTGTCCCACCACCATCACCTCCGATAAGTTCGGCTCCTCCGGCATCGGCGTCGATACCTTTGGCTGAGGCGACCAAGTCTCAGATCGAGATGCCGACCCCTTCGTCGGTCGACAAGGGGAAGGGTCATGTGGTCGAGGAACCGACATACGTCTCGACGGTAAAATTTACGTTACTGTCGGACTTCATGGCGGATAGCGTCCTGGACAGGGTGAAGATTTTCCCAAACATGGGAAAATATCTTCTATCGTCCTTCCAGGATCGCTATAAGGACGTCTCTATCGACGAGACCGGGTCCCACATCGCGGGGCTGTCCTTTATGTTAAGTGTTTAACCTTGGTATTCTTTCGTCGTGCATTCTAACGTTTTGTTATTTGTTTCAGGTGTTTCAGGCTTCGTTGTGCCTGTACAACCAGATGGATAAAATCCGGAAGGTTTCCCCCCGTTGTAACACC
The DNA here is from genome assembly GCA_033807775.1 of Saussurea involucrata. Lineage (NCBI taxonomy): Eukaryota > Viridiplantae > Streptophyta > Magnoliopsida > Asterales > Asteraceae > Saussurea > Saussurea involucrata. The sequence goes on from CM066324.1 coordinate 21,776,949, forward strand.
CTCAATATTGGAAATGGCAACTAAACAAAAACTTTGATAAAATAATCAAATAAGGATAAAATTCATTCTACAAACCAACCTTGGAAATACCTCAATAATAGAACATAATAACTTCAACAATTCAATATTCTAAGTCCTACACCAAGACTACAAAAGGTCGGGTGTTACTCAACCCAAAGCAAAGTTGTTATCCCCAAATTGCGGAAGACTTCACCAAGCCACTTACTTTTTGAACACACAACTAGCTCTCCACTCTTCTCAGTGTCACTAAAACTATATCCCAACCGGAACCTGTTGCACATGCCGACAAATAAAAAGGTTAGGCTAACGCCTAGTGAGTTCAAGAGTTTTCATCATGATTAAATTAGTTCGTTAAAGAAAAGGAGTATAACTCAAAAATCATGCTTTCCCAAAAAGGATTATATTTAGATTTGCAAAAACTCATTTTCCAAACGCACACAAATCCCGTGCCAAAAGGTTCTCATTAATGGACACAAACCCAAAACTCACTTAAACGTGAATAAATATTAATCTCCAACTTAAGTACACTTGAATAAAACTCTAATATTCATAACAACCCAATAAGGAGGAGGCATAATACACCACCCATAAAACATGAAAAACAATCCATATAATTATAATACGTTCCCGAAAGCATGTGACCAACTAAACAACTCACGCAAAGCGTAAATAGAAATAAAGTCCAAATACCCGAGCATGAGAGTAATAATTCAAGCAAACCTTAATATACGTGGAGGGGTTCCAATATTAAAGTCAATACTTGTAATTACTCGTACACGGCTCAATGGTAATGAAAAACATGCACATCACAACATTCAATATAATATTGACAACAATGGGGGAAACCCGTATCCACTGAGGTGTGGAGGGAACACGTAAGTATACCACTCGTACAATGTTAATCGTATAACTCTTTTTTACTAGAAGTCCAAGTGTTCCTACGATCCCTCGACAAGCATCACCTCAAGAGACGGTCGACCTTAGTGTCCGTCCCCAAGACTTCATCCACCACAAGGCTCGGCACACTACGGGACTACCTCCAAGACTTCAGTTTTCCGTTTTTTTTTTTTGAGGTTTTCCCTTGAACCTGACCCTATATATGCTTCGTAAAATGCAAATCTTACATTTGTTGCACACCTTACCAACAACAGTGCACACACACACACACACACACACACACACATATATATATATATATATATATATGCTTCGTAAAGTGCAAACCTTACATTTGTTGCACACCTTACAAACCACAGTGTGCATATGTGCAGAAACAGTGTACATAAATGAAAACAATGTGCATATGCATACGTGCAAAAATATATCATATAATGGACATACATTCATATGGGATAATACATATATGCATCTCAGATTATGCATATATGCAAATTGATTTGTAAGGGATGCAATAAATACATGGTTTGTATTTGATTTGTACCCTCTCTCTCTCTATATATATATATATATATATATATATATATATATATATATATATATATATATATATGTGTGTGTGTGTGTGTGTGTGTGTGTGTGTGTGTGTGTGTGTGTGAAGGATCCAGATCCAAGGGAGAATAAAATATTGTTTAACCAAAGACTTATGGTCAACTTCTTTTAATGATTATTATGATACCTTATGAATATGTCATAATAACCAAGAAGACATAAATAAAAAGTGTACTGTTAGGTTAGGTGGTGCAGTATTGACCCCCTGGTTACGTTCTCACTAATGGTGGGTTAACGCTGCCCCATTGTTGGGTAGAAGGGTGTTCACACAAGGTTTCGAATCAAAATTTCGAAAATTGCAGTCTCCAATATGTGATGAGATCATGAGACATTTTGTGGTGACAAAAGAATTATTTTGACGTTCGAATTATATGTTAGTACACAATATATCCAAGATTTAGAGTTAATTGTAATTAGTCAATATTAGTCAAAGTCAATCTAGGTATTGTGTTGGTCAAAGGTATAAATACCCAATTGTAGGGTTTGTGAGGGTGAGGTCATTTGTGAAAAAGCATACTGAATGTGTGTGTGTATGTGTGAAATAGAGAGAAGACCTCCAAGAGAGAGAAATTGTTCTAAATTCCTATCTTGTTCATTTCTCCTCTCAATCTAGTTCACATTTGGTTTAATCTTGTTACCTGAATCACTCTCATTATATATAAATATATTTGAAGGTTTTTGAAAGTTAATGATACATCTATACTATATTATAAAGCATTTATGAAAAACTCTTAAAAACAACACTTAAAGCTTCATGTACCGCTATTTAATGCTAATTACTTAAAATCTCTTAAAAATAACTAATGAAGCTTTATGCACTGCTTTTAATGCTAATTACTTGATTAATACTTATCTCTAACAACCTTTAAATTCTTAAAACGTGGACTCTTATTAATTAATCCTTATCTCTAACCACTTTCAAATTCTCAAATCATGAACTCCTTAAAAAGCGTCATTTTTTAAACAAATTTATAAAAAAACATGACTGTTTTTCTCAAAACCATACATTAAAATAAATTAGAACATTTAAATTGAGATATATCGCGCTGCATTGCACGAGTAGACTTCTAGTGTTTCATAAAAACTATGTATTTACAAATATATTATATATTTATACAATAAAAACTATAATGATAAAAATTATAATATTACTTATTATAATTACAAGTTATAAAAGTAATTACAAATAAAAAAAATTAGAAACTACATTAATTAAAAGGGAAATAAATTAAAATAACCAAAGTTCAAAATTGGTTTGCAAAAATACCCAAAACCCCTTACTCTATTGCCAAAATACCCAAAATACCCGTGATGGGGTCCACGATCGCGGATTGGGCCCGCGATGGGGTCCGCGATAGTCCCGCGGTGGGCCAAAATTTACACTTTGGTCCCTCCACTCCGCGATGGGGTCCGCGGTAGTCCCGCGGTGGGCCGAAATTTACACTTTTGGCCCCTCCACTCGATGGGGGCCGCGATTTGGAGGCAGAAATTTACACTTTTGGTCCTTTTTGTACGTTTTTTTTGTGTGCACTTTTTACTGTTTTTTCCACAATTATTGTACTTGGAAGACCAAATTGTGGTTGAAATTTACTGGCTTGTTTCATCAATGTTGAATTATTGTAGTTGGAAGACCAATTTGTGGTTGCAATTCATGTTGGTTGTTTCATCAATGTTGAATTATTGTACTTGGAAGACCAAATTGTGGTTGTAATTCATCTTCCTCAATGAGATTTCATCCATAAATATCAGTAAAATGCAATCCATAATCATTCATCCATTTCATTGTGGTTGCAATTCACATCCATTCTATCCTTCTTTCTTGCTTTCTTTCTTCATCATTTCAGTATCTTCTTTTTGAGATACTACTGAAAAATGAGTTCATATGTTGCAAAAGCTAAGCTATATTTCTGTTTCGATGCTGAATGGGTGCAAGACAACAATGAGTGGAATTTTGCTTATAAATCTAAGCAGGGTGTAAAATTGTCAGTAAACTATACTTTATCAGAAGTTTGTTGCATACGCCATGCAAAAATGTGGAATCGACCCTTCTGCTATTTGCAAGTTAGTGTTCAAGAATGATGATGGGTCTATTGTGGAGTTATCCAACGATGGGGATATTTATGGTTTTCTGCACTTTGCAGCCCAGTCAGAAAGACCTCCATCACCTTTTGTGTATGCCGAATCATCGGTGTGCGACGCAGACGATGACGAAGGTGATGACGAAGGCGATCACGACGGTGATGACGAAGACCTCCAAATGGAGGAGCCTGATTCTCAATTTCAGGCGTCCTACGACCCAACAGTTTATTCGGATCATGCATATGGTCTTAACGACTGTTATCGTAATTTTGTTCCGGAGACGCAACAACAACAACAACAAGACGAAGAAGGCCGTTTTGCTGGAGTTGCTGACGACGAAACCCATGTTTCACAATGGGTAGATCTGATATAGACAGATCAGGTACCGACAGTGATGAGGACGGAGAAGGAGAAAAATATACCCCTAGTGGTAATTCATTTAGTCAGTTAAATGACTTTTTTGATATGCCCCCTATTCTTCCAACCCCGGATACCCATACACAAACCTACGAACCTAAACCTTATAATCACAGTTCAAGGATACAAGTAGGTGAAATATTTGATTCGAAGGATGACTTGGCCACACAAGTCAGAATTAAGCTCATACAAGAAGGTTTCGAAAGTTACACGCCGAGATCCGACAAAACCAGATACGAAGTTGTATGTGCGAGAGAAAATTGTAATTGGAGGCTGTACGCGAGGTCCATGGGCGAGAAAGGAGGGATGTTTGTCATTAGAAAGTTGCACGACGAACACACTTGTACGAGGACTCAACTGAATCCCAACCACAAACAAGCCAACAAAAGGACTTTGGGAGCATTACTGAAAGACAAATTTCTTGATGCTAGCAGGTCATTTCGTCCAAAGGACATCGTCAACGATGTAAACCAGCAGTACGGGATCACAATTGGTTACTACCAAGGCTGGCGTGCGCAATGCAAGGCACTGCTAATGGTTAGAGGCACGTTCGAAGAGTCGTATGAACGACTCCCTGGGTATTTATATAATTTGCAGCTGCAGAATCCAGGTACAGTCACCCAGATAAGGACCGATTCAAATGGACGTTTTGAGTTGTGTTTCGTTGCCCTTGGACCCGCGGTACGTATATTAACACGTCACATGTTTTACACATTATAAACTATAACATTTACAAAGGGAAACACCTACGTTTTTGCAGATCCGCACATTTTTGAGAAATCTGCGTCGTGTCCTGCAGTCTTGGTAATAGACGCTGTCCATTTAAAGGGGCCTTACTTTGGTATGATGTTCCTGTCGGTTGCCATGGACGGGAATAACGCCATCGTTCCCGTAGCTTTCGGAGTAGGCAAGTCCGATACCAGGGAAGAGTGGACTTGGTTTCTGTCCATGTTGAGACAAGCTATCGGAGACCCGGAAGGGTTGGTGTTTATGTCTGACAGGGCACCTTCCATAAGCACCGCAATCTCGGCCACGTACCCAAACGCCCCTCACGCCTTATGTTTTCGACATTTGGAGATGAACGCCAAAAGCAAGGACAAACGTATTACAACTTACAACACCGTCTACTGGAAGGCATGCAGAGCGTATATGGCTCGGGAGTTTAACCGGTACATGAATGTTCTACGAGTTAGTGCCACCAAAGCAACCAAAGTATGGACGATGTTGGACCTGAGAGGTGGTCGACGACCCATTTTCCTGCACAACGTTATGACATTCTGACCTCCAATAGTGCAGAGTCGGTGAATGCACTCTCACGTTTTGCGCGTAGATTACCGATTGTACAACTTATGGAGTACTTTCGGTCCTTTCAACAGGAGTGGTACCAAATTCAACGCCGAAAATGTAATAACCATGTATTTTATTTAATTTAAAATATAAGAATTTTATAAGTTTATATGGGTATTTTAAGGAATGAGAAGTTAAGGGGTAAGTTTTAATTTTTAATGGAAGTTTAGGGGTATATTTTGTTAAATGGAACAAGTTTAAGGTTCATTTGGAAAATTGGTGACACCTCCTGTTAGCCAACAACCGACTTTCATTCTATATTAGGATGAGGTGTCCTCTTGTTACCATTTTTAGCAAAAGTGAAGTGTGTGTGTGCATATGTGGTGTTTTCGGTTTTAGAGAGAGAGTGAGAGAGGTCGAAGGAAGCTAAGGAAGAGGAAGAAGTACCTATTTTATTGCAGCTGAGTTTAAGATTCAATTCATCTTAAACAACAAGGTAATAATCCATCCTAATTCTTCTTTTATGTATAATGGGTTTTACATGAACTTTAGAAGTGGGTTATGTTATTTTTAGAAGGTATATGAATTTTGGGTTTGGAATAGTGTTCTAATGGTGATATAAAACATATCTGCTAAGTTACATAAACATGCATAGAATAAAACTACAAAAATCTGGGTTTTAGGATGAAACAGTAGACTGAGATATTCATCGAAGTCGCAGTAGGCTATTATTCATCGAAGTCGCAGTAGGCTATTATTCATCGAAGTCGCAATAGACGACTGCGACATTCATCGGAGCCGCAATAGTTGGTTGCGACTTGGGTATGAAGTCGCAATGGTCGTTTGCGACTTGGCTTGGAATCGCAGTAGTTGATTGCGATTCGGGGTTGGAATCGCAATAGAGGGTTGCGACTCCAGGGTGGAATCGCAATGGAGGGTTGCGACTTAGGGTGAAATCGCAATAGTGGGTTGCGACTCCATGGTGGAATCGCAATATTGGGTTGCGACTTCAGGGTGGGATCGCAATAGGAGATTGCGACTTGGTACTGTTCATTGCGACTTGAGTTGAGAATTTTGTAAGTTTAAGTATTAAAAGAGATATTTGGTATTTTATCTGATTTCAGATTTGGTGAAAGATCGACGTACGTGAGTTATCTTGGAAGGGTTTTTGTGATAAAAACAAGGTGAGTTTTTATTTGAAATGTTTTCAAATGGAATACATATATGTGATTTAATGTAATATGGTGCATATAGTGTTTATATGAATATTACATTGTATGAGTGCTAGTTGGCCGGGCTTAGGACCGGTGAAAGTTGGCTGTACAAAGGGACAGTGGTGTTGGCTGTATTTAGTTCAGTGGTGTAAATTAATTAATTGGTTTGCTACCAATTAATATGGCCAAGGAAAAGAAAAGAGATAGAGATGGGAAGATACATGATGCATGAGTCATATTTGGTATTCTTACGTGAATTATGTGCAAATGTTTTCTTTTACTAACGGGGATTTTTCTCACTAGACCTCAAGGTCTAACCCTCATTTTTGTTTTAAAATATCTATTCCAGGTCATGGAGCAAACAAGAGACAATGATAGGATTTATCATGTTAGCTTTTGTGGATGTTGAATGATTACGAAGATTTCAGTTATAATTAGTAGTTGTTATGTATTTTACTTTATTCGAAAAAGTTTGTACTGAAAGACCAAATTGTAGAATTTAAGGGACCGTATTTGGGTTATAATATTTTGTCATGTAAGGTAATTTCAGATTACACCTGGCCAGTGTAATTATGATCTTACAGGTACATGTTGGAACCAGAATACTTTATTATATGGGGTATGTGCTTATGTGTATATTAACCTTGTTTGAATCAACAGAATGGCAAGTGGAACGAGACGAACAAACCGAGAAGGGGAAGGGAATCCGAATAGATCTAATCCAACAGCCGGTGGAAGGGGAAGAGGGGGAGAAAGAGGTAGAGGTAGGTCAGGGGGCAGAGTACAGGGGCGAGGCACAAAGTTTGTTACGAGAGACGACCTAGCGAATGAAATGGGAAGACTTCAGGCAAATATACAAGCTATGTTTAACCAGACTCACCATTCGGAAACAGAAATACCAGACCCTACCCTTGAAAACGAAGTGCCTATTGCACCTATTGTCACATCAGCACCCAGAAAGTGTGATTATAAAATGTTTTTAAGCTGTAAACCACCCAATTATGGAGGGGACAGAGATCCAGTAAAAGCAATGCGACGGCTGAAGGAGGTTGAAGCTGTATTTAAGACCAGTAAATGCGCGGAAGAAGATAAAGTGTTATATGGAACAGCAATGTTGAAAGCAGACGCCTTGTATTGGTGGGAAGCCCTTATTGACTCTGAAGGACCTGAGGTATATTCAACTTTCACTTGGGGCGAATTCTCGAGAGCATTTAAGGAACAGTTTTGCCCGCAAGCCGCAGTTAGACAGTTGGAAGAGGAATTCCTGAGCCTACAACAAGGAAATTTGTCAGTAAGAGACTACACTGCTCGCTTCTTGGAAAAGTCGCGTTTTGGGGAGTATTATGTTGCCACCGAAAAGATGAAGATGGAAAGGTATGTATTCGAATTGAATTCAGAGATTAGGAAGTTAGTGACTGCAGCGAGACCTAATACTTTTTCAGAAGCAGTAAATGCTGCGGAAAATGTGGAGCGAGACAATAAGCGGGATGTTGGGGATAAGAGTGCGGGAAAGAGAAAATGGGAAGGACCACCACACGATGTGAAGAAGTCTGGATTTCAGCGATTTGATAGTCGTCCACCTTTTAGAGCAGCTGAAAGACCTTGCCCAAAGTGCCACCGTTTTCACCAAGGAATCTGTCAGGTAGATCCTACGGGAAGTTTGGGCACATTGCTAAAGATTGTAGGGTGGTTAGATTTTGTTATTAATGCAATTCGCCAGATCATCTTCAATCAGATTGTCCACTGGGAAGAATACCATCGGGTGGCACGTCAACAAGAGCATCGGGTGTTAGACCAACATCACCGAGGTCAGAGCCAGCAAGAGCAAGAGGCCGTTCATTTCAGATGACAGCAAAGGAAGCGGAGGAAACTCCGGACGTAGTTACAGGTACTTTCTTAATAAATTCCACACGTGCTAAGGTGTTATTTGATTCTGGTGCAAACCGATCGTTTGTGTCTCCTTCATTTGCTGCTTACATGCGTTTAAAGCCGAAAGTGTTAGATCATGCTTTATTGGTAGATACGGCAAATGAAAATCAAGTATCAGTTAAAGAAGTATTTGATAGCTGCGTGATAGATATAAAAGGGTGTGGAGTACCGATCCAATTATTTCCAATATCCCTGGTAGAGTTTGATGTGGTAGTGGGAATGGACTGGTTAGCCGAGAACCAAGCTAATATAAATTGTGATAAGAAGTTAATAAACGTTGTGTTACCTGAAAAAGGGCCGGTAGTGATATATGGCGATCGTAGGAATTATCAGTATAATCTTATTAACATGATAAAAGCCCGTAAGTGTGTTAGTAAAGGTTGTCAGAGTTACTTAGCTTATGTAATAGATACTAAGCTAGAGAAGAGTAAGTTGGAAGACATTCCAATTGTTAGTGATTTTCCAGAAGTATTTCCTGAAGACTTGAACAGTCTTCCGCCCGTTAGACAGGTAGAGTTCGGTATAGATCTAATTCCTGGAGCCAACCCTGTAGCCCGTGCACCGTATCGTTTGGCGCCTCCGGAAATGAAAGAAATGATGGCACAACTACAAGATCTATCCGATAAGGGTTTCATCAGACCAAGTTCTTCACCGTGGGGAGCACCAGTCTTATTTGTGAAAAAGAAGGATGGTTCGATGAGAATGTGTATCGACTACAGAGAATTGAATAAACGCACGATCAAAAACAAGTATCCTCTACCTAGAATTGATGACCTCTTCGATCAATTAGTTGGAGCTTGTTGTTTCTCCAAGATTGATTTAAGATCCGGTTATCATCAGTTGAAGGTCAAAGAAGAAGACGTGTTGAAAACTGCTTTTCGCACCAGGTACGGTCACTATGAGTTTCTAGTAATGCCATTTGGATTGACGAATGCTCCAGCTGCTTTCATGGATTTAATGAATCGGGTATGTAAGCCGTATCTTGATAAATTCGTTATTGTATTTATTGATGATATACTTATCTATTCCCGATCCAAGGAAGAGCACGCGCAACACCTTCGTTTGATTTTAGAACTATTGAAGAAAGAAAAGTTGTACGCTAAGTTCTCTAAATGTGAATTCTGGTTGCGGGAAGTTCAGTTTTTGGGGCATATAGTTTCTGAAAAGGGTATACAAGTCGATCCGATGAAAGTGGAAGCAGTTGAAAAATGGGAACCACCAAAGACAGCAACAGAAGTACGAAGTTTTCTGGGTTTGGCCGGCTACTACCGAAAGTTCATAAAAGATTTCTCTCGTATTGCCACACCGTTGACGAAACTGACTCGGAAGAATTTGAAGTTCGAATGGAAGGCAGAACAGGACGAAGCATTCAGGATATTAAAGGAGAACCTCTGCAGCGCGCCGATATTAGCATTGCCAGAAGGTTCGGATGATTTTGTGGTCTACAGTGATGCTTCTAAGTTAGGTTTGGGATGTGTACTCATGCAACGTGGAAAAGTAATTGCCTATGCTTCTCGTCAATTAAAGGATCATGAAAGGCAATATCCTACCCACGATATGGAACTTGCAGCGATTGTCTTTGCATTGAAGATTTGGAGACATTATGTGTATGGTTCCAAATGTCAAATTTTTACTGATCATAAGAGTCTTCAACATATTTTTGATCAAAAGGAACTGAATATGAGGCAAAGAAGGTGGCTAGAGTTGGTGAATGATTATGATTGTGAAATCCTTTATCACCCAGGAAAAGCGAATGTGGTGGCAGATGCACTAAGTCGACAAGAAAGAAGTGGAACGATAAAGGCGATATCTTTAAGAGCTGAACTTCTTCCAAACATTTTTGACGAATTACTGAAGTGCCAAATAGATGCTTATCAAGAAGAAAGTTTGAAATCTGAACGGTTGGTCGGGATATCAGCATTGCTTGGGAAAGATAACCGTGGGTTATTGTGTTTGGGGAATAGGATTTGGGTACCTCGTTTGGGTGGATTACGTGATCGTGTACTACAAGAAGCTCATCAATCTCGATTCTCCATCCATCCAGGTACAAATAAAATGTATAGAGATTTGAAACAATTCTATTGGTGGCCGGGGATGAAAAGAAGTATTGCTAAGCATGTGGAAGACTGCATTACCTGCAAGAAAGTAAAGATTGAGCATCAGAAACCGTTTGGTCAGTTACAACGCTTAGATATTCCAGTGTGGAAATGGGATCAGATCACAACTGATTTCATTACCAAGTTACCAAGAACTTCAAAGGGATTCGATTCTATTTGGGTGATTGTGGATAGGTTGACGAAGTCTGCTCATTTCTTGCCGATAAAAGAAATTGATTCTTTGGAACGTTTGGCCAAACTGTACATTAATGAAATAGTAACTCGACATGGAGTACCAATTTCGATTATTTCTGATCGAGATAGTCGTTTTACTTCTAGATTCTGGAGAAGCTTTCAAAAAGAGATGGGAACACAAATCAAGTTGAGTACAGCATATCATCCACAGACTGATGGACAAAGCGAAAGAACAATTCAGACGTTAGAAGATATGCTCCGGGCTTGCATAGTTGATTTTGGAGGATCATGGGATAAACATTTGCCTTTTATAGAGTTCGCTTACAACAACAGTTATCATTCTAGTATTCAGGCGGCACCGTTTGAAGTATTGTATGGTAGGAAATGCCGAACGCCTTTGTGTTGGAATGAAGTGGGGGAAAAGTAGTTAGCAGGGCCAGAAATAGTACAGTTAACAGCAGATAAGATTACTCAGATCCGGGATAGATTGAAAACGGCACAAGACAGACAGAAAAGTTATGTAGATCGACGCCGGAAACCGTTAGAATTTTAGGTTGGGGAATTTGTGGTGTTAAAAGTTTCACCTTGGAAATGAGTCATACGTTTTGGGAAGCAAGGTAAACTCAGTCCGCGGTATATTGGGCCATTTGAAATTACAGAAAGAATTGGTGAAGTAGCATACAGATTGGATCTTCCGTTGGAATTGAGCAGGATTCACAACGCGTTTCATGTGTCGAATTTTCGAAAGTGTTTGGTATCACCAGATCAGGCAGTATCTCTACCGGATATACAAGTGGATGAAAAGTTGAACTATGTGGAGGAACCGGAAGCGATAGTTGATCACAAGGTTAAAGTATTGAGGAATAAGGAGATCAGGCAGGTAAAGGTTCAATGGAAACATCATAGGGGTCAGGATGCGACATGGGAATCAGAGTCGGAGATGAGAGCCATATACCCTCATCTGTTCACTTGACTGAATTCCGGGACGGAATTCTTTTAAGGGGGAGATGTTGTAATAACCAGGTATTTTATTTAATTTAAAATATAAGAATTTTATAAGTTTATATGGGTATTTTAAGGAATGAGAAGTTAAGGGGTAAGTTTTAATTTTTAATGGAAGTTTAGGGGTATATTTTGTTAAATGGAACAAGTTTAAGGTTCATTTGGAAAATTGGTGACACCTCCTGTTAGCCAACAACCGACTTTCATTCTATATTAGGATGAGGTGTCCTCTTGTTACCATTTTTAGCAAAAGTGAAGTGTGTGTGTGCATATGTGGTGTTTTCGGTTTTAGAGAGAGAGTGAGAGAGGTCGAAGGAAGCTAAGGAAGAGGAAGAAGTACCTATTTTATTGCAGCTGAGTTTAAGATTCAATTCATCTGAAACAACAAGGTAATAATCCATCCTAATTCTTCTTTTATGTATAATGGGTTTTACATGAACTTTAGAAGTGGGTTATGTTATTTTTAGAAGGTATATGAATTTTGGGTTTGGAATAGTGTTCTAATGGTGATATAAAACATATCTGCTAAGTTACATAAACATGCATAGAATAAAACTACAAAAATCTGGGTTTTAGGATGAAACAGTAGACTGAGATATTCATCGAAGTCGCAGTAGGCTATTATTCATCGAAGTCGCAGTAGGCTATTATTAATCGAAGTCGCAGTAGGCTATTATTCATCGAAGTCGCAATAGACGACTGCGACATTCATCGGAGTCGCAATAGTTGGTTGCGACTTGGGTATGAAGTCGCAATGGTCGTTTGCGACTTGGCTTGGAATCGCAGTAGTTGATTGCGATTCGGGGTTGGAATCGCAATAGAGGGTTGCGACTCCAGGGTGGAATCGCAATGGAGGGTTGCGACTTAGGGTGAAATCGCAATAGTGGGTTGCGACTCCATGGTGGAATCGCAATATTGGGTTGCGACTTCAGGGTGGGATCGCAATAGGAGATTGCGACTTGGTACTGTTCATTGCGACTTGAGTTGAGAATTTTGTAAGTTTAAGTATTAAAAGAGATATTTGGTATTTTATCTGATTTCAGATTTGGTGAAAGATCGACGTACGTGAGTTATCTTGGAAGGGTTTTTGTGATAAAAACAAGGTGAGTTTTTATTTGAAATGTTTTCAAATGGAATACATATATGTGATTTAATGTAATATGGTGCATATAGTGTTTATATGAATATTACATTGTATGAGTGCTAGTTGGCCGGGCTTAGGACCGGTGAAAGTTGGTTGTACAAATGGACAGTGGTGTTGGCTGTATTTAGTACAGTGGTGTAAATTAATTAATTGGCTTGCTACCAATTAATATGGCCAAGGAAAAGAAAAGAGATAGAGATGGGAAGATACATGATGCATGAGTCATATTTGGTATTCTTACGTGAATTATGTGCAAATGTTTTCTTTTACTAACGGGGATTTTTCTCACTAGACCTCAAGGTCTAACCCTCATTTTTGTTTTAAAATATGTATTCCAGGTCATGGAGCAAACAAGAGACAATGATAGGATTTATCATGTTAGCTTTTGTGGATGTTGAATGATTACGAAGATTTCAGTTATAATTAGTAGTTGTTATGTATTTTACTTTATTCGAAAAAGTTTGTACTGAAAGACCAAATTGTAGAATTTAAGGGACCGTATTTGGGTTATAATATGTTATTTTGTGGTGAATTATATGAAACTTGTATGTTGGGATTAAGGGATGTTACAAATGGTATCAGAGCCTTAGTTTAAGAGATTTAGGTATTAGTATCTGTACCTAGACTTAAACTGCATGCGAAGTAGGAGGTCCTTGTTATTTTAGAACCTTGGGATGATAAATATAAAAAGGTAGAAGGAACCTCATGTAAGGTAATTTCAGATTACACCTGGCCAGTGTAATTATGATCTTACAGGTACATGTTGGAACCAGAATACTTTATTATATGGGGTATGTGCTTATGTATATATTAACCTTGTTTGAATCAACAGAATGGCAAGTGGAACGAGACGAACAAACCGAGAAGGGGAAGGGAATCCGAATAGATCTAATCCAACAGCCGGTGGAAGGGGAAGAGGGGGAGAAAGAGGTAGAGGTAGGTCAGGGGGCAGAGTACAGGGGCGAGGCACAGAGTTTGTTACGAGAGACGACCTAGCGAATGAAATGGGAAGACTTCAGGCAAATATACAAGCTATGTTTAACCAGACTCACCATTCGGAAACAGAAATACCAGACCCTACCTTTGAAAACGAAGTGCCTATTGCACCTATTGTCACATCAGCACCCAGAAAGTGTGATTATAAAATGTTTTTAAGCTGTAAACCACCCAATTATGGAGGGGACAGAGATCCAGTAAAAGCAATGCGATGGCTGAAGGAGGTTGAAGTTGTATTTAAGACCAGTAAATGCGCGGAAGAAGATAAAGTGTTATATGGAACAGCAATGTTGAAAGCAGACGCCTTGTATTGGTGGGAAGCCCTTATTGACTCTGAAGGACCTGAGGTATATTCAACTTTCACTTGGGGCGAATTCTCGAGAGCATTTAAGGAACAGTTTTGCCCGCAAGCCGCAGTTAGACAGTTGGAAGAGGAATTCCTGAGCCTACAACAAGGAAATTTGTCAGTAAGAGACTACACTGCTCGCTTCTTGGAAAAGTCGCGTTTTGGGGAGTATTATGTTGCCACCGAAAAGATGAAGATGGAAAGGTATGTATTCGGATTGAATTCAGAGATTAGGAAGTTAGTGACTGCAGCGAGACCTATTACTTTTTCAGAAGCAGTAAATGCTGCGGAAAATGTGGAGCGAGACAATAAGCGGGATGTTGGGGATAAGAGTGCGGGAAAGAGAAAATGGGAAGGACCACCACACGATGTGAAGAAGTCTGGATTTCAGCGATTTGATAGTCGTCCACCTTTTAGAGCAGCTGAAAGACCTTGCCCAAAGTGCCACCGTTTTCACCAACGAAGCTGTCATGTAGATCCTAGAAACTGTTATAAGTGCGGGAAGTTTGGGCACATTGCTAAAGATTGTAGGGTGGTTAGATTTTGTTATTAATGCAATTCGCCAGATCATCTTCAATCAGATTGTCCACTGGGAAGAATACCATCGGGTGGCACGTCAAAAAGAGCATCGGGTGTTAGACCAACATCACCGAGGTCAGAGCCAGCAAGAGCAAGAGGCCGTTCATTTCAGATGACAGCAAAGGAAGCGGAGGAAACTCCGGACGTAGTTACAGGTACTTTCTTAATAAATTCCACACGTGCTAAGGTGTTATTTGATTCTGGTGCAAACCGATCGTTTGTGTCTCCTTCATTTGCTGCTTACATGCGTTTAAAGCCGAAAGTGTTAGATCATGCTTTATTGGTAGATACGGCAAATGAAAATCAAGTATCAGTTAAAGAAGTATTTGATAGTTGCGTGATAGATATAGAAGGGTGTGGAGTACCGATCCAATTATTTCCAATAGCCCTGGTAGAGTTTGATGTGGTAGTGGGAATGGACTGGTTAGCCGAGAACCAAGCTAATATAAATTGTGATAAGAAGTTAATAAACGTTGTGTTACCTGAAAAAGGGCCGGTAGTGATATATGGCGATCGTAGGAATTATCAGTATAATCTTATTAACATGATAAAAGCCCGTAAGTGTGTTAGTAAAGGTTGTCAGAGTTACTTAGCTTATGTAATAGATACTAAGCTAGAGAAGAGTAAGTTGGAAGACATTCCAATTGTTAGTGATTTTCCAGAAGTATTTCCTGAAGACTTGAACAGTCTTCCGCCCGTTAGACAGGTAGAGTTCGGTATAGATCTAATTCCTGGAGCCAACCCTGTAGCCCGTGCACCGTATCGTTTGGCGCCTCCGGAAATGAAAGAAATGATGGCACAACTACAAGATCTATCCGATAAGGGTTTCATCAGACCAAGTTCTTCACCGTGGGGAGCACCAGTCTTATTTGTGAAAAAGAAGGATGGTTCGATGAGAATGTGTATCGACTACAGAGAATTGAATAAACGCACGATCAAAAACAAGTATCCTCTACCTAGAATTGATGACCTCTTCGATCAATTAGTTGGAGCTTGTTGTTTCTCCAAGATTGATTTAAGATCCGGTTATCATCAGTTGAAGGTCAAAGAAGAAGACGTGTTGAAAACTGCTTTTCGCACCAGGTACGGTCACTATGAGTTTCTAGTAATGCCATTTGGATTGACGAATGCTCCAGCTGCTTTCATAGATTTAATGAATCGGGTATGTAAGCCGTATCTTGATAAATTCGTTATTGTATTTATTGATGATATACTTATCTATTCCCGATCCAAGGAAGAGCACGCGCAACACCTTCGTTTGATTTTAGAACTATTGAAGAAAGAAAAGTTGTACGCTAAGTTCTCTAAATGTGAATTCTGGTTGCGGGAAGTTCAGTTTTTGGGGCATATAGTTTCTGAAAAGGGTATACAAGTCGATCCGATGAAAGTGGAAGCAGTTGAAAAATGGGAACCACCAAAGACAGCAACAGAAGTACGAAGTTTTCTGGGTTTGGCCGGCTACTACCGAAAGTTCATAAAAGATTTCTCTCGTATTGCCACACCGTTGACGAAACTGACTCGGAAGAATTTGAAGTTCGAATGGAAGGCAGAACAGGACGAAGCATTCAGGATATTAAAGGAGAACCTCTGCAGCGCGCCGATATTAGCATTGCCAGAAGGTTCGGATGATTTTGTGGTCTACAGTGATGCTTCTAAGTTAGGTTTGGGATGTGTACTCATGCAACGTGGAAAAGTAATTGCCTATGCTTCTCGTCAATTAAAGGATCATGAAAGGCAATATCCTACCCACGATATGGAACTTGCAGCGATTGTCTTTGCATTGAAGATTTGGAGACATTATGTGTATGGTTCCAAATGTCAAATTTTTACTGATCATAAGAGTCTTCAACATATTTTTGATCAAAAGGAACTGAATATGAGGCAAAGAAGGTGGCTAGAGTTAGTGAATGATTATGATTGTGAAATCCTTTATCACCCAGGAAAAGCGAATGTGGTGGCAGATGCACTAAGTCGACAAGAAAGAAGTGGAACGATAAAGGCGATATCTTTAAGAGCTGAACTTCTTCCAAACATTTTTGACGAATTACTGAAGTGCCAAATAGATGCTTATCAAGAAGAAAGTTTGAAATCTGAACGGTTGGTCGGGATATCAGCATTGCTTGGGAAAGATAACCGTGGGTTATTGTGTTTGGGGAATAGGATTTGGGTACCTCGTTTGGGTGGATTACGTGATCGTGTACTACAAGAAGCTCATCAATCTCGATTCTCCATCCATCCAGGTACAAATAAAATGTATAGAGATTTGAAACAATTCTATTGGTGGCCGGGGATGAAAAGAAGTATTGCTAAGCATGTGGAAGACTGCATTACCTGCAAGAAAGTAAAGATTGAGCATCAGAAACCGTTTGGTCAGTTACAACGCTTAGATATTCCAGTGTGGAAATGGGATCAGATCACAACTGATTTCATTACCAAGTTACCAAGAACTTCAAAGGGATTCGATTCTATTTGGGTGATTGTGGATAGGTTGACGAAGTCTGCTCATTTCTTGCCGATAAAAGAAACTGATTCTTTGGAACGTTTGGCCAAAATGTACATTAATGAAATAGTAACTCGACATGGAGTACCAATTTCGATTATTTCTGATCGAGATAGTCGTTTTACTTCTAGATTCTGGAGAAGCTTTCAAAAAGAGTTGGGAACACAAATCAAGTTGAGTACAGCATATCATCCACAGACTGATGGACAAAGCGAAAGAACAATTCAGACGTTAGAAGATATGCTCCGGGCTTGCATAGTTGATTTTGGAGGATCATGGGATAAACATTTGCCTTTGTTAGAGTTCGCTTACAACAACAATTATCATTCTAGTATTCAGGCGGCACCGTTTGAAGTATTGTATGGTAGGAAATGCCGAACGCCTTTGTGTTGGAATGAAGTGGGGGAAAAGCAGTTAGCAGGGCCAGAAATAGTACAGTTAACAGCAGATAAGATTACTCAGATCCGGGATAGATTGAAAACGGCACAAGACAGACAGAAAAGTTATGTAGATCGACGCCGGAAACCGTTAGAATTTTAGGTTGGGGAATTTGTGGTGTTAAAAGTTTCACCTTGGAAAGGAGTCATACGTTTTGGGAAGCAAGGTAAACTCAGTCCGCGGTATATTGGGCCATTTGAAATTACAGAAAGAATTGGTGAAGTAGCATACAGATTGGATCTTTCGTTGGAATTGAGCAGGATTCACAACGCGTTTCATGTGTCGAATTTTCGAAAGTGTTTGGTATCACCAGATCAGGCAGTATCTCTACCGGATATACAAGTGGATTAAAAGTTGAACTATGTGGAGGAACCGAAAGCGATAGTTGATCACAAGGTTAAAGTATTGAGGAATAAGGAGATCAGGCAGGTAAAGGTTCAATGGAAACATCATAGGGGTCAGGATGCGACATGGGAATCAGAGTCGGAGATGAGAGCCAAATACCCTCATCTGTTCACTTGACTGAATTCCGGGACGGAATTCTTTTAAGGGGGAGATGTTGTAATAACCAGGTATTTTATTTAATTTAAAATATAAGAATTTTATAAGTTTATATGGGTATTTTAAGGAATGAGAAGTTAAGGGGTAAGTTTTAATTTTTAATGGAAGTTTAGGGGTATATTTTGTTAAATGGAACAAGTTTAAGGTTCATTTGGAAAATTGGTGACACCTCCTGTTAGCCAACAACCGACTTTCATTCTATATTAGGATGATGTGTCCTCTTGTTACCATTTTTAGCAAAAGTGAAGTGTGTGTGTGCATATGTGGTGTTTTCGGTTTTAGAGAGAGAGTGAGAGAGGTCGAAGGAAGCTAAGGAAGAGGAAGAAGTACCTATTTTATTGCAGCTGAGTTTAAGATTCAATTCATCTGAAACAACAAGGTAATAATCCATCCTAATTCTTCTTTTATGTATAATGGGTTTTACATGAACTTTAGAAGTGGGTTATGTTATTTTTAGAATGTATATGAATTTTGGTTTTGGAATAGTGTTCTAATGGTGATATAAAACATATCTGCTAAGTTACATAAACATGCATAGAATAAAACTACAAAAATCTGGGTTTTAGGATGAAACAGTAGACTGAGATATTCATCGAAGTCGCAGTAGGCTATTATTCATCGAAGTCGCAGTAGGCTATTATTCATCGAAGTCTCAATAGACGACTGCGACATTCATCGGAGTCGCAATAGTTGGTTGCGACTTGGGTATGAAGTCGCAATGGTCGTTTGCGACTTGGCTTGGAATCGCAGTAGTTGATTGCGATTCGGGGTTGGAATCGCAATAGAGGGTTGCGACTCCAGGGTGGAATCGCAATGGAGGGTTGCGACTTAGGGTGAAATCGCAATAGTGGGTTGTGACTCCATGGTGGAATCGCAATATTGGGTTGCGACTTCAGGGTGGGATCGCAATAGGAGATTGCGACTTGGTACTGTTCATTGCGACTTGAGTTGAGAATTTTGTAAGTTTAAGTATTAAAAGAGATATTTGGTATTTTATCTGATTTCAGATTTGGTGAAAGATCGACGTACGTGAGTTATCTTGGAAGGGTTTTTGTGATAAAAACAAGGTGAGTTTTTATTTGAAATGTTTTCAAATGGAATACATATATGTGATTTAATGTAATATGGTGCATATAGTGTTTATATGAATATTACATTGTATGAGTGCTAGTTGGCCGGACTTAGGACCGGTGAAAGTTGGCTGTACAAAGGGACAGTGGTGTTGGCTGTATTTAGTACATCGGTGTAAATTAATTAATTGGCTTGCTACCAATTAATATGGCCAAGGAAAAGAAAAGAGATAGAGATGGGAAGATACATGATGCATGAGTCATATTTGGTATTCTTACGTGAATTATGTGCAAATGTTTTCTTTTACTAACGGGGATTTTTCTCACTAGACCTCAAGGTCTAACCCTCATTTTTGTTTTAAAATATGTATTCCAGGTCATGGAGCAAACAAGAGACAATGATAGGATTTATCATGTTAGCTTTTGTGGATGTTGAATGATTACGAAGATTTCAGTTATAATTAGTAGTTGTTATGTATTTTACTTTATTCGAAAAAGTTTGTACTGAAAGACCAAATTGTAGAATTTAAGGGACCGTATTTGGGTTATAATATGTTATTTTGTGGTGAATTATATGAAACTTGTATGTTGGGATTAAGGGATGTTACAGAAAAGGAGGTGAAATGCTTAATAGACTCACACCAAAGGCGGAGGAGATAATTCTCCTTAGGGCGGGACAGACGTCGGCATGGAGGGTAGCCGAAATTGGGTATGGGAGGTACGAGGTTCGTGATAACCTATTTGACGCGATTGTAAATATGACCGACCATCTTTGTTCATGTTTTGAATGGCAAAAATCTGGGTTACCGTGCGGCCATGCCATCGCTGTTGCAAGATATATGGGTCGTAGAGATTGCAGCGACTTGGCTGTCAATTTCTTCACATCCGAAACTTACCGGGCAACATACCAGGAGGTAATAAATCCAACTGGACCACCTGAAGCATGGGTGTTTCCACCCGACCCCCTTCCGCCATGCTATCCACCGTTAAACACTAAGAACAGAGCCGGGAGACCGAGAAAGAACGACCAACGTCCATCACGTGGTGAAGGTTCGATACATCGAAAAAGTACTCGGTACCAATGCGTAGGATATACTCGTGGAGAGTGTCCAAATCCCGCCCCTTCAAGCGTGCCAAGGATTAGACGTTCAGTCAACCAACTAACTGACACGCAGGGCCCGCGGAGCGTGAACCACATGGAAGTATAACATATGATACCGTTGATCTGAACATCGATTTCCCTTGATTGAGACGACAAATCTAGTATGCTTACTGCTCTTGTTTTATATATAACATGATTTGATCTACTTTATCGTCCCGTGTAATTTATCAAACATAAGTGATCTACGTTGTAATTTAACAAACAAAAAAGGCCCAAGTTGAAAAAAGGGACCAAAAATTAAAATGGGGAAAACATTTTCTTTAATTAATTTCTATATTAAATACCTGAAACAACTCAGACAATACGTGTAAAAAAAAAACAGTAAAAATATGCAAAAATACATAAAATGATAACCTAAAAACTAGAAGGACCAAAAATGAAAATTAGGGGCAAAAACCCTAATTTTCGGCCCACCGCGGGACTACTACGGACCCCATCGAGGATATTTTGGCAATAGAGTAAGGAGTTTTGGGTATTTTGGCAAACCAATTTTGAACATTGGATATTTTAATTAATTTCCCTAACTAAAATCCTAGAAATTATAAATTATAATAAATATTTCAAAAGAGGAACATGAAATATTTTAGCATATAAATCAATCAGACCAAATACATCAATAATGGCAAATGATAAATATAAAATAATATATTTTGATAAATTAAAAAATGTATAATATAGTTAATTAATTTATCTGGTAAACCATAATATTCAAGCTATAAATATAATATTCAAAAAGTGTGAAAGATAACAACTAATTTACATTAAATATTAATATTTTAATGGAAGTGGGTTATATTGAGAGCAAATGTTCTAAATGACGTGAAATGTGGCGTGACGGTTAGGCCAAGCCTCAAGCTTTAGTAGCCATGGCGAAGCCATGACGTTTTCAAGGCGTAACATATGTCGTCAAATTTCTAATTCATATATAATATAATATAAAAACATATGTTTTGTAGTGTTACTCAATGAGTCAATAGTAATAAACAAGTTCAATTAGGTTATATATTATAAAAACTTGCAAATAAGACATTAAAAACGTAAAAGAAAAAATCAAATATCGAATTACGAAAACTGCGCATCAGGCCATGACGTGCCACGAGCTTAACGTGACGTGAGAGTTGAGACAAAAGCCTTGGTGTCATGGCGCGTCATGGCAGCTGTGCGGCAAGTTCTTTAGAACAATGATTGAGAGGTATGCAACGGTCCTTGCAGATGGACCGCATCCCTTCCACGTGGATGGAACCGCTTCCTCCCACCCATTGAGAAATTCATGGACCAGACATTGTGGATGCACTTAGGTTAGCAGCAGTTTTATGAAAACAATCCTCTAAGGGCATCTCCAATGTAATTCTTTATTTTATTCTCTATTATAGAGTAAAAAGTAGATAATGTGTTATGTCTTCTTCAATGTGTCACTCTATTTTCTATTCTAGAAAAAAATAGAGAGTATGAATAGTGTTCCTCTATATTTAGAGAATTACTATTCATTTATCTATTACAAAGAGTAAAATAAAGGGTTTATTGAAGATGTTTTAGAGAATAAAATAAAGATAAAAAGTAAAATAGAGGATTCATTGAAGATGGGGTAAAAGTAACATGTCATCGTAACAGGTCAAATTTTCTTTTTAATTGTGTTTTGGTTTTTTCATCAATTATAACAAAGTAGGTATAAATATTTTTGTAGTATTCTAAATTATACATAATTAGTATCTGCATTAAGTTAAAAAAAATTGATGTGACAATAGAAACAAATTTTGAAAGATGTCCATAATTTTATTAATGTAAAATTTAATTATAAAGACTAATACCATTTGATAAATTATTGAATTTTGAAATCGAAAATTTGAGTTTCTATGTTTAAACGTACGCCAAACATATTGCTAGTTGACAGTTTTTGAAAATATGCTTAACTTTGAAGTGCTTTCATACAGGCCCGGTCCTGGGCACGTGCAGCTCGTGCCGCCGTTCAAGGCATCAAACCCTATAGGGACGTCAAATTTTAATACATTATTAATTTTGGTCTTTTAGGTTTAATAATTTAGAACTTGGGCTATAATCGTAAACACAGGCCCAACCGTGTCCAAGGCCTGTAATAGCGTATTTTGAACCCACGACCAGACTTGAATTGTGAACATTACGAATACCGTTCTTCAAATTTCTTGTGTTCGACTTTCGATTTCGACTGTTCGATTTTCAAAGATGGCGTTCCACTTCCAGAGGCATAAATTTAAATTCGTAAGATCGACGTACAATCCTGTGGTGTCGTCAAGACCACGTTTGTAGGCCTCGATGGCGGTCTTGACGTCACAATTTCGAATGTTGATCATTTCTGCGTTAAAGCGATTGAAATAACTACGGATGGACTCTCCGGACTTTTGGACGACGTAGTACAGGTCGCTGGTCTGCTTCTCCATCTTGCGACTACTGGCGAACTGTTGCGAGAACTGGTTGACCAATTCTGCGAAGGTGCTGATGGACTTGGGTTTGAGGTTGATCAACCATTGGAGAGCAGGACTTGTAAGAGTCGCACCAAAGCTTTTGCACAAGCACACTTCTTGATATTGATGTGGGATTGATACTGTCCACATCAACTGTTTGTATTGTGTAATATGTTCCGTTGGATAAGTTATTCCTGAATATTTTGGAGTGAAAGCAGGAATGTTGTACTTCTTTGGCACGTCGACAGTCGCTATCGTGTCAACGAAAGGCGACGCTTGAAATCCTGTGTGGGGTTCGACGTCGACGGGGACGGCGGCGCCTGGTAACTTTGAAAGTATCGACAACATCTTCTCGTTCTGATCTTCTAACAACCTAAGTCGTTGCGCGACGGGGTCGTTAGGATCAGAATTTACACCTGTTGGAGGGTTGACCCCTGAATTCGTGGTCGTCGCCGTGCCGTTCCTGTACGAAGAACCATTGGTATCCCCGTTGAGAGGGACGAAATATAGCAGGGCGCCATTATGCAAAGGTGGCAGCCTCAAATACTGAGGGGGATATTGCCCCTGATGAGGGTTGCTGACAAATGGCCCCGCACCTGGATTGTTGACGAATGGCCCTGGACCTGTCTGGAATTAGGGCCTCATGATAGGTGCACCCATAGGTCGGGGACCATTCTGAGGACCAAAGGAATTGCCCATCGCTGGATTCCTCAGAGAAGCGATTTCTGCGGCTGCTTTTTGATTCTGCTCATGCAGAGTTTGAATCTGACTTCGAGTCGCATTCAATTCTGACTGGAGTTGAATCATGGGATCTTGATAATTTGCTATTTACCTGAAAATAACAAAAACTTCACAAGATCGTTAGAGCGATATATGTATTGGCTTGAGATTTTCTCTAGATGGGGTCCCACGGATGGCGTCAAACTGTTAATGCCAAAAATCGCCTAAAAGAACAACTTAAGGTTGATGTGGACTTTTAACAACTAAAGAAACGTATCTCAAGACCAAGCAACACAATCGCAAGGAAAAAGTAAGTAAGACAAGAGATTTGGTGATGCGGAAAACCCCAAAATGAGGGGAAAACCGCGGTCGACTTGTGAGAGTCGACGGTGCAATATAATCGCCAAACAGGGGCGAAAAGTCCTTTTGTAACAGGTGTTTTGTGTACAACCGATTACAAATGAATATAGAAATAGACTTTGTCGTGTGTAAATGACGTGTGTCGTGTGTTAATCGTGCGAAATAAACTGTTGTTGTGCGGTTCGAACTGTTGTCGTGCGAAGGTTGCCTTAGCGATATTCGTTCGAATGCTCTGTAGATTGTCGTGTTTTCGATGTGTAATTGCTTAGAAAGTAGATGGAGCAGATGTAAATCAGATAGCTTTTTCAGTTGCAGCACAAGCCTTTATATAGCTTTCGCTGGTCATTAAAGGTGTCTTTATGGCGCGCTTTGTAACCGCTGTCGGGCTTTAAATGCCATTGATGACTCGTCCGTTACTGGCCATTTGCACCATGAATGCTTTGTGGACCTGCATTAATGAGCAAAAGAAACGGGTGTTGACTGTTAACGGTTAGTATAATCGTACGACCGACTTAAGTCTCATACGTCGGTCGTATGGAACGTACGACCAGTATAAAAATACACGACCGAGTACACGTCTGTAAACAACTTGTAAGACCTTATCTTAATACAAGAGTGGTCTTATGGAAATGTTATCTGAGTTTTCTAGCGTCGGTCGTGAGGTGTGATTTTTTACCCAAACAAATAACGAGCAGATCTTCAAGAGCATAAGAGATTAGAACACACTTACATATAGATCGGGCAAAAATTCACTTGAATTGTCGAGATCCGATGATCGTATCGAAAAAAAATTCGTTGATTTGGCTCTGATACCAATTGTGAGGTCCATGATCTTTAACAATTCAAGTATTAGTAACAAGATTGAGATACGAGAGGACTAATTATTTATTGAAATGAAAAACTAATCTAGAGAGAACACAATATGATTTGAGAGCTACATTTTGAATTATGAATTAATTCTTACAAATCTACATAACAAGTCATATTTATACTCCCCCTCCCTTGTTACAACAAATAAGCCCAAGCCCATTAGATATTAAAGCCTATTAGGCCCAATGTCTTTGCTTTACAAAACTTTCTTACATAAAATGTCCTAACAATAGTCGTGACATATTTAGTCATATAGACTTTGTTTCTCATAATATAAATCGTAAGACCGGCGGTCGTGCGATCCTGCGAGCCTGCAATGTAAGATTCAGGGGCGGTCGTTGGTTTAACCAACGACCCTCCGATGCTTAAGTCAGTAATCGTTTGTCAAAATAAATCGAAAGTAAAACGTTAAAAGAAATACCTTTTTAAATGTACTGTGTTCCAGCTACGTGGGATGTCTTGGTCGTCGAGGGTTTGAAGCCTGTAAGCACCCTTCCCAACGACTTCGGATATTCGATAAGGTCCTTCCCACTTAGTGGATAACTTACCTGCGTTTGGTTCCTTGGTGTTTTGGAATACTCGTCGTAAGACGTAGTCACCTTCCTGAAAGATCTTGGCTTTAACATTTTTGTTGAAATGTCGTTCAACAACCTGTCGATGAGATGCCATTTTGACCAAAGCAGACTCTCTTAGCTCTTCGAGAGCGTCGAGGTCGTAGCTCAAGTCTACTAAGTTATGATCGACGGATGTATGCCTCGATGTCGGGAGATGCACTTCAATAGGTAAGACGACTTCACAACCGTAAACCAATGAAAATGGTGCCTGTCCTGTCGATGTTCGAGGTGTCGTACGATTTGCCCATAGGACCGATGGAAGTTCTTCGACCCATTTTCCCTTTGCGGCCTTAAGTCTTTTCTTGATTGAATTGATAATGACTATGTTTCTCGATTCTGCAAGACCGTTAGACTGGGGATAATGTGGGGTTGAGGTCGTAAGTTTGATATTACGATCCTCACAAAACCATTGCGTACGATCACTTATGAACTGTGAACCATTGCTACATACGATTTCGGAAGGGATTCTGAACCTGCATATAATGTTAGCCTGGATAAAAGAGATGACCTCTTTGTCCCGAATCTGGGAGTAGGCAGCTGCTTCTATCCACTTAGAAAAATAATCTGTAAGGACTAACAGAAAAACTTTCTGCCCTGGGGCAGGAGGTAATTTACTAACAATGTCCATTCCCCGCCTCATGAAGGGCCATGGGACTAAGGACGTTTGTAGAGGTTCAGAAGGTTGGTGTATCATACCTGAGTGTCGTTGACATGCGTCACAACTTCGGACGTACTTGGTGGCATATTGCCTTAACGTCGGCCAATATTAGCCTTGTCGTGATATACGATTCGCAAGATTACGACCACCGGAATGGTTGCCACATTCACCGTCGTGCATTTATTTCAAGATGTTGTGTACCTGTTCTGGGGTATCGATGCATCGTAGGTTTAGACCCGTCGATGATCGTCGATAAAGTCTGCCACCAATGATAAGGTATTTTGAAGATTTAAATCGAATTTTTCGAGCTTCCATTCTATCTTCAGGTAACCGATCATGCATAAGATAATTCTTGATATCACACGACCAACCGTTCTCTGTGTTAAGAACACAAATCGTTTCAGAGTCCTCGATGGACGAGGTCGCTAGATGGATAATAGGAATAGCGTCGAACGACGGCTTATTGAGTGCTGATCCAAGATTTGCTAGTGCATCGGCTTGAGTGTTTTGATCTCTGGGGATCTGTTCGATTGAGAACGGATCAAACATCTTTGACTTCTCCTTGGCTATCTTGACATAGGCCAGCATCTTGGAATCTTTTGCTGCGAATTCTCCGTTCATTTGGTTTACGACCAATAGGGAATCGCTTCTGACGTGAAGTCTGACTGCCCCCAAGTCGTGAGCCATATTCATGCCCACGATCAAAGCTTCGTATTCTGCCTCGTTGTTAGTAGCTTTGAAACTGCATTGTATGGAGTACACCATCTTGCCCCCATGTGGGGACTTTAAGACGACACCAAGACCCGCTCCTCTGGAGTTCGAAGAACCATCGACATGGAGCACCCAGGTCGTGTCACTTATAGTTGCCACAGTATATGTATCTATCTGTGCTTCTTTTTCTAGTTCAGGACTGAAATCGGCGACAAAGTCGGTCAGGACCTGTGACTTAATTGTCGTGCGAGGCTTGAAGTCAATATCATAACTGCTGAGGTAGATACTCCATTTCGCTAGTCGTCCTGATAGCTCGAGTTTTCTCACGACCGACTTGAGAGGAAAATTTGTTACAACGGTAATGGGATGGGATTCAAAGTAGTGTCGTAACTTCTTTGATGCTGTAACTAGTGACAAAGGTACTTTTTCATGGACGTGTATCGTGTATCGGTAGCTGCTGCCTATCGTCCTCTCTAGTTAAGACGACACTTACTGAGTGAGGACTTACGGCGAGATACAGTTGTAGGAACTCGTATTCCTCTGGTTTCGAAAGCAAGGGCAGAACGGCCATATATTCTTTCAATCGTTGTAGCGCTTGCCCGTGGTCGTCCGTCCAGTCGAAACCCTTGTTCTTTCTCAAGACATTGTAGAACAAACGACATTTATCCAACGATCGTGAGATGAAGCGATTTAACACTGCTATACGACCTGTAAGTCGTTGGACCTCCTTGAAGTTTCTGGGTGACTTGATGTTTATAAAGGCTTTGATTTGATCAGGGTTTGCCTCTATGCCCCGTCGTGTGACCATGTATCCCAGAAATTTCCCGGCGCTGACTCCGAAGGAACATTTCGTAGGATTCAGCTTCATATGATATTGTCGAAGGATGTCGAAGGATTTCTTTAGATGATCGATATGGTCAGTTGTCTTCTTGGACTTGACAAGCATGTCGTCAATGTAGACCTCCATGGTGTCGCCAAGGTGTTCTTTGAACATCTTGTTAACCAATCGCTGGTAGGTCGATCCTGCATTTTTTAAACCAAAGGCATGACTTTGTTACAGTATATGCCTTTATCTGTCATAAAAGCAGTCTTCTGTTGGTCTTCGCTATGCATCAATATCTGATTGTATCCAGAATAAGCATCCATGAACGTCCAGAGTTCATGTCTTGCGGTCGCGTCGACCATAGCGTCGATATGGGGTAGTGGGAATGGATCTTTGGGACAGGCCTTATTAAGGTATGTGAAGTCGATACACACTCGCCACTTCTCATTCTTCTTTTGTACGACCACGATGTTGGCTAACCAGTCGGGGTATTTCACTTCTCTGATCTTCCCAGTCTTAAACAAGTTATTGACCTCATCGTTGATCACCTTGTTCCGTTCAGGAGCGAATTTTCGAAGTTTTTGCTTTATTGGTTTGAAGGATGGGTCGACGTTCAGCTTGTGGGATATGACGCCGGGGTCTATGCCCGCCATGTCTTCGTGCATCCAAGCGAAACAATCAGCGTGTTCCTGCAGAAAAGAAATTAGCTGACTTTTTATGATGGGATCTAACGATGCCCCCACAAAGACAATTTGATCAGGCTTGTCTTGGTCCAAGATGACTTCTTCTAGACGGTAATCTCTTGAGGACTCAGGGACATCCTGGACCTGTAATTGTTGTGCTATAGGATCTGGTTGGACTGCCATTTTCTTGGAAACAATAAAAACTTCACAAGATCATTAGAGCGATGTATGCGTTGACTTGAGATTTTCTCTAGATGGAGTCCCACGGATGGCGCCAAACTGTTAATGCCAAAAATCACCCAAAGGATAACTTAAGGTTGATGTGGAACTTTTAACAACTAAAGAAAGGGATCTCAAGACCAATCAACACAATCGCAAAAAAGGTAAATAAGACAAGAGAATTGGTGACGTGGAAAACCCAAACGAGGGAAAAAACCGCGGTCGACTTGTGAGAGTCGATGGTGCACTATGATCGCCAAACAGGGGAGAAAGTCCTTTGGTAACAAGTGTTTTGTGTACAACAGATTACAATAAGAGTAAAAACAAACTTAATCATAAGATAAAGTTGTGCGTCGTGCGTAAATTGTGCGAAATAAGCTGTTGTCGTGCGAATCGAACTGTTGTCGTGTGAAACTTGCGTTAGCGATAGGTATTCGAATGCTCAAATTGTCATTGTTGTATTGCGTAGAAATGTAGGAGAGTTGAGTTCAGATATTGGATGTTGCAATGTTCAACTTGATTTCAGTGTGTATCGATGTGTCCCGTTCGAGTATGGAGCGGGTCTTTATATAGCTTCCGGCAGCAATAAATGTGTCTTGATGACTTGTTTGTAACCGTCGTCGGGTCTTTAATGTCATTAAGAGCTCGTCCGTTACTGGCCGTTGTGCCATGATTGCTCGTGGACCTGCATTAATGAACAAAAGAAACGGATGTTGACTATTAACAGTTAGTATAATCGTACGACCGTCTTGAGTCTTGGACGTCAGTCGTATGGAACTTACGACCTTCATGAAAGTGTACGACCAAATATTCGATAGTAAATAACCTTCAAGACCTTATCTTAACACAAGAGTGATCTTACGTAAATGTCATATGAGTTATCTATCGTCGGTCGTGAGGTGTGATTTTTTACCCAAACATCGACGACAACACTTCAGGGTTATACGTCGATCTTACGAAATACCCGCCAGAGAACTTTGAAGACGTTCGAGCTAGGACATTGGCTTACATTAGAGTAGAAGATGACATGACTTTCCGTCGTAAGCATTCTACTGAAAAAAAGTAGCTCGGGATCAAGAAACAAGATTTCAAGTCCAAGACGAGCGTCAAGGCAGAGCCTACGCGCCAGATATCGAACGTCCAGTTCAACAAGAAAAAGAGCAATCCTGCACCCAGATTTCCTCAATATCCTAAGATCTCTTCTTATGGATTCAAGGGGAAATCGAAAGATTTGGTCGAAGCCCTCAAGAACATTCAATCGTCGATACGATGGCCCAAGAAAAGCGATAAAGACGATGACAAGAAGGATAAGACCAAGTGGTGCGACTTCCATAGTGACCACGATCATATGACAGATAACTGCCTTGCCTTACAGAAGGCGTTGGACTGGATCGTCCCCAAGGGTCATCTCCAAGGTTTGATTGATAAAGAATCTACGCCAGTCGACAACGCAAGACCAACATCCCCTGTCCATGCAAAGGTCGTCAACTGCATGACAGGCGGATCAGACGTCTGTGGTTTAACATATTCGGCAGCCAAACGGCACGCCAGTCAAACATCGGGCGAATATCCCATTCCTCGGTCGTCACGACCGAAACAAGAGCTAGAACTGGAGGTGATGCCCATAACGTTCGATCAGGACGACCTCCAGGACAGCTGGCAAAAACATCACGACGGATTAATTATCCAGCTTACTATTGGCAACTGCTCGACCAAAAGAGTACTGGTCGACGGAGGCAGTTCGGCTAACATTATTTTCTTGAGCACAATCAAAGCGATGGGCATCGATAAGTCAGAGATCACTCATCATTCGACGATTATGATAAGATTCAACGACGATTCGACCAACACTCTAGGGGAAATGATCCTCCCAGTATACGCCAAAAGGTATCAACAAGCAGACAAAGTTTAACGTCATTGACTGTTCGTCAGCTTACAACGTTATACTAGGTCGACCATGGATCCACGATATGAAAGCGGTCCCCTCGACCTATCATCAGACAATCAAATTCCCGACGCCATGGGGATTACAAGATATCAAAAGTGAACAGAAGACCGCACGTGATTGCTACAAGGCGACATTAAAACCTCAAAAAAGAGACATCTAGCAATTACAGATCCAGGACGTTCCTGAGTCCTCAGATGATTATCGCCTAGAAGAAGTCATCTTGGACCAGGATAATTGTTTGGGCAAAATTTCACCAGTCTCGACCACGACCGAGGTAAGGAAAGCACCTACTTCCCTTTTCTGTGGTAAGGTAAAATCATGACCATTTTATCCCCTGATTAGAGTGGAGATCGAAAGTTATTTACCTCACGACACTCGACCACGATGTCGCCTAGTTCACACGACCATCGCATAGAACCATGCGACCTCGACCAACTAACGTATAATATGACTGTTACGTTTGTTCAGTGTTAAATGCATGAATCAATGCTATTGATGAACAACGGCTATAACCGACAAGATCAGTTATGGAGATTTAATCCGGCGAACGTTACGGCAGTTATCGAAACACTTAATGAGCCAATTAAAACACCCGAATACTACAAATACCAGGCTCAATCGTCATTTCAAGGGACATCAGACACAATCATCTGAACTGAGAAGAACATTCGAAGCAAGGAATTCTCTCTCGAATAAACGCTCTCGACGCACGACATTCACGCACGACACTTTATTTTTTCACACGACTCACATTGTTTTTACATTCGAAACACTTGTTACTTTACATTTAAAGTCTCTCTTTCATTTGTATTGTAATCTATGTACGATCGACACCCGAAACATAAGGACATCGCCCCTGTTTGGCGACCATAGTGCAGCGACGACTTCCACAGTCGTCCGCGGGTTTTTTCCTCGTTGAGGTTTTTCCCGCGTCACCAAATTCTCTGTCTCATTTACATTTTTGTCTTTGTCGAGAGATTTCTTTCTTTAGTTGTTAAGCTCCACAATCAACCTCAAGTTGTACTTTTGTGCGCTTTTTGGCATTAACAGTTTGGCGCCCACCGTGGGGCCCCATCTAGAGAAAATCTTCGACAAATGTGCGTCGTACTAACAGTTTCTTGGAGTTTCTTCTGTTTTCTTTTTCAGGAGAATGGCAGGCTTCGAAAATCCAGAGCAAATCATGGCCCAGGTGCACGAAGAGCTCGAGGATGCACAAGATTCCCCTGCGATAGTTGATGACTATCGCTTGGAAGAAATCATCCTGGATCAGAGAAAACCGGATCAAAAAGTCTTTATAGGATCCTCCATCGATCCCTACATTAAAGACAAACTAATATCTTTCCTGCAGGAACATGCCGATTGTTTTGCCTGGTCACATGAAGATATGGTCGGTATCGATCCTGATGTCATCTCCCATAAGCTCAACGTCGATCCGTCATTCAAACCCATCAAGCAAAAGCGAAGGAAATTTGCTCCTGAAAGGAATAAGGTGATAAATGACGAAGTCGACAATCTCCTCAAGACAGGAAAGA
Organism: Saussurea involucrata; assembly: GCA_033807775.1. Lineage (NCBI taxonomy): Eukaryota > Viridiplantae > Streptophyta > Magnoliopsida > Asterales > Asteraceae > Saussurea > Saussurea involucrata. The sequence continues at coordinate 21,809,070 of CM066324.1, forward strand.
TTCGTGAAGTAAAATATCCCGATTGACTTGCTAACGTCGTGGTCGTGGCAAAGAAAAATGGCAAATGGAGAGTCTGTATCGACTTCACCGATCTCAACAAAGCTTGTCCAAAAGACCCATTCCCATTGCCACACATCGATGCCATGGTCGACGCGACAGCGGGACATGAACTATTGACGTTCATGGATGCTTATTCTGGATACAATCAGATCCTGATGCACGTCGAGGATTAAGAGAAAACTGCATTCATGACAGATCGAGGTATTTATTGTTATAAGGTTATGCCTTTTGGACTAAAAAATGCAGGTTCTACCTACCAGCGTCTGGTGAATAAGATGTTCAAAGATCACCTTGGCGACACAATGGAAGTTTATATCGATGACATGCTCGTCAAGTCGAAGCAAGCAGTCGACCACGTCGAGCACTTGAGGCAGTCGTTCGACGTCCTTCGGAAGTATAGCATGAAGCTCAACCCGACAAAGTGTTCCTTCGGTGTCAGTGCTGGAAAGTTCTTAGGCTACATAGTCACTCGTCGAGGAATCGAGGCTAATCCCGACCAGATCAAAGCCATTATCGAAATCAAATCCCCGAGAAATTTCAAAGAAGTCCAAAGGCTTACTGGTCGGGTGGCAGCTTTGAACAGGTTTATCTCTCGATCTTCAGACAAGTGCCATTTATTTTACAATGTCCTCCGGAAGAACAAAGGCTTCGACTGGACCGATAGTCATGAGCAAGCATTACAAAAAGCTTAAAGAATACATGACGTCGCCTCCTTTGTTATCAAAACCTCACGATCATGAGGAATTGCAGGTATATTTGGCTGTTAGTCCAAATGCAGTAAGTGTCGTACTGACACGAGAAGATGAAAAGCAACAATTGCCAATCTATTAAGTAAGTAAATCTCTCTTGCACGCAGAAACCAGGTATTCCTCTATGGAAAAATTGCTCTTGTCGCTAGTCACAACTGCTAAGAAATTGCGACATTACTTTGAATCACATCCTATTACTGTCGTGACTAACTTTCCTCTTAAGTCTGTCTTGAGGAAACCGGAGTTGACAGGTCGCTTAGCAAAGTGGAGCATATATCTCAGTAGTTACGACATCGATTTCAAACCCAGGACCGCGATCAAATCGCAAGCCTTGGCAGATTTTATTGCTGATTTCAGCCCTGAATTGGAGAAAAAAGCAGAGTTCGAAGTGTTAATTGTGGCGACTCACGACGACGTGCCTTGGGTCTTACATGTCGACGGATCATCCAACGTTAGAGGTTCAGGACTAGGCGTCATCTTAAAGTCGCCACAGGGGGGCAAGATGATATATTCAGCCCGATGCGACTTCAAGACCACCAACAACGAAGATGAATATGAAGCCCTGATCATGGGAATGAATATGGCCTATGACTCGGGGGCAACCACGTTACATGTCAAAAGCGATTCTCTCTTGGTGGTAAACCAGATCAATGGAGAATTCGCGGCCAAAGATTCAAAGCGCACCTAAAGGCCGACGCTTTAGCAAACTTTGGATCTGCTTTGGTCGAACCAATATTCGGCAAATCAAAAAGGTGATTGGTTGTATGACATTCGAAAACGTCGATGTCATCGACATAATTGGAATACAACGCATCTAAAAAGGCATTTCTTTTAAAAACCCCTTTTCTCTCGCATAATTTCTTATTCACCTCGACGGTAACTAACTTAAGCATCGGAGGGTCGTTAGTTAGCCAACGATCGACCTTTGACAGTATTTTATCGCAGGATCGCACGACATAAGTCTATCGCGTGACTTTCGCAAGATCGTAGTTGGGTCAAAAACATGATTTGACACGAGAGTTAGACTCGTTGCACGGTGTAATTATACAATCGACCCACGATCTAAATGTTTTAACTTAGAAAAATCTCATGTTCTAAACGTATGTATACATGTTTGCTTACACGATTTGTGTTTTAATCGATTATCTCCTAGCAAAAAGCCTTTGTCGCACGTATCTATGGTGGTATATGATTCACAAGCGTTTTCACACGATTAGTTTTATACTCGACAATTACTTGTAGTAGACGATGAAAAATCTTATGTTCGAAAGAAACTTCATTCATACTTAAATGTAATTACGCCAAGGAGACTCGACCCCCAACGGTCGATCGATAAAAACAAAGACAAAAATGATTTTTAAATTTAAGGAGGAACGTCAGTCACATCCTTGCCTGAAGCTTCGCCCTGAAGACCCTCGCATGTCTCCTCCTCAACATCCTTCTCATCATCTGAATCAAGGTCTCTTGCAGAACCAACATCCTTCAGATAGACAGCAAGCTCCTCTGACGCCGAGGCAAGAAGATCCTTCCCCAGCAGATGTCGCCTCATAATGGCAGCCCTAGCGGTCCGACGAGCCAAGGCAAAAACGGACTTAGCTTCGTCCTTAAGACCTTGCACCTCTTTTTCCAGAGCCGCCACTCTGGACCTAGAATCCTCGGCTTCCTTTGCAGTCGCAGCCAAGGATTCCTTAACCTTGTCCATCTCCTCTATCTGGTCAGCAGTCATGGACAAGCACTGCGTCAGGCGATGGTTGGCCTCATCCTTTGCACGTCCGACAACCTCTAACTGTTTCCGGGCATCGTCGAGACGTTTCGACATAGCCTCTTCGCGCTCTACGGTGACATTCGCCCTAGCCAACGCCGCGTTCCTCCTTTCACGAGCAGCAGACACTAGACCCTTGATCTTTGCCATCTCGGCACGCAAATCCAAGGAGGCTTGAAACGCCTATGGAAACATAAACTAAGCATTGTTAATAAACGTGCGACAACGTAAACATCGACAAAATAAAACAAGTCTTGAAAGAAAGACTTACCATGAACGCCAGCCCGGCTACATGGGCTCCCGTCTCCTTGATTGGGAACCCCTCAAAACGCTCCCTGAAAGATGGGAGCAGATATTTCCGCAGATGAGGAAACAAGTTCGTCCCGTCCAGGACATTATCGACCATAAAGTCCGACGGCAGTGTAAAATTAACCGTCGTGACCTTAGCCCCTCCCGTCGGGTGATCCTTGCCCTTGCCGGCCGACGAAGGGTCCGACGTGGCAGACGGGGACTTCGCCGTTTCCGCCGGAGGTGCAGAACTGATAGGTGTCGCAGCGATCGCACTAGAAGACGTCTTCTTGGGCGATGCGACCTTCGCCTTCTCGGGCGTAACGACTCTAGACGAGTCGGAAACCTCCAAAGACGGTTCCCTCAGGATCGTCATCCTCGTCTTCTTCGGAACCTCAGGGCCAGTGGACAAGCTCCTTAGCCTTCTTTCCTTGCCCTTACGAGCAAGCTCAAGCTGAGCTGCTCTTTTAGGAGAGACAGTCGGCATCTTGGGTTGTGATTCCCCTAGGAACCAAAAAAGAAAGTGCATAAGATAAAAATTCAGATCAAGCAGAAGGAATCGAGAAGGTACACTCACCGTCATTTCTCTTTCTTCTCTAGACTCTTTCTCTTCTCCTTCCTTTTCTTCCTCGCGTTCCTTTCCCCGATTCTCTCCTAAGTATACCAAGTCTTCGTCGTCGTCCACCGAGTGTCGTACGACAAACGACCGTTCTATAATGCTGAACTCCAAGAACGCGTCGATCTTTGCTTGAGAGTTAGCATAAGGTTTCACGTCCTCAAATTTAATAATTGTTGACATATAAAGAGCAAGTTAGAGGCCAATAAAAAGTCATAAACAACGAACGACAATGAAATTTCAAAGTCTCACCCGACGTATTCCAGCCGGCCCTAATCCAACCGCTCTCAAAATCAAGGGACGACTTACGCACGAATGCGTACCTGGTCTTCCATTTACGATCGTTTACAGCGGTCTTTAAGACCAGAGTACGATCACCTTTAAGCCTAGAATAGAAGCTACAGTGATGACATCCGTCCTTCTTGGCTTGATAAGCCAAGAGGGGGTCGCGTACATTCATGGGAGATTCCCATTTTTTTGTAAGGCGCTCGATCACTTGTACGACTCGCCAAAACTGGGGCATTAGTTGGCTTGGTGCTAAGTCGAATTCTAGCATAAATGCCTTAGCCAGAGGCGAATAGGGCCATTCGAAACCTATCTTAAAGGGATATTCGTATATCATGATATACCCCTCGGGAAATTCATTTGATCGAGTCTGACCTGCGCAGATTAATTCAACCCCCGCAGGGACTTTAGCTAAACTTCTAAAGTCATCAAGGTCCGATTGTTCTTGAATGGAACTCTCAGGGTCCATCGACATTTTTAAAATAAGACTTAAGAAATCAAAGAGATCGTACCTTATATATATAAGCGCTCTAGACCTCGAAAATCCTAACTGATCTGGAGATCTTTGCAAGTTTTAGAAAGGATCGGACGAAGGAAAGCAAGAAAATCAAGAAGAAATCTCTGCTTAAAACTCTCCGAAATTGTAAACAGGAAAAGATCCATCGTGGTCTCTATTTATGTAAACGATCGTGTCAGGTCGGGTCCCTCGATGATAGACATGCGTCCTGTCTTTCCGTATGACCACCCGGATCACCGACACCTGGCAATGACAGTTGCTTAGCATAATCGTGCGTCAGCATGACGTCACTACCTTATCCTATGTGACAACCGTCAAATTTATACCTCAGGTTAGAACTACACTGAATATATCATTTTTCTCATGACATAGTTCACACAGTGCAAGTTTAGCAGTAAACGCGGTACAATAGGAAAATTCGAGAAGTTTTGCCTAAGAAACCCTTGAATTAGGAAATTATCCATAAATCTCATAAAATGCCAACTTGACCTACATTTATACTACAAGTATTTATATAATTGATAATTTATGTATTTCAATAATAGTATATATATATATACTTTATTTTATATATAATTACTTTGTATTTCATTTATTAAGAAAATACTTGTATTTTAATTTTTAATCAAAAAGACAAGATTTGACAAATTATTTCTATCACTCACCACCCCCCCCCCCCCTCTCTACTCCATAAGAATGCAACAAGTCTTCACAATCCATTTCATTATCTCATCTCACTCTCTCTCTAAAAGAATACTTGCAATTCTTTCTCTCTCCATCTTCAAATCTTCATCCTCATCTTCATATCATCTTCAAATCTTCATCACAACTCCAGCCCCTAAATCACATTTCTTCAAGAGTTCAAGATAATCAAAGGTAAAAACAAGTGTGTTGGGTGAAATCCACACACACTCTTTTAAATCTTCTTCAACTTCCTTGCATTTTATGAATGTTCTTCATCTTTCTACACTTTCTTCATGTTTTTAAAAACCATCTTTCATATGTCTTAATGTTTGTAGATTTACCATCATAACATCTTTTTGTTAGTAAAAGATGGTGAATCCAAAATCAAACCTAAGTTAAGACCAAAGATGAACATTTTGAACACATGCATGTAGTTTTCTTGAGAAATCCATCATCTTTTATTCAAGAGTTTCATCAATACATCTTTGAAATCCACTAAAAACATACTTAAACAAACATTCATGAGCTAAATATGCACAATTTTAAGTTGCATGTTGATGTTCTTGGCAAGAACATCAACCTTTTCCAAAATGGGTCTTTTACAAGAATTTATAAAAGTTGAGTTGATAGGTAACTTACATGTATTTTAAATGGATCAAAAATGTGTTTTGGAACTGAAAATAAGTGTATGGAAGAGTGTCAAATCGGATTGTGCATGCAAGGAATAAGAATTTTGGTTAATAAGTCAACATGTGAGCACATGCACAAAGTGTGGTTTGACAGATTTCTGCCAAATTCCACCCTCCACTTCAAAGGGTCATATCTCACTAAATATAACTCCAAATGGAGTGATTCTTTTTCTGGAAATCATATTTATGTGTTAAGATTCAAACGCAAGTGGTTTCACTCAAAAACGCAAAGAATTTATTTACCAAACAGTCCTCACAAAATCCGTGCACAAACAGTAAAGTCTTATGTTGGGTTTTACGTCAAGTATTATTTCATGTACTTATACTCTTCCAAAAATTATGAAACTGATGCCAAAAGTTTCCTAACTCATTGAAATAATTGGACATAAAATTTCATGACCAAATTGTACCTGGAAGTTACCCAAAGTTGGACACAAAGTGACATCAAATTCTGGACAGCAAAGGACAAATTATTATTATTTTTAAGGACTAACTTCTAATCCCATTTCATCATTTTATGATGAAATAGTGGAATATATATGTATATCTTATACTTACATTTTATTTATGCATTTTATTTATGCATTTTTATGCACATTATTTATTCTTTATCCCTTTTCATCATTTTGATGAAATTGTGGAATGTACATATATATAATATATTTATATATGTTTTTGCATTTTATATATTCTTGATCCCATTTCATCATTTTATGATGAAATCGTGGAATATAAATATATACTATACCTATATATTTATGCACTTAAATATTCTCTTTACATTCAAAACCCTTCAATTTTATCGTTCTTATGATAAAATTTCGGTTTATATATATATGTACTATATATATATATATGTTTACGTTCTTTAAAACCCTTTTCGTTACTTATTGTGACGAAATTGCGGAAACTCTAGTCTAATAAGAACAATGTATACGTTTATTACGTTATAATATTAAAACACAACAAGGCATTTTATGACGATTTGGATAATTAGTACCGAACCCTCGAGGCAAAAACTTACTAGTGACCTTACGTTCATAGGTTTGAAGTAGGATCATCTCGAAGTACTTGTGGGAGATTCCCGGACACTACTGCTTATCAAGTGAGTTATCACAGCCCATTTTTCAATGATTTACATATTTTGGGGTGAAAAGCATGTCGTTACTACAATTACTTTTACGCACCGGTTTACTTGTTTCATTGAAAACGTAAACTTTGCTATACTCATTTATGCTCTATAGTATGTACGGTTTACGCGTGTTGTAAGTTTGAGCTTTCTCTCTATCATACGTAAGTCCCCGTTTAACTTACGTTACCCGTTTAACTCACGAGTGTGAGCCGTTGGTAATTATGAATAACGTTATTTGGTTGACACCCCACTCACAAGTAGCGCTTGTTTGAGTGCATAATTATTGTTTTCTGTACGCATTGTTGGTGATAGAACATGCGCTGGGGCTGCCGTCATATAGGTCGGGTAACGGGCTCACAACTTAAACATAATACATACTATTACCATGAGCAAGTTTTTCATAACCGGTTGATTTATCCACTTGTGCGGATTTAAACTATTTTGCTATGATAAACAATGTTGTACTCATTAAACATGTGATCTCACCAACTAGTGCATTAGTTGACCTTTTTATTGACATACTTTTCAGGAGAACGTCTTTAAGGTTGGGATCTAGGAAGGCTACACGTGATGAAGCTTTATTTTCTATCTTTTATTTATGTTCATCTCCCCTTTTGTAAAAATGATTGTAAAAGACAAGGTTTAACCTTCTGAATGTATTTTGATGGTTGATGTGATCTTGTAACTTTTGCTATGAAACTTGAGCTGTACATTCCGTGTTTCCGCTTTAGCGGGGTGTTACAGATTTGGTATCAGAGCTAAAGGTTATAGAGAATACCGGTTTTCCTTTGGAAAACTGCAACTATAACCAAAAAAAAACGAGGAAAGAACACTTAAATTACTAAACATGTTGCTAGTATAACTAATTCGGGTATTGCATCATCGGTCTTTAATTAAACAAAGCCTGATCACCTATGTTTAATTAAAGAAAGAGTAATGCGAGACCGGAAATGGATATGCTAGGAATATGTGTGTTTTTCGCACATAATGCTTCACGTTGTATGCCTAGTATGAGCGTAGTTATTGCCTATAGTATGCAATAGTATAGTACGTTTAGCCTTTACGTGACAAGTAATGTTATGCACTCTTACTTTAGTATCACTATGTCATCATCATCATCACACTCTTACTTCAGCACTACTATGTCATCGTCATCATCGTCATCAAGCTCATGACCCTCCTACACGCCGTCAAGCGAACGTACCTCTGGAGGAGAACAAGACCCGTACGATGGACCGAGGATACCCCCGACTGTGGTTCCACCGCAACGCACTCCTATAGTGGTACAACATAGTCCTAGGGGTCCACGTACGAGGCAAACCGCTAGGAAGAGCATGCCCATACCTAGACGAGTGTCTTTTAGGTCTGATCAGCGAGACGCATCGGAACCCTCACGGGTGATCGAGGGAGTGCCGATTAGTCGAGCGCCTGGCATGACCTGGGCCGAAGAGCAACGCCTTAGGGTCGTGACAATGGACTTGCACGGATGTCAAATGAGGGTCAGTCACCAGAGTCAAGTCGTGACCGAGCTAGTGGAGTTAAGTCACCTTTTGACCAACATGTCGTCTGACGCCCTAAACGGAGCGAGAATAGCTCGGAGGATAGCTTTACGGGCCGAGATAGTGTGCATATTAGTAGTGATGCTACTGTCGATGTTGGTGTTGTGGGTTCTAATCGAGGTGTATCGGGGAGGATATTGACGTGGATGGTGGAAGATTTCCAAGAAGATCCACACGTCGCACGGGAGAAAATCCTGATGATCAAAACCCCGATATTGCCCAGATCATAGCTCAACGTATCCAAGAGGCGATACCCGACATCGTAACCCAAGTCACCACGGGCATCAATGAGCATCATAGGAATGTTAATGTGGGAGGAGGGAATCCCAATGATGTTCATGACAATAGAGGATGCTGTTACAAGATGTTTATGTCTTGCAAGCCCAAGGAGTTTCATGGAACGGAAGGTGCTATAGGATTACTCTCATGGTTCGATAGTATAGAGTCGGTACTTCATATTTGTAAGTGCTCAGAGGATCGCATGGTAGAGTATGCGGCCTGTCAGTTGCAAAAGCGAGCTCTAACTTGGTGGAACATTCAAGTCCAAACCCGTGGAAGGGAAGATGCATACAAACTGTCCTGGTCTGAGTTCAAGGAATTGCTCATGGAGGAATACTGTCCCAAGAGCGAAGTTCAGAAAGTGGAGGATGAACTTTGGGATCTTACCATGGTTGGTTCGGGGATAGATCGCCATACCGCTCGTTTTCACGAACTTGCGAAGTTAGTACCTCACATGGTTACCCCGGAGAGCAAACGGATTGACCGATATTTGTATGGATTAACTCCGGAGATTCGAGGGATGGTTAAGTCATCAAGTCCGACCACGATCCAAGCCGTCGTGGCTCTAGCAACTAGTTTGACCCATGATGCGGTCAGAGCAGGAACTCTAACTCAGAAAGGTGTCGGTATCAAGCGAAGGCCGGAGAATCAGTCAGGAAAGGCAATTGGAAGTAGTTCAAGTGGGAACAAGAAAGTAGTGGGAAACTTTGGGATGAATGCCAAGGAAGTAGGACGTTACAATAGACCCCACCCAAAATGCAATCAATGTAATTCGCATCATGAGGGAGCCTGTCTCATTTGTAGCATTTGTAAGCAAAAGGGTCATTTAGCCTGATTTTGCAAGACGGGAAAGAATGTGAAAGAGGAAGGAAGGGTATGCTTTGAGTGCGGAAGTCCGGATCACTTCCGGAATGTGTGCCCAAGGTTGAAAAGGGGACCAATCAATAACAACGCTAGGTATCAAGCAAGGCAAGCCAATCAGGGAAACCAAGGAGGACAAGCTCGAGGACGGGCATTTGTCTTAGGAGCAGAAGAAGCACGTCGAGACCCCAATGTAGTGACAGGTACGTTTCTTCTAAACGATTATTATGCATCCGTATTATTCGACACGGGTGCCGATAAGAGCTTTGTTTCGTTAGAATTTAGGCTTTTGATCAATCTAGAACCTAAGAAAATGCCGAATGCTTATATTGTTGAGGTTGCTAATGGATTTGAATTAGAAGCTAAGGATGTAATCTTAGGCTGTACCTTGAACTTAGCTGATAAACTGTTTAGTGTTGATCTTATTCCAATTTAATTGGGGAGTTTCGATGTAGTAATAGGCATGGATTGGTTATCTAAGAACCGAGCAGAGGTTAGTTGTTTTGAAAAGACGGTTAGGTTACCATTACATGGCGGAGAAACTCTAGTTGTCCAAGGAGATAGAGTTGGAAGGAGTCTGAAGATAGTATCATGTATGAAGGTCCATAAGTATTTGAGGAAGAAGTATGTTGCGTTCTTGGCGCAAGTAATTGAGAAGAAGTCTGAGGAGAGGCGAGTCCAAGATATTCCTGTGGTGAAGGATCACCCAGAAGTATTTCCAGACGATTTGCCTGGACTTCCACCGTTTAGACAAGTCGAATTTCAGATTGACCTTATACCCGGAGCGGCGCCCGTAGCCAAGGGCCCGTATCGCTTAGCACCTGCAGAAATGCAAGAGTTGTCGAATCAACTTCAAGAACTTCTGGATAAAGGATTCATTCGACCGAGTTCATCACCCTGGGGAGCCCCGATTCTCTTCGTCAAGAAGAAGGATGGATCGTTTCGAATGTGTATCGATTATAGGGAACTAAATAAGTTGACAATCAAGAACCGATATCCTCTCCCTCGAATAGACGATTTGTTCGACCAGTTGCAAGGTGCAACTTACTTTTCTAAGATTGATCTTCGATTGGGATATCATCAGTTGAGAGTCCGAGAGGAAGATATTCCTAAAACAGCTTTTAGAACTCGCTATGGACACTATGAGTTTTTAGTCATGCCATTCGGATTGACGAACGCGCCAGCTGTGTTTATGGATCTAATGAATAGAGTATGTAGGCCATACCTTGATAAGTTTGTGATTGTGTTCATCGATGATATACTAATCTATTCTCAGAGTAAGAAGGATCACGAGCAGCATCTAAAAGTGATTTTAGAGCTTCTCAAAGAACAGAAGCTATATGCCAAATTCTCTAAGTGCGAATTTTGGATTCGGGAAGTACACTTCTTAGGTCACGTAATCGGAGAGAAAGGGATTCACGTGGACCCGGCTAAAGTGGAAGCCATTAAGAAATGGGAAGCCCCAAGGACTCCAACGGAAATTCGCCAATTTCTAGGTTTGGCAGGATATTATCGGCGTTTCATCGAGAATTTCTCTAGGATTGCTAAACCCCTCACCACGTTAACCCAAAAGGATAAGGAATTTGTTTGGGGAGTTTCACAAGAAGAAGCGTTTCAACTTTTGAAGAAGAAGTTGTGCAATGCACCGATTTTAGCCTTACCGGAAGGAACGGAAAATCTCGTGGTATATTGTGACGCGTCGCATCAAGGATTAGGTTGCGTATTGATGCAAAATGATAAGTTGATAGCATACGCCTCGAGATAATTAAAAGTTCATGAGATGAACTATACCACGCATGATTTGGAGCTCGGAGTTGTAGTATTCGCTCTGAAGATATGGAGACATTATCTATATGGTACCAAGTGAACTATTTTCACCGATCATAAAAGTCTTGAACACATCTTTGATCAAAAGATGCTGAATATGAGGCAAAGAAGATGGGTTGAACTGCTCAGCGACTACGATTGTGAGATACGTTACCACCCAGGTAAGGCTAATGTAGTAGCCGATGCCCTGAGTAGAAAATAAATGGTAAAACCTTCACGAGTCCGAGCATTAGGAGCACTTGTACAAACAAGTTTGAAAACCCGGATTTTTGAAGCTCGGATCGAAGCATTGAAGTCTGAAAACCTGAAGGAAGAGACTCTTCATGGTTTAGAGTCTAGTTTTGAAACTAAGATTGATGGAGTACGTTACTTTAAGGGCAGAGTATGGATCCCAAAGGCTGACAACCTACGGGAAATGATATTGGAGGAGGCTCATAAATCTAAGTATTCAATTCACCCAGGAGCGGATAAGATGTACAAGGATTTAAGGGAATACTATTGGTGGCCAGGAATGAAGAAGGATATTGCCATATATGTAGGGAAATGCATAACGTGTGCAAAAGTCAAGGCTATTCATCAAAAGCCATCGGGACTGTTGCAACAACCGGAGATTCCCCAGTGGAAATGGGAGCAAATCACTATGGATTTTATAACCAAACTCCCGAGAACTGCCAAAGGACACGACTCGATTTGGGTTATAGTGGATTGATTTACAAAGTCTGCACATTTCTTGCCCATTCGGGAAGACTTTAAGATGGAAAAGCTTGCTCGGATCTACATCAAGGAAATCGTTACGCGACATGGAGTCCCAGTTTCCATCATTTCAGATAGAGATAGTCGTTTTACATCTCGATTTTGGCAGTCACTTCAAAGAGCGTTAGGTACGCAATTAAATTTGAGCACGGCCTATCATCCTCAAATGGACGGTCAGAGTGAGCGAACCATTCAGACATTGGAAGACATGCTTCGGGCATGCGTGATAGACTTTGGAGGGAGTTGGGATAACCACTTGCCGTTAGTTGAGTTTTCTTACAATAATAGCTATCACACCAGTATTCAGTGTGCACCATATGAAGCCCTGTATGGACGCAAGTGTCGGTCGCCACTTTGTTGGTTGGAAATTGGAGATAGACAACTATCTAGTCCGGACATTATCCAAGAAACCACCGACAAGATTGCAATCATCAGAGATAGGCTTAAAGCAGCTCAAGATCGTCAAAAGAGCTATGCTGACAATCGTAGGAAGCCTTTAGAATTTCAAGTTGACGACAGAGTCTTTTTGAAGGTATCCCCTTAGAAGGGAACATTCCGATTCGGGAAAAGAGGAAAGCTGAGTCCACGATATGTTGGACCATTCAAGATCACAGAAAGAATCGGACCAGTGGCTTACAAGTTGGATTTGCCAATAGAGTTAAGTGCGATTCATAACACATTTCACGTGTCAAACTTAAAGAAATTTTTAGCCAACGAAGCAGTAACCGTGCCCTTGGAAGAAATCCAAATCAACGATAAGCTGCATATCGTAGTGGAACCAATGGAAATACTCGATAGGGAAGTTAAGCGTCTTAAGCGAAGCAAAATCCCGATAGTAATGGTTCATTGGAACACAAGGCGTGGGCCTGAGTACACTTGGGAACGGGAGGATTACATGTTCCAAAAGTATCCTCGTCTCTTTACTAGCAAGCCTGTTAACGCTAGCAACACTTGAATTTCGGGACAAAATTCTTCTAACCGGGGGAGACTGTGACAACCGTCAAATTTATACCTCAGGTTAGAACTACACTGAATATATCATTTTTCTCATGACATAGTTCACACAGTGCAAGTTTAGGAGTAAACGCGGTACAATAGAAAAATTCGAGAAATTTTGCCTAAGAAACCCTTGAATTAAGAAATTATCCATAAATCTCATAAAATGCCAACTTGACCTACATTTATACTACAAGTATTTATATAATTGATAATTTAGTTATTTCAATAATAGTATATATATATATACTTTATTTTATATATAATTACTTTGTATTTCATTTATTAAGAAAATACTTGTATTTTAATTTTTAATCAAAAAGACAAGATTTGACAAATTATTTCTATTACTCACCACCCCCCCCCCCCCCCCCCCCCTCTCTACTCCATAAGAATGCAACAAGTCTTCACAATCCATTTCATTATCTCATCTCACTCTCTCTCTAAAAGAATACTTGCAATTCTTTCTCTCTACATCTTCAAATCTTCATCCTCATCTTCAAATCTTCATCACAACTCCAGCCCCTAAATCACATTTCTTCAAGAGTTCAAGATAATCAAAGGTAAAAACAAGTGTGTTGGGTGAAATCCACACACACTCTTTTAAATCTTCTTCAACTTCCTTGCATTTTATGAATGTTCTTCATCTTTCTACACTTTCTTCATGTTTTTAAAAACCATCTTTCATATGTCTTAATGTTTGTAGATTTACCATCATAACATCTTTTTGTTAGTAAAATATGGTGAATCCAAAATCAAACCTAAGTTAAGACCAAAGATGAACATTTTGAACACATGCATGTAGTTTTCTTGAGAAATCCATCATCTTTTATTCAAGAGTTTCATCAATACATCTTTGAAATCCACTAAAAACATACTTAAACAAACATGCATGAGCTAAATATGCACAATTTTAAGTTGCATATTGATGTTCTTGGCAAGAACATCAACCTTTTCCAAAATGGGTCTTTTACAAGAATTTATAAAAGTTGAGTTGATAGGTAACTTACATGTATTTTAAATGGATCAAAAATGTGTTTTGGAACTGAAAATAAGTGTATGGAAGAGTGTCAAATCGGATTGTGCATGCAAGGAATAAGAATTTTGGTTAATAAGTCAACATGTGAGCACATGCACAAAGTGTGGTTTGACAGATTTCTGCCAAATTCGACCCTCCACTTCAAAGGGTCATATCTCACTCAATATAACTCCAAATGGAGTGATTCATTTTCTGGAAATCATTTTTATGTGTTAAGATTCAAACCCAAGTGGTTTCACTCAAACACTCAAAGAATTTATTTACCAAACAGTCCTCACAAAATCCGTGCACAAACAGTAAAGTCTTCTGTCGGGTTTTACGTCAAGTATTATTTCATGTACTTATACTCTTCCAAAAATTATGAAACGGATGCCAAAAGTTTCCTAACTCATTGAAATAATTGGACAAAAAATTTCATAACCAAATTGTACCTGGAAGTTACCCAAAGTTGGACACAAAGTGACATCAAATTCTGGACAGCAAAGGACAAATTATTATTATTTTTAAGGACTAACTTCTAATCCCATTTCATCATTTTATGATGAAATAGTGGAATATATATGTATATCTTATACTTACATTTTATTTATGCATTTTTATGCACATTATTTATTCTTTATCCCTTTTCATCATTTTGATGAAATTGTGGAATGTACATATATATAATATATTTATATATGTTTTTGCATTTTATATATTCTTGATCCCATTTCATCATTTTATGATGAAATCGTGAATATAAATATATACTATACCTATATATTTATGCACTTAAATATTCTCTTTACATTCAAAACCCTTCAATTTTATCGTTCTTATGATAAAATTTCGGTTTATATATATATGTACTATATATATATATATATGTTTACGTTCTTTAAAACCCTTTTCGTTACTTATTGTGACGAAATTGCGGAAACTCTAGTCTAATAAGAACAATGTATACGTTTATTACGTTATAATATTAAAACACAACAAGGCATTTTATGACGATTTGGATAATTAGTACCGAACCCTCGAGGCAAAAACTTACTAGTGACCTTACGTTCATAGGTTTGAAGTAGGATCATCTCGAAGTACTTGTGGGAGATTCCCGGACACTACTGCTTATCAAGTGAGTTATCACAGCCCATTTTTCAATGATTTACATATTTTGGGGTGAAAAGCATGTCGTTACTACAATTACTTTTACGCACCGGTTTACTTGTTTCATTGAAAACGTAAACTTTGCTATACTCATTTATGCTCTATAGTATGTACGGTTTACGCGTGTTGTAAGTTTGAGCTTTCTCTCTATGATACGTAAGTCCCCGTTTAACTTACGTTACCCGTTTAACTCACGAGTGTGAGCCGTTGGTAATTATGAATAACGTTATTTGGTTGACACTCCACTCACAAGTAGCGCTTGTTTGAGTGCATAATTATTGTTTTCTGTACGCATTGTTGGTGATAGAACATGCGATGGGGCTGCCGTCATATAGGTCGGGTAACGGGCTCACAACTTAAACATAATACATACTATTACCATGAGCAAGTTTTTCATAACCGGTTGATTTATCCACTTGTATGGATTCAACTACTTTGACTTATCCACTTGTGCGGATTTAAACTATTTTGCTATGATAAACAATGTTGTACTCATTAAACCTGTGATCTCACCAACTAGTGCATTAGTTGACCTTTTTATTGACATACTTTTCAGGAGAACGTCTTTAAGGTTGGGATCTAGGAAGGCTACACGTGATGAAGCTTTATTTTCTATCTTTTATTTATGTTCATCTCCCCTTTTGTAAAAACGATTGTAAAAGACAAGGTTTAACCTTCTGAATGTATTTTGATGGTTGATGTGATCTTGTAACTTTTGCTATGAAACTTGAGCTGTACATTCCGTGTTTCCGCTTTAGCGGGGTGTTACAGATTTGGTATCAGAGCTAAAGGTTATAGAGAATACCGGTTTTCCTTTGGAAAACTGCAACTATAACCAAAAAAACGAGGAAAGAACACTTAAATTACTAAACATGTTGCTAGTATAACTAATTCGGGTATTGCATCATCGGTCTTTAATTAAACAAAGCCTGATCACCTATGTTTAATTAAAGAAAGAGTAATGTGAGACCGGAAATGGATATGCTAGGAATATGTGTGTTTTTCGCACATAATGCTTCACGTTGTATGCCTAGTATGAGCGTAGTTATTGCCTATAGTATGCAATAGTATAGTACGTTTAGCCTTTACGTGACAAGTAATGTTATGCACTCTTACTTTAG
The DNA here is from genome assembly GCA_033807775.1 of Saussurea involucrata. Lineage (NCBI taxonomy): Eukaryota > Viridiplantae > Streptophyta > Magnoliopsida > Asterales > Asteraceae > Saussurea > Saussurea involucrata. The sequence goes on from CM066324.1 coordinate 21,825,433, forward strand.
TATCACTATGTCATCATCATCATCACACTCTTACTTCAGCACTACTATGTCATCGTCATCATCGTCATCAAGCTCATGACCCTCCTACACGCCGTCAAGCGAACGTACCTCTGGAGGAGAACAAGACCCGTACGATGGACCGAGGATACCCCCGACTGTGGTTCCACCGCAACCCACTCCTATAGTGGTACAACATAGTCCTAGGGGTCCACGTACGAGGCAAACCGCTAGGAAGAGCATGCCCATACCTAGACGAGTGTCTTTTAGGTCTGATCAGCGAGACGCATCGGAACCCTCACGGGTGATCGAGGGAGTGCCGATTAGTCGAGCGCCTGGCATGACCTGGGCCGAAGAGCAACGCCTTAGGGTCGTGACAATGGACTTGCACGGATGTCAAATGAGGGTCAGTCACCAGAGTCAAGTCGTGACCGAGCTAGTGGAGTTAAGTCACCTTTTGACCAACATGTCGTCTGACGCCCTAAACGGAGCGAGAATAGCTCGGAGGATAGCTTTACGGGCCGAGATAGTGTGCATATTAGTAGTGATGCTACTGTCGATGTTGGTGTTGTGGGTTCTAATCGAGGTGTATCGGGGAGGATATTGACGTGGATGGTGGAAGATTTCCAAGAAGATCCACACGTCGCACGGGAGAAAATCCTGATGATCAAAACCCCGATATTGCCCAGATCATAGCTCAACGTATCCAATAGGCGATACCCGACATCGTAACCCAAGTCACCACGGGCATCAATGAGCATCATAGGAATGTTAATGTGGGAGGAGGGAATCCCAATGATGTTCATGACAATAGAGGATGCTGTTACAAGATGTTTATGTCTTGCAAGCCCAAGGAGTTTCATGGAACGGAAGGTGCTATAGGATTACTCTCATGGTTCGATAGTATAGAGTCGGTACTTCATATTTGTAAGTGCTCAGAGGATCGCATGGTAGAGTATGCGGCCTGTCAGTTGCAAAAGCGAGCTCTAACTTGGTGGAACATTCAAGTCCAAACCCGTGGAAGGGAAGATGCATACAAACTGTCCTGGTCTGAGTTCAAGGAATTGCTCATGGAGGAATACTGTCCCAAGAGCGAAGTTCAGAAAGTGGAGGATGAACTTTGGGATCTTACCATGGTTGGTTCGGGGATAGATCGCCATACCGCTCGTTTTCACGAACTTGCGAAGTTAGTACCTCACATGGTTACCCCGGAGAGCAAACGGATTGACCGATATTTGTATGGATTAACTCCGGAGATTCGAGGGATGGTTAAGTCATCAAGTCCGACCACGATCCAAGCCGCCGTGGCTCTAGCAACTAGTTTGACCCATGATGCGGTCAGAGCAGGAACTCTAACTCAGAAAGGTGTCGGTATCAAGCGAAGGCCGGAGAATCAGTCAGGAAAGGCAATTGGAAGTAGTTCAAGTGGGAACAAGAAAGTAGTGGGAAACTTTGGGATAAATGCCAAGGAAGTAGGACGTTACAATAGACCCCACCCAAAATGCAATCAATGTAATTCGCATCATGAGGGAGCCTGTCTCATTTGTAGCATTTGTAAGCAAAAGGGTCATTTAGCCCGATTTTGCAAGACGGGAAAGAATGTGAAAGAGGAAGGAAGGGTATGCTTTGAGTGCGGAAGTCCGGATCACTTCCGGAATGTGTGCCCAAGGTTGAAAAGGGGACCAATCAATAACAACGCTAGGTATCAAGCAAGGCAAGCCAATCAGGGAAACCAAGGAGGACAAGCTCGAGGACGGGCATTTGTCTTAGGAGCAGAAGAAGCACGTCGAGACCCCAATGTAGTGACATGTACGTTTCTTCTAAACGATTATTATGCATCCGTATTATTCGACACGGGTGCCGATAAGAGCTTTGTTTCGTTAGAATTTAGGCTTTTGATCAATCTAGAACCTAAGAAAATGCCGAATGCTTATATTGTTGAGGTTGCTAATGGATTTGAATTAGAAGCTAAGGATGTAATCTTAGGCTGTACCTTGAACTTAGCTGATAAACTGTTTAGTGTTGATCTTATTCCAATTTAATTGGGGAGTTTCGATGTAGTAATAGGCATGGATTGGTTATCTAAGAACCGAGCAGAGGTTAGTTGTTTTGAAAAGACGGTTAGGTTACCATTACAAGGCGGAGAAACCCTAGTTGTCCAAGGAGATAGAGTTGGAAGGAGTCTGAAGATAGTATCATGTATGAAGGTCCATAAGTATTTGAGGAAGAAGTATGTTGCGTTCTTGGCGCAAGTAATTGAGAAGAAGTCTGAGGAGAGGCGAGTCCAAGATATTCCTGTGGTGAAGGATCACCCAGAAGTATTTCCAGACGATTTGCCTGGACTTCCACCGTTTAGACAAGTCGAATTTCAGATTGACCTTATACCCGGAGCGGCGCCCGTAGCCAAGGGCCCGTATCGCTTAGCACCTGCAGAAATGCAAGAGTTGTCGAATCAACTTCAAGAACTTCTGGATAAAGGATTCATTCGACCGAGTTCATCACCCTGGGTAGCCCCGATTCTCTTCGTCAAGAAGAAGGATGGATCGTTTCGAATGTGTATCGATTATAGGGAACTAAATAAGTTGACAATCAAGAACCGATATCCTCTCCCTCGAATAGACGATTTGTTCGACCAGTTGCAAGGTGCAACTTACTTTTCTAAGATTGATCTTCGATTGGGATATCATCAGTTGAGAGTCCGAGAGGAAGATATTCCTAAAACAGCTTTTAGAACTCGCTATGGACACTATGAGTTTTTAGTCATGCCATTCGGATTGACGAACGCGCCAGCTGTGTTTATGGATCTAATGAATAGAGTATGTAGGCCATACCTTGATAAGTTTGTGATTGTGTTCATCGATGATATACTAATCTATTCTCAGAGTAAGAAGGATCACGAGCAGCATCTAAAAGTGATTTTAGAGCTTCTCAAAGAACAGAAGCTATATGCCAAATTCTCTAAGTGCGAATTTTGGATTCGGGAAGTACACTTCTTAGGTCACGTAATCGGAGAGAAAGGGATTCACGTGGACCCGGCTAAAGTGGAAGCCACTAAGAAATGGGAAGCCCCAAGGACTCCAACGGAAATTCGCCAATTTCTAGGTTTGGCAGGATATTATCGGTGTTTCATCGAGAATTTCTCAAGGATTGCTAAACCCCTCACCACGTTAACCCAAAAGGATAAGGAATTTGTTTGGGGAGTTTCACAAGAAGAAGCGTTTCAACTTTTGAAGAAGAAGTTGTGCAATGCACCGATTTTAGCCTTACCGGAAGGAACGGAAAATCTCGTGGTATATTGTGACGCGTCGCATCAAGGATTAGGTTGCGTATTGATGCAAAATGATAAGTTGATAGCATACGCCTCGAGATAATTAAAAGTTCATGAGATGAACTATACCACGCATGATTTGGAGCTCGGAGTTGTAGTATTCGCTCTGAAGATATGGAGACATTATCTATATGGTACCAAGTGCACTATTTTCACCGATCATAAAAGTCTTGAACACATCTTTGATCAAAAGATGCTGAATATGAGGCAAAGAAGATGGGTTGAACTGCTCAGCGACTACGATTGTGAGATACGTTACCACCCAGGTAAGGCTAATGTAGTAGCCGATGCCCTGAGTAGAAAATAAATGGTAAAACCTTCACGAGTCCGAGCATTAGGAGCACTTGTACAAACAAGTTTGAAAACCCGGATTTTTGAAGCTCGGATCGAAGCATTGAAGTCTGAAAACCTGAAGGAAGAGACTCTTCATGGTTTAGAGTCTAGTTTTGAAACTAAGATTGATGGAGTACGTTACTTTAAGGGCAGAGTATGGATCCCAAAGGCTGACAACCTACGGGAAATGATATTGGAGGAGGCTCATAAATCTAAGTATTCAATTCACCCAGGAGCGGATAAGATGTACAAGGATTTAAGGGAATACTATTGGTGGCCAGGAATGAAGAAGGATATTGCCATATATGTAGGGAAATGCATAACGTGTGCAAAAGTCAAGGCTATTCATCAAAAGCCATCGGGACTGTTGCAACAACCGGAGATTCCCCAGTGGAAATGGGAGCAAATCACTATGGATTTTATAACCAAACTCCCGAGAACTGCCAAAGGACACGACTCGATTTGGGTTATAGTGGATTGATTTACAAAGTCTGCACATTTCTTGCCCATTCGGGAAGACTTTAAGATGGAAAAGCTTGCTCAGATCTACATCAAGGAAATCGTTACGCGACATGGAGTCCCAGTTTCCATCATTTCAGATAGAGATAGTCGTTTTACATCTCGATTTTGGCAGTCACTTCAAAGAGCGTTAGGTACGCAATTAAATTTGAGCACGGCCTATCATCCTCAAATGGACGGTCAGAGTGAGCGAACCATTCAGACATTGGAAGACATGCTTCGGGCATGCGTGATAGACTTTGGAGGGAGTTGGGATAACCACTTGCCGTTAGTTGAGTTTTCTTACAATAATAGCTATCACACCAGTATTCAGTGTGCACCATATGAAGCCCTGTATGGACGCAAGTGTCGGTCGCCACTTTGTTGGTTGGAAATTGGAGATAGACAACTATCTAGTCCGGACATTATCCAAGAAACCACCGACAAGATTGCAATCATCAGAGATAGGCTTAAAGCAGCTCAAGATCGTCAAAAGAGCTATGCTGACAATCGTAGGAAGCCTTTAGAATTTCAAGTTGACGACAGAGTCTTTTTGAAGGTATCCCCTTAGAAGGGAACATTCCGATTCGGGAAAAGAGGAAAGCTGAGTCCACGATATGTTGGACCATTCAAGATCACAGAAAGAATCGGACCAGTGGCTTACAAGCTGGATTTGCCAATAGAGTTAAGTGCGATTCATAACACATTTCACGTGTCAAACTTAAAGAAATTTTTAGCCAACGAAGCAGTAACCGTGCCCTTGGAAGAAATCCAAATCAACGATAAGCTGCATATCGTAGTGGAACCAATGGAAATACTCGATAGGGAAGTTAAGCGTCTTAAGCGAAGCAAAATCCCGATAGTAATGGTTCATTGGAACACAAGGCGTGGGCCTGAGTACACTTGGGAACGGGAGGATTACATGTTCCAAAAGTATCCTCGTCTCTTTACTAGGAAGCCTGTTAACGCTAGCAACACTTGAATTTCGGGACGAAATTCTTCTAACCGGGGGAGACTGTGACAACCGTCAAATTTATACCTCAGGTTAGAACTACACTGAATATATCATTTTTCTCATGACATAGTTCACACAGTGCAAGTTTAGGAGTAAACGCGGTACAATAGAAAAATTCGAGAAATTTTGCCTAAGAAACCCTTGAATTAGGAAATTATCCATAAATCTCATAAAATGCCAACTTGACCTACATTTATACTACAAGTATTTATATAATTGATAATTTATGTATTTCAATAATAGTATATATATATATATACTTTATTTTATATATAATTACTTTGTATTTCATTTATTAAGAAAATACTTGTATTTTAATTTTTAATCAAAAAGACAAGATTTGACAAATTATTTCTATTACTCACCCCCCCCCCTCTCTCTACTCCATAAGAATGCAACAAGTCTTCACAATCCATTTCATTATCTCATCTCACTCTCTCTCTAAAAGAATACTTGCAATTCTTTCTCTCTACATCTTCAAATCTTCATCCTCATCTTCAAATCTTCATCACAACTCCAGCCCCTAAATCACATTTCTTCAAGAGTTCAAGATAATCAAAGGTAAAAACAAGTGTGTTGGGTGAAATCCACACACACTCTTTTAAATCTTCTTCAACTTCCTTGCATTTTATGAATGTTCTTCATCTTTCTACACTTTCTTCATGTTTTTAAAAACCATCTTTCATATGTCTTAATGTTTGTAGATTTACCATCATAACATCTTTTTGTTAGTAAAAGATGGTGAATCCAAAATCAAACCTAAGTTAAGACCAAAGATGAACATTTTGAACACATGCATGTAGTTTTCTTGATAAATCCATCATCTTTTATTCAAGAGTTTCATCAATAAATCTTTGAAATCCACTAAAAACATACTTAAACAAACATGCATGAGCTAAATATGCACAATTTTAAGTTGCATATTGATGTTCTTGGCAAGAACATCAACCTTTTCCAAAATGGGTCTTTTACAAGAATTTATAAAAGTTGAGTTGATAGGTAACTTACATGTATTTTAAATGGATCAAAAATGTGTTTTGGAACTGAAAATAAGTGTATGGAAGAGTGTCAAATCGGATTGTGCATGCAAGGAATAAGAATTTTGGTTAATAAGTCAACATGTGAGCACATGCACAAAGTGTGGTTTGACAGATTTCTGCCAAATTCGACCCTCCACTTCAAAGGGTCATATCTCACTCAATATAACTCCAAATGGAGTGATTCGTTTTCTGGAAATCATTTTTATGTGTTAAGATTCAAACCCAAGTGGTTTCACTCAAACACTCAAAGAATTTATTTACCAAACAGTCCTCACAAAATCCGTGCACAAACAGTAAAGTCTTCTGTCGGGTTTTACGTCAAGTATTATTTCATGTACTTATACTCTTCCAAAAATTTTGAAACGGATGCCAAAAGTTTCCTAACTCATTGAACTAATTGGACAAAAAATGTCATAACCAAATTGTACCTGGAAGTTACCCAAAGTTGGACACAAAGTGACATCAATTTCTGGACAGCAAATGACAAATTATTATTATTTTTAAGGACTAACTTCTAATCCCATTTCATCATTTTATGATGAAATAGTGGAATATATATGTATATCTTATACTTACATTTTATTTATGCATTTTATTTATGCATTTTTATGCACATTATTTATTCTTTATCCCTTTTCATCATTTTGATGAAATTGTGGAATGTACATATATATAATATATTTATATATGTTTTTGCATTTTATATATTCTTGATCCCATTTCATCATTTTATGATGAAATCGTGGAATATAAATATATACTATGCCTATATATTTATGCACTTAAATATTGTCTTTACATTCAAAACCCTTCAATTTTATCGTTCTTACGATAAAATTTCGGTTTATATATATGTACTATATATATATATATATATGTTTACGTTCTTTAAAACCCTTTTCGTTACTTATTGTGACGAAATTGCGGAAAATCTAGTCTAATAAGAACAATGTATACGTTTATTACGTTATAATATTAAAACACAACAAGGCATTTTATGACGATTTGGATAATTAGTACCGAACCCTCGAGGCAAAAATTACTAGTGACCTTACGTTCATAGGTTTGAAGTAGGATCATCTCGAAGTACTTGTGGGAGATTCCCGGACACTACTGCTTATCAAGTGAGTTATCACAGCCCCTTTTTCAATGATTTACATATTTTGGGGTGAAAAGCATGTCGTTACTACAATTACTTTTACGCACCGGTTTACTTGTTTTATTGAAAACGTAAACTTTGCTATACTCATTTATGCTCTATAGTATGTACGGTTTACGCGTGTTGTAAGTTTGAGCTTTCTCTCTATCATACGTAAGTCCCCGTTTAACATACGTTACCCGTTTAACTCACGAGTGTGATCCATTGGTAATTATGAATAACGTTATTTGGTTGACACCCCACTCACAAGTAGCGCTTGTTTGAGTGCATAATTATTGTTTTCCGTACGCATTGTTGGTGATAGAACATGCGCTGGGGCTGCCGTCATATAGGTCGGGTAACGGGCTCACAACTTAAACATAATACATACTATTACCATGAGCAAGTTTTTCATAACCGGTTGATTTATCCACTTGTATGGATTCAACTACTTTGACTTATCCACTTGTGCGGATTTAAACTATTTTGCTATGATAAACAATGTTGTACTCATTAAACCTGTGATCTCACCAACTAGTGCATTAGTTGACCTTTTTATTGACATGCTTTTCAGGAGAACGTCTTTAAGGTTGGGATCTAGGAAGGCTACACGTGATGAAGCTTTATTTTCTATCTTTTATTTATGTTCATCTCCCCTTTTGTAAAAACGATTGTAAAAGACAAGGTTTAACCTTCTGAATGTATTTTGATGGTTGATGTGATCTTGTAACTTTTGCTATGAAACTTGAGCTGTACATTCCGTGTTTCGCTTTAGCGGGGTGTTACATCCTCCCTTCGACTTCCCTCTCTAGTTAGAATTGAACCGATTCAATTCTAGAGCAACCAAGGTAACTGAAAAAATTATTCGACACGTGTCGCGATCCCAGATATCCGACAAGCAAAATTTAAAAAACTTTTGAAATTTGAATTTGCCACTCCACTTTTTCAAATTTTGGGGGCAAAATTTCACCAGTCTCGACCACGACCGAGGTAAGGAAAGCACCTACTTCCCTTTTCTGTGGTAAGGTAAAATCATGAGCATTTTATCCCCTGATTAGAGTGGAGATCGAAAGTTATTTACCTCACGACACTCGACCACGATGTCACCTAGTTCACACGACCATCGCATAGAACCATGCGACCTCGACCAACTAACGTATAATTTGACTGTTACGTTTGTTCAGTGTTAAATGCAGGAATCAATGCTATTGATGAATAGCGGCTATAACCGACAAGATCAGTTATGGAGATTTAATCCGGCGAACGTTACGGCAGTTATCGAAACACTTAATGAGCCAATTAAAACACCCGAAGACTACAAATACCAGGCTCAATCGTCATTTCAAGGGACATCAGACACAATCATCTGAACTGAGAAGAACATTCGAAGCAAGGAATTCTCTCTCGAAGAATCGCTCTCGACGCACGACATTCACGCACGACACTATATTTTTACACACGACTCACATTGTTTTTACATTCGAAACACTTGTTACTTTACAATTAAAGTCTCTCTTTCATTTGTATTGTAATCTCTGTACGATCGACACCCGAAACATAAGGACATCGCCCCTGTTTGTCGACCATAGTGCATTGACGACTTCCACAGTCGTCCGCGGGTTTTTTCCTCGTTGAGGTTTTTCCCGCGTCACCAAATTCTCTGTCTCATTTACATTTCTGTCTTTGTCGCACGCTTTATCGAGAGATTTCTTTCTTTAGTTGTTAAGCTCCACAATCAACCTCAAGTTGTACTTTTGTGCGATTTTTGGCATTAACAACAATCCTGATCAAATTGTCTTTGTGGGGGCATCGTTAGATCGCATCATAAAGAGGCGGCTAATCTCCTTTTTGCAGGAACATGCCGATTGTTTCTCTTGGACGCACGAAGACATGGTCGACATAGATCCCGACATCATCTCCCATAAGTTGAATGTCGACCCATCGTTCAAACCAATAAAGCAAAAACGTCGTAAGTTCGCCCCTGAACGGAACAAGGTGATCAATGATGAGGTCGACAACTTGCTTAAGACTGGGAAGATCAGAGAAGTGAAATACCCCGACTGGTTAGCCAACGTCGTGGTCGTACAGAAGAAGAACGGGAAGTGGCGAGTATGTATCGACTTCACAGACCTTAACAAGGCATGCCCTAAAGTTCCATTTCCACTACCCCACATCGACGCTATGGTCGACGCGACCGCAGGACATGAACTCTTAACATTCATGGATGCTTATTCCGGATACAATCAGATACTGATGCACAGCGAAGACCAAGAGAAGACTGCTTTTATGACAGATAAAGGCATATACTGCTACAAAGTCATGCCTTTCGGCTTGAAAAACGCAGGGTCGACCTACCAGCGATTGGTTAACAAGATGTTCAAAGAGTACCGTGGGGACACCATGGAGGTTTACATAGACGACATGCTTGTCAAATCCAAACAGGCGACCGACCACATCGATCATCTGAAGAAGTCCTTCGAAGTTCTTCGACATTATCAGATGAAGCTGAATCCTACAAAATGTTCCTTCGGAGTCAGCGCCAGGAAATTTCTAGGATACATGGTCACCCGACGAGGCATAGAAGCAAACCCTGATCAAATCAAAGCCTTGATAAACATCAAGTCGCCCAGGAACTTCAAGGAGGTCCAACAACTCACAGGTCGAGTGGCAGTGCTAAATCGCTTCATCTCACGATCGTCAGATAAATGTCATTTGTTCTATAACGTCTTGAAGAAGAATAAGGGTTTCGATTGGATGAACGATCACAAGCAGGCGCTACAACAATTAAAGGAATACATGGTTGTTCTACCCCTGCTCTCAAAACCAAAGGACCACGAGGTCCTGCACCTATATCCCGCTGTAAGTCCTCACTCAGTAAGTGTCGTCTTAACTAGAGAACACGACAGGCTACAACTACCGATTTACTACGTCAGTAAGTCTCTGCTAGACGCCAAAACACGATATACGTCTATGGAGAAGTTACTTTTATCGCTAGTTACAGCAGCAAAGAAGTTACGACACTACTTCGAGTCCCATCCTATTACCGTCGTAACAAATTTTCCTCTCAAGTCAGTCTTAAGAAAGCCCGAGCTAACGGGACGACTGAAGAAATGGAGTATCTACCTCATGGTCTAGTATTACAATTAAATTGCAAGTCCTAGCCGACTTCGTCGCCGATTTCAGTCCTGAACTGGAAAAAGAAGCGCAGAATAAGACCTATATTGTGGCGACTACAAACGACACGACCTGGGTGCTCCATGTCGACGGTTCTTTAAACGCCAGAGGAGCAGGTCTTGGTGTCGTCTTAAAGTCCCCACAGGGAGGCAAGATGGTGTACTCCATACGATGCAGTTTCAAAGCTACCAACAATGAAGCAGAATACGAAGCTCTGATCGTGGGCATGAGTATGGCTCACGAATTGGGGGCAATCGGACTTCACGTCATAAGCGATTCCCTATTGGTCGTAAACCAAATGAACGGGGAATTCGCAGCAAAAGATTCTAAGATGACGACCTATCTCAGGATAGCCAAGGAGGAGTCAAATATGTTTGATCCGTTCTCAATCGAACAGATTCCCAGAGATCAAAACACTCAAGCAGACGCGCTAGCCAACCTTGATCAGCACTCAATAAGCCGTCGTTCGACGCTATTCCTATGATCCACCTTACGACCTCGTCCATCGAGGACTCTGAAAAAATTTGTGTTCTTAACGCAGAAAATGGTTGGTCGTGCGACATCAAGAACTATCTTATACACAATCAACTACCCGAAGATAGAATGGAAGATCGAAAGATTCGATTTAAAGCTTCAAAATATCTCCTCATAGGCGACAGACTTTAGCGACGATCATCGACAGGCCTGAACCTAAGATGCATTGATAATCCAGAAAAGGTACAAAACATTCTGAAAGAAATGCACGATTACGAATGCGGCAACCATTCCGGTGGTCGTAGTCTTGCAAATCGTATATTACGACAAGGCTACTATTGGTCGACATTAAGGCAAGATGTCACCAGGTACGTCTAAAGCTGTGACGCATGTCAACGACACTCAGGTATGATACACCAGCCTCCTGAACCTCTACATACGTCTTTGGTCCCATGGCCCTTCATGAGGTGGGGAATGGACATCATTGGTAAATTACCTCCTGCCCCAGGGCAGAAAGTCTTTTTGTTAGTCTTTACATATTATTTTTCTAAATGGATAGAAGCAGCTGCTGTTTGGGCAAAAAAATCACGTCGCTCGACCGCGACCAGAACAGGTAAGACGTATGATTAAGGACTATATCTTGTATTAAGATAAGGTCTCGACAAAGACCCAGAACACCATCGTCGTCCCTCATAAAAGGTAAGTCGAGAGTTCCTTACGACGCTCGACCATAGCGTCGCCCGATCCGCACGACTATTATATAAAGACGTGCGACCTCGACCAAAGCTAACGTTAACCATAACCGTTTGTTAAGTGTTTAATGCAGGAGTCAAAGTCATTAAGGAGCAACGACTATAACCGACGCAATCATTAAACAGCCGGCGACCGTAACGGACGGAGATCATTACTCCGGCGACCGTTTCCAACCGTTAAGGCCATTAAAGGAGCATTCATGGATGAAGCTAAAGACGCGAAGACTATAAATATCAAGCTCAATCAACATTTCAAGACTTCAAATATCCGGCGATTAACAACCGAAGCAATATTCAAGAATACCTGAAGTGAAGAACCATTATTCTAAGTATCGCTCTCGACGCACGACAACAGCCCTCGACCAGCGGTTCACACTTTGTTTCGTACACGACAAACACTTGTTTTACATTCTAAACACTTGTACTTTACATTTCGAAGCATTTCCTTCACTTGTATTGTAATCTATGTGCGATCGACACCAGTACCAAAGGACATCGCCCCTGATTGGCGACCCTTAGTATAGCGACGACACCCACTGTCGTCCGCAGGTTTTTTCCTCGTTTGAGGTTTTCATGCGTCATCAATTATCTGTCTTCTTTATTTTTATCCTCGTCGCACGTTTCGTCGAAAGATCCTTTCTTTAGTTGTTTAAGTCCACATCGACCTTAAGTTGTCCCTTTGGTGCGATTTTTGGCATTAACAGTTTGGCGCCATCCGTGGGACCACATCTAGAGAAAATCCTCGACGAACGTGCATTCTACTAATAGTTTCTTGGAGTTTCTTCTATTTTCTGTTGCAGGAAAATGGCAGCCCCTGGAAATCCGCAGCAAGTCGTCGCTCAGATGTATCAGGAGCTCGAGGTTGCCAGGAATCAACTCAATGCAATGGCAGAGCAGAATCGAAGAGCAGCTGAAGAGATCGCGCGGCTAAGGAATCCTTTTGGACCCCAGAATGGTCCTAGACCATTCATCCAGAATCCAGGTCCGGGACCAGGCCCGTCCGCACAGAATCAGCATCCAGGTCCATTCATGCAGAATCAGCAGCCGGGTCCGTTCATTCTGAATCCCCAGTCTGGGCAGATTCCCCCTCAGCACATCCGACCACCACCCTTGAACAATGGATCCCAACCATTGCAAGGTGGCGCCCAGCCGTTTCAGAATGGATCCCAGCCATTTTCCCAGCCGTTCCAAAGTGGTCCGCAACCTTTCCAGCAAGGATCGCAATCTTTCCAGCAGAGATCGCAGCCATTTCAGCATGGACCACAATCGTTTCAGAATGGACCGCAGCAATTCCACTATGGGTCGCAGCCATATTTTGTTCCGTTCAACGGGGACACCAATGGTTTGTCGCATGGTAATGGTACTAGTCCAGGGACCAATCCCTCGACAGGGGCAAATCCTGATCTTAACGATCCCGTCGCCCAGCGTTTGAAGATGTTAGAAGACCAAAATGAGCGCGTCCTGTCCTTACTCGCCAAGTTGCCTGGGGCAGCCGTGCCTGTCGATGTCGAGCCTCGCTCGGGGTATCAGGCGTCTCCCTTCATCGACGAGATTGCCACCGTCGAGGTCCCAAAGAAGTATAACATTCCTACCTTCACTCCCAAGTATTCGGGTGTGACCGATCCAACCGAGCATGTCGCGCAGTATAAGTAGCTCATGTGCACAATCTCGATTCCACACATGTACCAGGAAGTATGCATGTGAAAGAGTTTCGGGGCGACTCTTACTGGTCCAGCTCTCCAGTGGTTGATCAATCTCAAACCCAAATCTATCGGGTCGTTCGCCGAATTGGTCAACCAATTCTCCCGGCAATTCGCCAGCAGTCGTAAGATGGAAAAGCAGACTAGTGATCTGTACTATGTCGTGCAGAAGACCAATGAGTCTATTCGAAGTTATTTCAATAGATTCAATGCCGAAATGATCAGTATCCGCAATTGTGACATCAAAACTGCGATCAAAGCTTATAAGCGTGGTCTAGACGATAGTTCAGGTTTATATATCGATCTGACCAAGTATCCCCCAGAGACATTCGAAGACGTCTGAGCTTGAACCTTAGCATATATGAGGGTCGAAGACGACGCAGCCTTTCGTCGCAAACACACTGACGACAAGAAGCCGTTAGGTGCCAAGAAGCCAGAATTCAAGCCGAAAGCCATATCCAGAATAGAGCCAGCGCGTCAGATTTCAAACGTTCGTTTCAAGACGAAGGCAGAAGCTAAAACCACGGCTAAATTCCCCGTGTACCCCAAGATCTCCTCTTATGGGTTCAAAGGGTCAGCTAAAGACTTAGTCGAAACTCTGAAGACCACCCAAGCAACCATCCGGTGGCCGAAGAAGTCTGACTTGGACGATGCTAAGAAGGATAAATCAAAGTGGTGCGACTTCCACGTCGACCATGGTCATGCGACAGATGATTGTATCACACTCAAGAAGGAATTGGCATATCATGTTCCACAAGGTAATCTCAAATATATTATTGATAATGTCGTTATTAACAGCCATCGACCGTCGACTCCCGAGCATGCAAAAGTTATCAATTAAAATCCCCTATGCCATTGGGAATCCTGAAGATTGAGAATGAGTCGAAACGTCGCTATGGTGCCCTGTCGTACGACGACATGATCAATCACAGACAGTATCTCATCGGATCGTCGTGTCGTCCTGTCATTTAAAACCTATCTTTCTTTCCAAAAAGAATAGGATAATAAATGACAGGGGGCAATACCCCATGAAGGAGAAAGGTATGACTTCTAACTCTTTTCCATACAAATTTTTCTCACAAACAACTACTGACTTAAGCATCGGAGGGTCGTTGGTGAGCCAACGACCAACCCTCGACATCGTTTTATCGCAGGATCGCACGACATAGACAATCAGGTCCATGACTTGATCACACCTTACAGCTAGTCGAACGACTTGGTCGCACGATCGCATAGACGGCTTCGCAGCCTGAGCTTCTTAACTTAGAAAAACTTCGCGTTTTGAATAAATACCTTAGTCGCATGTATTGGTGTTTGATTAGCATACATTCTAAACGAATGCCTTATTTTTTCTTTCGTATACCCTGTATGGATGCTTTGATCGTATGTTCTCATATTTTATAAGTGCCTTGGTCGCATGATTTCTATGTATCTTATGTTCAATCGATGCGATAGTTGTTTACCAAAAAAGTTCAAACCAAAAAAGTGCATTCATCAGAAAAATTGTCAAAAACGCGCTCGACCACCAACGGTCGAGCAGTAAAACAAAAAAGAAAGACAAAATTCTTAAACTAAAGAAGGAGCATCCGCTGCATCCTTGCCTGAAGTCTCATCTTGAGGACCTTCGCCTACCATCTCTTCCTCGACGTCCTTCTCATCATCTGAGTCCAGATCCCTCTCGGTCCCGACGCCATTCAAATAAATGTCCAGTTCCTCCTTTGCAGAAGCAAGAGGATCTTTTCCCAGCAAATGCCGCCGCATGATAGCAGCCCAAGCAGTCAAACGAGCTATGGCAAAAATAGACTTACCCTCGTCTTTAGCAGCCCGCACTTCTTTCTCCAAACTCTCCACCTTGGACTTATAATCCTCAGCCTCTTTCGAAATAGCAGCCAAGGATTCCTTAATCTTTTCCATCTCCTCCCTTTGCTCGGCAGTCATGGACAAGGACTGCGTCAAACGATGGCTAAGATCCTCCTTCGCATGATTAACGATCTCCATATGTTTTAAAGCGTCAGCAAGACGCTTCGATAGATCCTCCGTGCGACCAGTAGCATCGTTTGCTCGATCCAATGCTGCATTCTCCCTTTTGCGTGCAGCAGACAAGAGATCTTTCACCTTCGCCGTTCCACTACGCAAGGCCAAGGAAGCTTGAAGTGCCTGCGAAATCATAAAAGACAGACATCATCAGTGGACAACGACAACGACAACGAAGTCTGGGCCTAGACAAACTAAGTCTTGAAAGAAAGACTTACCATGAATACCAAGCCGGCTACATCGGCACCCGTCTCCTCGATAGGAAACCCCTCAAAACGCTCCCTGAAAGATGGAAGCAGGAATTTATCCAGGTGAGGGTACAGGTTCGTCCCGTCTAGGACATTACCTGTCATAAAGTCCTAAGGCAGCGTAAAGTTGACCGTCGTGACCTTCTCCCCTCCCGTCGAGTGTTCCTTGCCCTTGTCGGCTGACAAAGGATTCGACGCGGCAGACGGGGACTTCACCATTTTCGCCGGAGGCGCAGAATTAATGGGTGTCGCGGCAATCACCTTCTTAGGTGATCCGACCCCTACCTTCTCGGGTGAAGCGACTCTCGACGAGTCATTAACCCCTGCAAATGACTCCTTCGAGATCGTCGTCCTCGTCTTCTTCAAGACTCCAGAACCAGCAGACATAGCCTGTAACCTCTTCTCCCTGCCTTGACGAGCAAGCTCCAATTCAGCAGCTCTTTTTGCAGAAACACTCGACACTTTGGGTCGTGACTCTCCTAGAAATCGCAAAGGAAAATAATGTTATGAACATACAATGGAAAAAGACTCGAAGTAACACAAAAAGTCAAAGAAAGTAAGCTTACCCGTCATCCCTTTCTTTCCTCTTGACTTCCTTTCTTCTTCTTCCTTTTCTTTCTCTTCACACTTCTCCCCCTGATTCTCTCCTGAAAACTCTAAATCGTTGTTATCTACCAAGTGTCGCACGATGAAAGATCTTTCGGCAACACTAAATTCTAACTCGCTTGAGAATTAGCGTCTGGTTTCACGTCCTCAAATCTTATGGCTGTCAATATACAGAAAACAGGTTAATAATCATACCGTATATAACATACGAAAAATGAAATAACAAGACTCACCCGACATATTCCAGCCCGTCCTAATCCACTCACTCTCGGAGTCAAGAGACAACTTACGCACGAATACATATCGAGTCTTCCACCTACGGTCATTCACAGCTGTCCCTAAAACCAGAACACTATCACCCGTGAGCCTAGAGTGTAAGCTACATCGATGACAACTATCCTTTTTGTCCTGATAAGCCAAGAGAAGATCACGTACACCCATAGGATTCCCCCATCCTCTCAACAGACGCTCAATCACTTGAATAACTCGCCAGAATTGGGGCATTAATTGACCTGGTGCTAAATCGAACTCTGGCATAAAAGCTTTGGCTAGAGGCGAATACGGCCATTCAAAGCCTATCTTAAAAGGGTATTCGTAGATCACGATGTACCCCTCAGGACATTCATTTGAGCGGATCTGACCTGGATGAATCAATTCGATCCACGCAGGAATTTTTGCTAACTTTCTAAAGTCACGGAGGTCTGATAGCTCTTGAATAACACTCTCAGGATCCTTCGACATTCCTAAACACAAAATTTACAGGAGTCAAAAAAATCGTACCTTACTTATAGGCGCGCTAGACCCCGGAGAACCTAATCAAATCAAAGAATTTCACAAGTTTGGAAAGGATCCGGCAAAGAATGGCAAGGAAATCACAGCACAAACCCTTCAAAGGCGAAACAAGGAAGGATTTGTCATATCTTTTACTTATACGAACAAACCGAATTCCTTGATGATCAACACGCGTCCATGTCCTTTCGTATATCTGTCCGGATCTTCGACACTTGTCTTCGACAGCTGGTAAGCATCATCGCGCGTCAGTATGACTTCACAACTTTTCAACTTCTCGTTCAGTTAAAGGCGAACCGGTCTAGTTCCACGACAACCAGGTAAGTCCCTCAACCCAGGTCACAAGTCTAAGCGTTCTACAAGCAAAATTTAAAACTTAAATTTGACATTCAATTTTCAAATTTTGGGGGCAAACTGTTTGGGCAAAAAAATCACGTCGCTCGACCGCGACCAGAACAGGTAAGACGTATGATTAAGGACTATATCTTGTATTAAGATAAGGTCTCGACAAAGACCCAGAACACCATCGTCGTCCCTCATAAAAGGTAAGTCGAGAGTTCCTTATGACGCTCGACCATAGCGTCGCCCGATCCGCACGACTATTATATAAAGACGTGCGACCTCGACCAAAGCTAACGTTAACCATAACCGTTTGTTAAGTGTTTAATGCAGGAGTCAAAGTCATTAAGGAGCAACGACTATAACCGACGCAATCATTAAACATCCGGCGACCGTAACGGACGGAGATCATTACTCCGGCGACCGTTTCCAACCGTTAAGGCCATTAAAGGAGCATTCATGGATGAAGCTAAAGACGCGAAGACTATAAATATCAAGCTCAATCAACATTTCAAGACATCAAATATCCGGCGATTAACAACCGAAGCAATATTCAAGAACACCTGAAGTGAAGAACCATTATTCTAAGTATCGCTCTCGACGCACGACAACAGCCCTCGACCAGCAGTTCACACATTGTTTCGTACACGACAAACACTTGTTTTACATTCTAAACACTTGTACTTTACATTTCGAAGCATTTCCTTCACTTGTATTGTAATCTATGTGCGATCGACACCAGTACCAAAGGACATCGCCCCTGATTGGCGACCATAGTATAGCGACGACACCCACTTTCGTCCGCAGGTTTTTTCCTCGTTTGAGGTTTTTCATGCGTCATCAATTCTCTGTCTTCTTTATTTTTATCCTCGTCGCACGTTTCGTCGAAAGATCCTTTCTTTAGTTGTTTAAGTCCACATCGACCTTAAGTTGTCCCTTTGGTGCGATTTTTGGCATTAACAGCTGCCTACTCCCAGATTCAGGACAAAGAGGTCATCTCTTTTATCCAAACTAACATTATATGCAGGTTCGAAATTCCTTCCGAAATCGTATGTGACAATGGTCACAATTTATAAGTGATCGTATGCAACAGTTCTGTGAAGATCGTAACATCAAGCTTAGGACCTCAACTCCACGCTATCCCCAGTCTAACGGTCTTGCAGAATCGAGCAATAAAGTCATTATCAATTCAATCAAGAAAAGACTCAAGGCCGCAAAAGGAAGATGGGTCGAAGAACTCCCATCGGTCATGTGGGAAAATCGTACGACACCACGAACATCGATAGGACAAACGCCATTTTCATTGGTTTACGGTTGTGAAGTCGTCTTACCTATTGAGGTGCAACTCCTGACATCGACACATACATCCGTCGATCATAACTTGGTGGACTTAAGCTACGACCTCGACACTCTCGAAGAGCTAAGAGAGTCTGCTTTGGTCAAACTGACATCTCATCGACAAGTTGTTGAACGACATTTCAACAAAAATGTTAAAACCAAGATCTTTCAGGAAGGTGACTACGTCTTACGAAGAGTATTCCAAAACACCAGGGAACCAAACGCAGGTAAGTTATCCACTAAGTGGGAAGGTCCTTATCGAATATCTGAAGTCTTTGGGAAGGGTGCTTACAGGCTTCAAACCCTCGACGACCAAGACATCCCACGTAGCTGGAACGCAGTACACTTAAAGAAATATTTCTTTTGAAATTTTCCTTATGATTTATTTTCTCCAAACGATTATTGACTTAAGCATCGGAGGGTCGTTGGTCTTACTAACGACCACCCCCGAATTTTACATCGCAGGCTCGCATGATCACACGAACGCCAGTCTTATGATCTCCATTATAAGAAACAAAGTCTCAACTACTATCATGTCACGACTGTTATGTCACGACCGTCTTATCATGACTCATACGTCATGAGCAAAATCTTACGATTCATATCATGGATCTTACGATTACAACAGGTGTTTTATCTAAGTTTCGAATTACAAGTCTTATGACTTGAATTCCATACTTAGAAAAATTTATTCGGCCTTAGACGCCCGATTACTGCAAAAGTTACAAGTACCCTTGTCGTGCAGTTTTACATATATCTTATTGCTTTAAACGCTCGTTTCTCAAGTCATGTTATCGTTTGTTTATTTTGTTTATTTACGACAAAGTAAAGCGCAAGACGATAGCATAGCAAAAATTTACTTGTATTCATACGACCCAAAATGTACAAGTAAAAAGGCACGACCGATTATAGTCGCCCCATCAAAGGATAAACAAAAGAAAATCAAAGTCAACGCTGAGGAGGATCCTGCTCTTGAGCGACCTCCTCATCACCACCTTCTGTGACCTCAGCGTCCGCAGAGTCCGCTTCTTCGAGCTTGTCTTCCTGGTCGAGTTCTTCCTCATCCCCGACCAGCTCCAAGAAAGTGGCAACCTCCGCTTCGGCTCCGGCCATAGGGTTTAACCCCCATATATGGCGACACATGATCGCCGCTCGGACCCTCAGACGGGTCAGAGCTTCAAACGATAGGAGTCGCTCCTCTAAGGAGGGACCTCCTTCTCCTTCGCCTCGACGAGCGACTTAAGGTCCCCGACCTGTTTTTCGCTCTCGGTCAAGGAAGCCTTGGTCACTCCTAATTCCGCCTCAGTCGCAGAGGACTTCTCAAGGGCTTCCTTCAAATGGCGTTGAAGGTCTTCCTTAGCTCTCATCGACGCCTTGTAGAAGTCATGCGCTTCATCGAGCTTCACTGAGAGGACCTCAGCCCTTTCCATCGCCAGCTTATCCTGCTCCCGTGCCAAGCGAGTTTCATCTTGCGCCTTGCGCATTTTCTCCAGGGCGGCGGGTGCGACCCTCCGGATCTTCTCCATATGGGCGTATAAGCAGAGTGAAGTCTGGAACGCCTGTAGTCGCACGATCAAACAAACGTAAGACATTTACAAACATCATAAACAAATGACAAAAAATACGTAAGACAGGTGGGTCGTACGAACCTTGAAAGTCAGCCCTGCGACTTGCGAGCCCATCTCGTTTACCGTAACCTCCTGGAAACGCTCCTAGAAGGAAGGCAGAAGGAATTTCCCTAGGTCTGGGAAGATCTTGTCGCTGTCCATCTCATCGCTGGCCATAAAAGTCCCCCGACAACGAGAAATGGACCGACATGGTACCGACGGAGCTCTCCGTCGCATGTCCCTTCCCCTTGTCGATCGACAAAGGGGACGAAGCGACCGTCCGGGGCCCGGTTTCCTCGACCTCATGTGCCGCCGGGGGAGCTACGCTCACCGAGGTCGCGTCAATAACGCCTGGTGGCGTCTTCGTCTTCTCAGCAATGGTGGTCCCAGATAGACCACTTCTCTTCGACGAGGGTTCCCTCCGAGAACTCGCCCTAGACTTTTTCATCCCTGACGACAGGGATGATGGGGCTTTTCGTTTCAACTCCTTGGACTTTCGGGCCAAGAAGAGCTGAGACTCCTTCTTCGACACGCCGTGAGAGGGCACCTCGCCCGACCCACCTGCAGAAAGGTACACGAAAAAGGTAAGACGAAAAGCTTACGACACAAACAAATACGATTAAGTCGTACGACGAAGTAAGATGCAGACTATACATGTCGCTTCTTCTTTTTCTCCTTCTCTTTCTATTCCCTCCTCTGTGGGAACGCCTGGACCTTTGACTGAGAGGACCTCGATATCCAAGTCCTCATCCATCAGAGAGCGCTGGACAAAGAAAGATCGGTCTTCCAGACTATAAGACTGGAACCTCTCGATCTTCGCCAAAGATTCCTTCGGATCCTCGGCCTCTACAAAATTGATGGCTGAAAAGCAAAAATAAAATATAAGATAGCTGAAAACGCATGACCCAAGAGAAACATACATGACAAAAACGACTTATTGTCGGTATTCCACCTGGCGGTAACCCAAGTCGTATCCTCCGCCAGAAGGTCCAGCGACTGGACCTTGCCAAAAACGTATATGGCCTTCCACCCACGATCGTTTACCTGGGCATTCTGCACCAGTACCTGGACTCCCTTGTATTTGAAGAATAGGCTATATCGGTGGTAGTTGTCCACCTTGACCAGATGTGCCACCAGTAGATCGTCCACCGTAAACGGAGTCGCCAGTCAGCGGTGATCCTGTCAATCACATGAAATATCCGCCAAAACTGCGGCATTACTTGAGCAGGTGACAGGCGATACCTACTCAGGAACTCCCTGGCCAAGGGAGAGAAGGCCACTTGAAACCGATTTTGAATGGGTATTCATACAAGACGAAGTGCCCATTCGGACACTCAGATGGCCGGAACTGGTCCGGCAAGTATAACTGCAACGCCTCGGGGACGCCGGATAATGTCCTGAAGGCACTGAGTCCTTCCTGTATCGCGATAGAACTTGCAGGTTCGATCGACATTTTTTCTTGTAAAGAATATTGAGAAAACTCGTTCGATTTATAAACACTCAGAGCTCGCACGAAAAACAAGCTAGTAAATCACTCTGAATCTCTCTCGAAAATTACCGTAAGCATAAAAAAGGAAGTGATCTCCGACACCGCGGTATTTATATGGCAACGATGCGTCAGAGAAGTCCAGTGGATAGTCGACACCTGTCCACCGCGTCTCCGCATACCACCCCTTGATGGTCGACACCTGTCATACAACGGCTCCATGCCTCTCCCACGTCGCCATGACGTCACAACCACTTCGCCTCCCTCGGTTCAAATCGAACCAAGACGGTTGGGAATCAACTTGACCCTCTCCCCATGCAACACGTGTCATGTTACTTCGTCAGATTTAAAATTCGAATTTCACGCTAAAATTCAAATTTTGGGGGCAAACTGTTTGGGTAAAAATCCACACCTCACGACCGACGATGAAAAATACATATGACATTTATGTAAGACCACTCTTGTATTAATATAAGGTCCTGCAGATTATTTACCATCGTATATTTGGTCGTACATTTCTACGATGGTCGTAAGTTTCATACGACCGACGCCCAAGACTCAAGACGGTCGTACGAACGTACTAACCGTTTATAGTCAACAACCGTTTTCTTTGTTCCATTAATGCAGGTCCAAAATCAATCATTGCACAACAGTCATAACGGACGAGCTCTTAATGACAATAAAGACCCGACAGCGGTTACAAACATACCATCAAGGCACATTTAATGCTATCACAAGCTATATAAAGACCTGTACCACACTTCAAGCGGACATCTGAACATCACAACATCCAACATCTACACTCACTTCTACATTTTCTACGTCAATACAACAGTGATCATCAAAGCATTTGAACAAATATCGCTCACGCAAGTTTCGCACGACGAGCAGTTCAACTCACACGACAATAGTCTATTTCGCACGATTTACGCACGACGCATAACATTAGCTTATGATTAAGTTTCTTTTTACTCTTATTATAATCTATTGTACACACGACACTTGTTACAAAAGGATATCGCCCCTGTTTGGAGACCATAGTGCACTGTCGACTTCCCCAAGTCGGCCGCGGTTTTTTCCCTCGTTTGGGTTTTCCGCGTCACCAATTCTCCTGTCTTATTTATTTTTTATCTGCGATTGTGTTGTTTGTCTTGAGATCCTTTTATTTAGTTGTTAAAGCTCCACATCAACCTTAAGTTATCCTTTGGGTGATTTTTGATATTAACAGATGGTCTCACCTAATCTTTTTCCATGTTCATGTTTCTAGAAACCTAGATGGGATCTCGATAACTCGATCCTCGTTTATGTATATATATATATATATATATATATATATATGTGTGTGTGTATGGTCGAGTTCCGTTGAGAATGAAAGTTAGCTGAGGAAAATGAAAACATATCTCTATCCATCAATCTTAATTGAAGATCAATATTAATGAGATGCATTGAATCATGGAAGAAATGGAACAAAAGATACCGTAGAGCTAGGACACTTATTGTATAAGGTCTACCAATGAATGAGAGTGAGTCCAGTCCATCTTCCTTCTGTGTTGCTATTATAAAATAGCATGTGGCTATAGGTTCGGTTCAAGTTGCTAGTTAGCTTAATATTGCATTGACAGATCATTTCCCTTGTTTACTTGTTTTGAGATTAATTAAAGTTGATCACTTAACTTTTATTTTCACACGATACTTCGTTCATGGAGGGACCTTCATAAGGGCACACGATGGCACGTGCCACCGTATTATTTCTTCGATGAAGGATAAAAAAATTGGTTTCATGAAAGGTGCAACCGTATCGTTTTAGGAGGTGATATCGTATTCTTTTGGAAGTGCAATTGTACCTTGTAATCAATCCAAAAAAATAAAAAATAAAAACTCTTGAAATCAACTAAAAAAACCGGGAAAAAAACTCTTGAACTCAACCAAAAATACCAAAAAATCTCCCGAAATCAACTAAAAATACAAAAAACGTCTCTCAAAATCGGTAAATAAAAACTTAAAAATCCCTAAAATCAAGTCAAAAACTTTAAAAACCCCTCGAAACGCCAAAATTTGGCTAAAAACATATCGACCGATATTGAACGTTGGTAAAAAGATACACATGTCGAAAAAATATGGTGTCACCGTATGAAATAGTTTATGGGTCTGTCACATGTGATTTTACACTAACTGTAAAAAATGGATGCGGGCGACTTTGGCCGCCACTTAAAGTCGCGGGGCAAGTCGCGCAAATCATATATGATTTTGTACATTAACGGTTGTTATCGCGTTTTCTTAAATAGTTAGCATTCTCGTTTGAATTCACATCTATCTCTCTCCCTCTCTCCCTCTCTCTCTCTCTCTCTATCTCTATCTCTCTCTCTCTCTCTATATATATATATATATATATATATTGGTATTCGCGCAATGCAACGCGATATATCTTGATTTTAATGTTTTGTTTTACTTTTTATCATTGTCGATTTTATAAAACGGTTTTGTGTAGTTTTGAGAAAATTATAATATATTTTTTAATAAATTTGTACAAAGAATGACGCTTTTTGAGGGGTTCATGATTTGAGGATTTGAAAGGGGTTAAGAGATAAAGATTAATTAGGTAACTAATGGGATTAAAGAATGATGCTTTTTTTAGGGGTTTACCATTTGAGAATTTGTAGGGAGTTAGAGATAAGGACTAAAAGGAAGGACTTAGAGATAAGAACTAATTAAGTAAATAACATTAACAGTGGTACATAAAGCTTCGTTAGTTGTTTTTAAAATATTTTAAGTAATCAACATTAAAAAGCAGTACATAAGGTTTTACGAATTATTTTTAAGAGTTTTTCATAAATGTTTTATAATATAGTATAGATATATATATATAAAAGTTGGTCCACACTAATCTTTTGCTCTTATCTTTTAGATGGTACGACTTTTTACTCATGATTTCTACATATAATATATTGGTTAAATATAATCAGCCAGTACTAAAATATTAAAACCAGTTTCCTACCAATCAACTTAATATTATGTTATACATTTCCTCTTTCTTCATATGAAGTAACCCCTCATCCTCACCATCTGACTTGATGACGAACAGCTGCTTACATAGGAAGAGGGCATCGTGTTCACCCATGGTTTAAAATATATACACATGCATATATAACATATATATATATATAGAGGCTTAATCAAATGAGAACTATTTAGTTTGTGATAACCGTGAGATCTAATATGAGCCACTCATTTATATAATTAATGTTATTTATTAAAATAAAGCAAAAAGATAATTTGGTAATTTGATAATTTAGATTTTTTACAACTAATCAAATATTTAATTGATTGATTTCAATTGACTAATTCCATTCCCACAATCCTACGGTTTCCTGGTTATTATTTTTTAAACTCACCCCTCTCTTATCCTTGTCTCTCTATTGAAGTCTCGCCGTAATTGTAGCATCGAAGATGTAACCTAGATCTCGTCGGTGTAAATCGACCCTGAACTTGCCGGTCTTTTAGTTTCATTGCGTTCAAGGATGGGCAGTCTTTGAGAGACGCAACCGAAGGGATGAGCGGTCAGAGCCTTGACAGACGTATCATCATAGTCAATAAGGCTCAGTCTGATGGATGACGTGATGGTGGTCGTCATGCAGGAGGCGGTGGATATATATATATATATGGTTGAGTTCATTTGTTAACCTCCTATTTTGTGTTAACTTTATTAACTTCATTCAACCAATAGGAATCCATTTTAGTTGGTGGTTTTAAATTTATATATAACCATTAAATAGGGGCATTGATGGAATTCAATGTTTTTGTTTTATTACATTGATTTATTAAGGGAGTTACAAAAATCAAAATCTCCTTGATTCTAGCTATATTATTATTTCTCAAAAAAAATTAGTCTTTTCTATCAAATTAGTGTTTGAATTCCAATTGTTGCATCATGAACATGAGTGATCAAGGTGTTTTCAACGACGTTGAAGAGAGAGTAGACGTAGATGTTTATTTGAACATGAACAAATATAACAAATATATATTGTTTATATAGGTTCACTTAGGCTTATATTTCATCCTTGTTCATGCATAGCCTTAATATTTGCACATCATACATGATGTGACATCAATATTACATGCTCAAAATGGAATAGTAATTAAGTAGTAAGTAACACCATGTAATTTCAGAGTAAACGAACATGAATGAACATATAGCTGTTCATATATGAACAATCTATTGTTTGCATATAATTGAACAATTATAAACATATAATTGAACAAATATGAACATATAATTAAACCAATATGAATATATAATTGAACAATTGAACCTATATGAACATATAATTGAACAATTAGGATCATTGGATTGAACATAGGAACAATATGTTCAACTATAGGAACATTAATTACACGACCTAATTAATGGAAAAAGTAGGTTGTGTCAAATTCCAAAATTACCCTCTTCATTTGTGTTCAATGAGAGAATTAATTACACGACTTAATTTCTTAATTAATTAATAAATGGTTTTAATCTCAACCATTAACAAGAAAATGAATGGCTAAGATGAAGTTAATAAAGTTAATACAAAATGGAAGGTTAACAAATGAACCTCTCTCTCTCTCTCTCTCTCTATATATATATATATATATATATATATATATATATATATATATATACATTAGTTGTGTATACACGCGATGCATCGCAGGTGAATCACATTTTTGAAGCCAATACTCAATTGTCAATCATGTTGTTTGTTTCGTTTTATATATTGTCCCTCTTGATTCTATTTCATGGTTTTGTGTTGCTTATTTATTTTGTTTCATTTTACTAATTTGTTGATCGTTTAGTTTGTGCACAAACGATAGCTTCTATAATGTTTTAAAAAGACAAATGCGGTCCACATTATATTTGAAGTGTTAAGTAAAACTTTCCCTCTTTGTAATTTGGAAATTAATAGATCAATTCAAAGCAAACAGAGTGATCTCCTCTTGTCAAAAACTGACAAAATGAACCAACATAGTTTTCAATCTACAAGAATAATAATCAAGCAACTCAATAATGTCCTTACATCAATGGTTTTGTCTACAAGAATTACATCTATGTTGTCAAAATTTGTGTTGAAGAATCACGGTGTATATACATTTATTTATTTATTTATGTTTGTGTTTATTTTTTCTCTACACATACCTAGATAAGATGATTGTCTTCGGTCAAATAGATGATTCAACCTCCTTCACGATTAACTGCATATGTTGGTTCGTATTGGCCTTCACAACCGCAAACCAACTTGCGTTTGGAAGAGTAACCAACAAACTGAAACATATTCCCAAAAATAGAAAAATAAAGAATCAAACCTCCACAAGCAGCTCATGAAACCATTGCAGCCGGTCCTGAGGTTTTGGATGTCCATGGCGGAAAGGAAAAAATGACTCATATATATATATATATATATATAGAGAGAGAGAGAGAGAGAGAGAGGGAGAGAGAGAGAGAGAGAGAGAGAGAGGGAGGGAGAGGGAGAGAGAGAGAGTCGGGTTCAAACGAGAACAATACATATTTAAAAGAACATGAGAACAAAAAATCATATATGATTTTACATTAACACGCGAAAAGGACTTCGGCCACGACTTCAGGTTCACGTGGCTTTTTCGTGCGTTAATGTAAAATCATATATGATTTTTTTGCTTCTCGCGTTCTTTTAAATATGTATTCTTCTCATTTGATTCTCCCTCTATATATTTGTGTGTGTGTGTGTGTGTGTGTGAGAGAGAGAGAGAGAGAGAGAGAGAGAGAGAGTATATGTGTTTGATCCTCCCTCAATATATACTAGTCTTTGGCTCGTGCGTTGCGCGACGATTAATTTGTGTTTTATGTTAATTACTTAATGTTTAATAGTTGTTGAATAATTTTGAGACATTTACTATATAAAGGAAAATGTCAACATGATGACATGGCACAATGAAAAACATATCAAATTTTAATAGAAAAACATATCAAATTTTATCAAATAAAACAAACTCAGGATCATGATTTGTCAAAATAACAAATTGCAGTTTATAATTGTACACAGCCCCTTTGCGAGAAACAATGTAATACTTGAAAAAACAATACACAAATATTCTTTTAGCTTATGGATTATGCTCCTGAGAAAATATATAGAAATGAGAGTTAAGGTAACAATACATAATGAAATTTTAAAGTAGACAAAATCAAAATAGATTGAACTGAATGAGTCGTTGAATGAAAGTCTTATATGTAGTAATATATATGTGCACCATGGTGATGAAGCTTTACACATTTGGTGATCTTTAGAGCTTATTTCTGTTTGTGTCACTTACTACAAACAAAAACATAAAGATCATATGAAATCAACAAAATATCAAAGAACTTAACTATAAACAAAAGTCCATACCCTAGATTGATCTTTTAGTGAGAGAAAATGTGTTAGAAAGGAAGAATGAGAGGTAGGTTGTTATATTACAAAGAAGTAAAAAGACCAATAACATATCCAAAAAATATACTTGTTCTTAATAAAGGAAAATGATTGATTAATAAAATAAATGTGGAAATATGAATGGTTAATAAAATAAAGAAGTGAAAATCATGATTTATTAACATAAATTGCAATAAAACAAATGATTAATATTGGAAGATGGATGGTTTATAGGTACCGAAAGTGAATTAAAGTGGTGCCCAAATTACCAAAGTACTCTCCTTTCAGTGAAAAATACATTTTTCATAGAGGGGCATTAAGGTCTTTAACATATCAAATATTTTAAAAAATCAAAAATCCAAGAAAAAAGAAAGGTAGACATATAGTGTTTAGGAGATGTTACGTCATTGGCTTTGGGTTCTCCTTTAATATATATATATATATATATATATATATATATATATATATATATATATATATATATATTGATTGGGTATCGTGCGTTGCGCGATTGCCAAAATTCATGTTAAAAAATGTATAAGTTAGTTTAATTGATTATTTTTATAAATTTAGGCTATGTTGCAAGTCCATATACAATATCTTTGACGATGAAATTGAGTGTAGATGAACATTATTATTTTCAATTTAGTATATAAAGATTGTTCTGAGCCTTTTAATTAATAGGGTTATAAAGTATATCAGATGTGTAATGAAAATTATTGATAACAACCATAGTGTAAATATCTATTATATAACATACAATTAATTAAAATAAATTAATACAAAAATGACATAAGTTTGACGCCATACTTTTCTTTTGTTTTTTCAATAATTTCATAAACTATGAAACCATAGTTAAGTTTTTCATTGATACATATGTCACTTGGACATGGTTAAAAAGAACTATCGGACACATTATATATTCACTTTTTTTAGTATAGAAAATTTAACATCTTCATTCATCACATCATTCACAACCCTATTCTCTATACATTGATGAAAATAGTATCCATTTCATTAGAGTGTTGCATAACTTCATCGTTGGCATTGTGAAGTTGTATAAAGCAAGGAACTAAATTCCTTAAAATCAGTTAAAGGTCGTAAAGACAAAATCTGAAGAGTATCAATCGATTAACCTCTCTTTATACTTTCTTAAAACCTTAAATTCTCAAATGCAACATTTTGTTTACCAAACAACTTAAAAATCAAAACTAAAAATGTAGTTTGCTAGTAACGTCATATCAAAATAAACAATATCCAAATGTTCTATTAGCATTGTGATGACTCTTGCGGGAAAAAAATTAGAAATGAGAATTAGGGTAATAATAAATGATGATTACAAAACAAACAAAAATCAATTGAGATTGAGATTGAAATTGTAGTAGACTGAATGACTTACATTTATTAATATAAGTGTATATTGTCCATGAAACTTTCATGTTCTTGATATGTTCAACGATCTTCACGACTTATTTAAACAATATCTCATTTGTTTTTTCTTTTGTTTGTGACACTTTCTACCAAAAAAAACAACAACAAAAAACATATAAAGTACACATAACACTATATAATTTAGCAATAAACATAAGTCAATACCTTAGATAATGAGAGAAAAGTTGTTTGACAACAAACCAAACCAATAAGTAGTCAACTAAAAAATGAAGAACCACAAGGTAGAATAAATAAGAGAAAATGACTAATTAATTAACATAAAGAATGGAAAATGAATAGTTAAGTAACATAAATAAGAGAAAATGAATAGTTAACTAACATAAATTTTAATGTGCATGTAAAAATACAAAAACACCACATACCTTTATTGAAAATATCATTTATATATGAGGACAAAAAAGTCTTTATCTTATTAGTATTTTAAAAAAATTGAAAAAAGAAGAAAAAAGATAAAGGAGTTTCTAGCCTTTAGAGAGTGCCACATCACTTCTTTTTGATTTTCCTTTAATATATATACTAGGTGTGACACCGCGCGTTGCGCGATAACGAAATCTTATGATCAAAATTACATATATAAGTTGGTTATGGTGTGAAATTATAATTCTTTCAGTTGTATATTTTATCCGATTTTAGAGTCTATGACATTAAATGTGAGAGCATTATATGAAGTATAACGTGGATGTTACACACGAAAAAAGTAACAATAAATATTGTGATTCGTTTCAAAAAACATGAAAAAGATGAGTATTTTAGATAAAACTCAATATGTAAAGTTGATTCCAACATGATAGGTGTGTCTACTAATCGCAAGTATAGCACTAAACTCTAACCAAATTAGCACGTGCATAATAGTGATTTTTCAGCTTATTCTCCATACATAAAAGTACTATGTAAGAAATGTTGTTTTACCAAAGGTAATTTCTTAACCGAAAAATAACATGACAACTATTAATGTGTTAAGAACTTTAATAAATAGTTCTTTCCATTTTTTATTATAATTGCAATTGTATAAGAAAAGTGGTAGTTATTAAATAAATTAATATTTGTGATTATTTGTGAAGAATCTGATACTGATTTTCAAGCTATCGTTCTCCTTTCATACACACGACTACATTTTCTAATATTTCTTTTTCTTATCAACGTGGGATAACCCAAGCTTAATTACAATATTGATTTGAGGATAATAAGTTTCCATTATGTCATGTTAATACCTTATAGCCTTCATTTATATATTCGTGTTGGACGGCGACAAAAAATTATTGTTAGAAAATCCGTATTAAGTTAAGATAAAATGAAATTTGATAAATGCCAACTAATTAGATGTAGTATAAGACAATAAATTTAGTGGGTTGTTTAGATGTAAATTATATATTTTCAATGATATTGTTTCTTGTAACAAATAGAATGTCATACACTTCTTTTTGTTGCAAAATATTTATTTGACATTAAAGTTAAAATTTGTACGAAGATGGTTAGTTTCAATCATATGTGGAATATTAACTGTTACGATGAGTGTACACAAAATTAGTCTTCCATTTTAGCTAATAATGTTTGTTTTACAACTTAATTATTAACAGATTATGAAGAGGTTTACACATAATAATTACAACTGTTGTCAAGAAACAAAAAATAAAATTTGAATAACTACAACGATATTAGTAAAACAAAGTTATGCAAAATAAAAAGGTACGTAAAAAGTAATACACATACAACATAAATAACTTTCGAAAAATGAGGGATGAAAAATCATAATGAATAAAATATAATAATAAGGAATTTTTTTTGAAAAAAA
This sequence comes from Saussurea involucrata, assembly GCA_033807775.1. Classification (NCBI taxonomy): domain Eukaryota; kingdom Viridiplantae; phylum Streptophyta; class Magnoliopsida; order Asterales; family Asteraceae; genus Saussurea; species Saussurea involucrata. The sequence goes on from CM066324.1 coordinate 21,856,992, forward strand.
ACATTCATCAATAACAACTCACACAAATCATAAAATATTATGTATTATTCGTTACCTGAAAAAGTTTATGGTTATATAACATTCAGTATGAACAATAAAAAAAACTATTTAGAGACACATAAATACGACATATCACACAGAACAATAGACATAACTGTTGGGAACTGAAGATATGCCAAGTATGGTTAGTACTGCCAAGACAATGTTACTACTGCCAGTTCTTCGTTACTACTGCTGGGCAAGATTACTACTGCTAGAAGAAGTTACTACTGCTAGAAGAAGTTACTACTGCTAGAAGAAGTTACTACTGCTAGAAGAAGTTACTACTGCTAGACATGGTTAGTACTGCTGAGCTGAGTTACTACTGCTTGAAGACTGTGAAGGTTAATACTGCTGAAGGTCGTTAATGCTACTGAGCCAAATCATCGTTAATGCTGCTGACTTGATAAGTTTGGTATGCGATACTTTTGGAGACAAAGAAGGAATTGATCAAGATATGTTTAACGAAGATTCAGAAGATCAATTTACTTTTGATAGTTATCTTGTAATTACTTTTGTATATATAGTATTGATAGATAGCTATTAAAAAAAATAGAAGATAGATGATATACAGAATTCGATATTCATTCAAGAGTGAATTAACCTCAAGGTGTAAGAACCCTATTTCTAGAGAAGTAGAAATCGTCTTGTTGAGCCTGTTCAACAAGATTGAGGTTTGGTGTAAAGCTTGTGAGTAATACTGTTTGATATATATACAGTGTATTGAATTTCTATTGATTGTTCTTTAATTGATTTAGAGTTCTATTCCGCAAGATTCTCTAAATTCTGTTTCTAAGAAGTTTAATTCTTGTTAAGAATCGATCCTGACAATAACAATACTTAACAAATATAATAACATGGAATAAAAACATTTATCAACAATATAACCGAGACAAATCATAAAATAAAATATAACAACTCTTACATGGATTTATAGAGGAAGAATAACGGTTTCACGATAAAAATTCTACAAAAAAACACAACACATCAATAACATCAAATAGCTCACATAAAAACATAAAATAAACCATAAAATGTAGCTTCCATCTTGATGAGACATTCGGTTGTGTAGTTTACAATATGATGGAGAATTCGGTAAAATAAAAGAAGAAATCTTTCTATCTTCATTAGACATTCGATTGTATAGTTTGCAATATGATGGAGGATTCAGTAAAACAAAAGAAAAAATGTTAAATGAGATATAATATATAGACGGGATAAAAACGGAATAGAAAACCAAAAAGTCTAAGACATTTATGAGTTAATAAAAGACAATTAATATAACCATCAAAATAAGTAAAAAAATTTAAAAATTTCAGAAAAAATGAATTATGAAATAACTCTTCCACAAAATGCCACCTAAGAAACTTCATATTTTTTGTTTAGATATATGTGAACTACTAATGCGAGTTTCTATATTAAATACGTCTTTGGTTTCGAAATTTTGTTATCATTTTGGTTTCGAAATTTATGTCGAAATTTCGAAATTTTGTTATCATGGTCCAGTCTTTGGTTTCGAACTTTATGTCTGCAAAGAATGAGTCTATGACTCAAACTTTTGACAGATTTAACAAGTTAATTGGAGAATTAGCAACTGTGGGTGTACACATGGATGCTGATGATGTCAATAGAAAGTTCCTTAGATCATTGGGAGAAGAATGGACCATGTACACAGTCTCATTCAGACAGAATGACCAATTGGAGGACAAAGAGCTAGATGACCTCTACAATGATCTGAGAGTATTTGAGGCTGAAGTTGAAGCCAAGAAAAGGCCATCTGGATTTGTTTATAATGCTGCTTTATTATCTTCATCCTCTGATAATGCTGCTAATCCTGATTCTGTTAATACTGCAGGTTCTGTTAATGCTGCTGGTGGAACTAATCAAGAGAAGACTACAGACTCTGTACTAGAAGCATTCTTCTCTAGTCATGTTCACTCTTCTCTAATCAATGATGATTTAGAGCAGATTAATGCTGATGATCTGGAAGAGATGGACATCAAATGGCAGATGGCTATGCTATCAATGAGGGTGAAGAAATTCATCAAAAGGACTGGGAGAAACAACTTTTCCCAAAGAAGAGAAGATGGTGCAGGCTTTGACAAGTCCAAGGTTGAGTGTTATAAGTGTCACAAGATGGGACACTTTGCCAGAGAATGCAGAAGTGGAGGATCAAATCAACAGGCTCCAAATGGAAACCAAAACAGAAGCTCCTCTCAAGCCCTTGTTTCTCAACAAGGAATGGGATTTGATTGGAGTGATCAAGCTGAGGAAGCCTGTCAGAATCAAGCTCTTATGGCAGAAGTATCTGATATTCCCACTGAGGTACAATCTAAACTCTGTTCTCAAGCTTGCATTGATGCTGTCAAAAGATATAGGGATCACAATCAGGGTATGTGTGATAACCTTAAGAGGCTAGAGAAAGATGTGAAAGATTATGTTAGGATTGTAGAAAGGTTTGAGGAACAAATTAGAGCTTTTCAAGCTAATGAACTTCAACATTCCTATGATACTAACTATTGGAAGTGGGAGAAGAATGAGTATGAGATTAAGCTGAAAGTGTCTGGGGAGGAGAATGAGAAGTTAAAAGAAGAGCTTAAAAAGGTTAAACTTGATGTTGAAAAGTTTACCTGTGCTTCTAAAACCATGGACACCATCATTAAAGCTCAAATCCATGACAAGATGAAAGTAGGGATAGGGTACAATACCACACCTCCACCCTACAATAACAACTACATACCTCCTAAGTCTGATTTGTTAGAGACCAAGGATAGAAAGGAACCTGAATTAAAGATTAATATAGATCCTTGTGAAAAAGAAATAGTTGTTGAGGATGAGACTGACAAAGTAGACTCTGATGAGGAATGTGAGAGTCCATGTGTCAAGAACACTGAGATCAAAAGGACTGAAGAGAAAAAGGGAGTTCATTACACACAGCCCAAAGTTGTGAACTCCAATATCTGTAAACAGTGTTCTTGCAGGAAATCTAAAGAGAACAAGCCTCAAAAACATGATAATCAGAGGGGAAATCAAAGGAACTGGAATAACCAGTGGGCTATGAGACAAGGAGTTGATCTGAACAGAATTAACAGGCCAAAACCTTGTTTCATCTGTGGTAAGCTAAATCATTTAGCCAAACACTGTTATTTCAATCCTGTTAACCAAAGGTTTAATGCTCAAAGATCTTTTCAAAAACCTGGTGGTTACAGAAAGAATGGTGGCTATAAAAAGCTTGCAAAGAAAAATGAGGCAAAGAAACAAGATAAACCCAAAAGCCACATAAAGAAAACGACTGAAAAGGAATGTGGTACTATGTGGGTTCCAAAAAGCACTAAAAACAATACTGCTGCTAGCAGTGTTAGTACTGCTTCAAAAGTTAGTGCTGCTAGCAGTATTAATACTGCTAGTAATCATTCCAAAGTTAGTACTGCTAATACTTTTAGTGCTTCTTCTTCAGATAATACTGCTGCTAGCAGTATTAACTCTGTTAATACTGCTTCTAGCAGTGTTAACTCTGTTAATACCGCTACCTCTGTTAGTACTGCTGATACTACTGCTAACAGTACTGCTGCTTCCAGTATTAGTACTGCTAGCACTGTTAGTACTTCTGAGGTTAATACTGCTTCTAGTGCTGCTACACCAATAATTTTGACAAAGTACTCCAGCACAGCAGTACCTAAATTTGAAAATCTCATCAAAACCAAGTGTAAGTACTTTGATGAGCAAGGGAGACCCAAGACCACTTCGGCTTGGGTTCCAAATAAAACTAACTGATTTATCTTGATGTGCAGGGCAACCAACAGCTCAAGGGGAAGAGCATTTGGCATGTTGATAGTGGTTGCTCCAGGCACATGACAGGTAACATGGCCTGCCTCAAAAATTTCAAAAAGATTGATGGAGGACATGTTGCATTTGGGGATAATCCTGCTGGTGGAAAGATAAGTGGTAAGGGTGATGTTTCAAAGGGTAAGATGACCTTTGAAGATGTGTACTATGTTGAACAATTGAGATACAACCTGTTAAGTGTATCACAGGTTTGTGACAAGAAGCATAGCATATTGTTTACTGATTCTGAATGTATTATCCTTGCTCCTGGATACAAAGTGGTTGATGAAAACATGATACTTCTGAGAACTCCTAGGAAGGATAATGTTTATTGTTTAGATTTGGAAAGTGTTTCATCTGATTCATCTCTAAATTGTTTAGTTTCAAAAGCTTCTTTAGATGAATCATCACTTTGGCACAGAAGGATGTGTCACATGAACTTTAAAACAATGAATAAACTTGTTAAGAATAACCTTGTAAGGGGTTTTCCATCCAAAGTCTATTCATGTGATGATCATTGTGTTGCTTGTCTCAAAGGCAAACAACACAAAACTTCTCATAAGACCAAAGAGATAAACACCATCTCAAATCCTCTTCAACTGTTACATATGGATCTGTTTGGTCCTACCAATGTGATGAGTATTGGCAAGAAATCATATTGCTTAGTTATTGTTGATGATTATTCTAGATTTACTTGGGTATATTTTCTGAGAACTAAAGATGAGACAAGTGGACTGATCAAATCTTTTATTCTCAAAATTGAAAACCAATCAAATCAAAGAGTGAAAGTCTTTAGATCAGATAATGGAACTGAGTTTAAAAATTTTGATCTAAACACCTTTTGTGAAGAAAAAGGAATTGAGAGACAATACAGTGCTCCTAGGACTCCACAACAAAATGGTGTTGCTGAGAGAAGGAATAGGACACTGATTGAGGCTGCTAGATCTCTGTTAGCTGATTCAAAGTTACCAATTACTTTTTGGGCAGAAGCAGTTAATACTGCCTGCTATGTTCAAAACAGAGTTTTAGTTGTAAAGCCTAAAAACAAGACACCTTATGAGCTTTTCCATAAAAGGAAACCATATATTGGATTTTTCAAACCATTTGGATGTCCTTGTACTATTCTCAATACCAAATCTCACTTAGGCAAGTTTGATAGCAAAGCAGATGATGGTTTTCTTGTTGGGTATTCATCTCAAAGTAAGGCCTACAGAGTTTTTAATACCTCTTCTAGAATAATTGAAGAAAGTGATAATGTCAAATGCAATGAGAACACACCAAATCCTATTGGTTCAGGTCCTAATTGGCTATTTGACATTGATTCACTCACTAATTCTTTGGGTTTCAGTAGTGATGTATATGCAGGACAAAGGGATACACCATCATCAGAACACAGAATTCAATCTGTGATATTTCCACTCCCTTCCATTGATCCTGTTGAATTCTGTGAACACCAAGAGGAGACTGAACCTATTCAGAATGAAGAAGAGAGGAGAGCAGAGGAAAATCAGTCTTCAGGTCCAAATTCCAGAGAATCTGAGGTGACTGAAGAAGCAGAATCAAATCCAGAATTAAATGAATCAAATCTGGATGAGAACATTCAAGAGGAAGCTGGTCATCCAACAAGAACTCAGAAAAATCATCCTCCTGAGTTGGTGATTGGAGATATTGCATCTCCCATGATGACTAGAAAGCAAAGCAGACTCCAAGAATTGCAAGAGCAGCAAAATACAGTTAATACTGTTCTTACATGCTTTCTGTCCCAGATTGAGCCCAAAAAGGCTTATGATGCTATGAAAGACCCAAGCTGGATAGAGGCAATGCAAGAAGAGCTGCTACAGTTCAAATTACAGGATGTATGGGACTTGGTAGACCTTCCAAAAGGTCATAGAGCAATTGGCACCAAGTGGATTTTCAGGAACAAGAAGGATGACAGAGGGATTGTAATCAGAAACAAAGCTAGACTGGTTGCACAAGGGTACATTCAGGAAGAAGGAATAGATTATGAGGAAGTCTTTGCTCCTGTGGCAAGGATTGAAGCAATCAGGTTATTTCTAGCCTATGCCTCCTACATGAAGTTCAAAGTGTACCAAATGGATGTCAAGAGTGCATTTCTGTATGGAAGTATTGAGGAAGAAGTATATGTCTGTCAACCCCCTGGATTTGAGAATCCATTGCACCCTGGCAGAGTATACAAGCTGAAGAAGGCTCTTTATGGTTTGCATCAAGCTCCAAGAGCATGGTATGACACTCTGTCTACCTATCTCTTGAAAAATAACTTTGAAAGAGGAGTAATTGACAAGACCCTGTTTATCAAGAGGAGAAAGAGAGGTACACTACTTGTTCAGATCTATGTGGATGACATCATCTTTGGATCCACCAATGATCAAATGTGTAAAGAGTTTGAAGAATTGATGCACAAAAGCTTCAAGATGAGTTCCATGGGAGAACTTACATTCTTTCTTGGGCTTCAGGTAAAACAGAGGAAAGATGGGATTTTTATTAGCCAATCCAAATATGTGAAAGACATCCTGGACAAGTTTGGTTTATCAGACTCAAAGCCAGCAAGCACACCAATGGAAACACATAAACAGATCACTGCAGATCTTGAGGGGGAGGATGTGGATGTCCATCATTACAGATCAATGATTGGATCTCTCATGTATCTCACAGCCTCTAGACCTGACATTATGTTTTCAGTCTGTGTTTGTGCCAGATTTCAGGTTTCTCCTAAGCAATCACACCTTCATGCTGTCAAGAGAATATTCAGATACTTAAAAGGGCAACCTAGATTAGGTCTCTGGTATCCTCATGAATCCTCTTTTGACTTGCTTGCATATTCAGATAGTGATTTGGGTGGAGCCAACATGGATAGGAAGTCTACTTCAGGTGGATGTCAGTTTTTGGGTACAAGACTAGTATCTTGGCAGTGTAAGAAACAAACCACAGTGTCCTTATCTACCACAGAGGCTGAGTACATAGCTGCTGCAAGCTGCTGCTCTCAGGTTCTATGGATTCAAAATCAGATGTTGGACTATGGGGTAACATTTCTTCACACTCCAATCTTCATTGATAACAACAGTGCTATCAGCATTGTTAATAATCCAGTCAAACACTCAAAAACAAAGCATATAGAGATAAGGTATCACTTTATAAGAGATTGCAATGAAAAGAAATTAATTCAGGTTGCTAAAGTTCATACAAATGACCAGTTTGCTGATCTATTCACAAAAGCTTTTGATGTGGGTAGATTCACCTTTTTGGTAACAAGTGTGGGCATGATCAACCTAGAATAAATTTATGACTTTCTGTTTTTATACCTGTATTTCTTCATATACTTGGTGCTACTAACTTTCTTTCTCAGGATTCTCTGTTTCCCTCAGATTACCAAGTGCAGATAAGTGTAAGTGTAGTTACTACTGCCTGTGCAGCGTTACTACTGCCAGTACAGAGTTAATACTGCTTGTGTAGTTAATACTGCTTTGCAGTTAATACTGCTCAGTAGTTAATACTGCTAGTGCTCAGTTAATACTGCTCAGTAGTTAATACTGCTAGTGCAGTTAATACTGCTAGGTAGTTAATACTGCTTGGTAGTTAATACTGCTTGGTAGTTAATACTGCTCGGTAGTTAATACTGCTAGGTAGTTAATACTGCTTTTGATAATCTAGGGCATATAAATACCCCTGTGTGCCCGCCAAAGTTCATAACGACTCTTCGCATTTACTTCTTCTCTCTCGTTCTAACCTAGTCTCCCCAGAATCTTTGTGTTTTTCTTTCAAGAATCCTCAGGAATCATGGAGTTTGTGGATGAGCACAATGAAATAGCCATGCTTCAGAAGCCGAAACAAGCAGCGGGATTCCACGATATAGTCGATTTTCTCAAATCCTCGCACATCTCCTATGCCCTAACGGTGAGCCCAACCATCTATATCGAACATCAGACACAATTTTGGGAGAATGCCACTGTTAGTTTCGAAGAAGGGCAGAAAACCATTCGAACAAGGGTTTGTGATAAACCCTTGAAAGTCACAGAAGAGGTTATTCGCATCTCTCTTCAGTTGAATGATGCTTCAGGTATATCTTCTATTCCTAATGAAGAACTCTTTTCTACTTTACAAAGAATGGGGTATGAGGGTCCCATTGGTGTTTTTAAATTCTACAAGTCAAAATTTTTCAACCAATGGAGATTTCTTGTTCATACCCTGATGCACTGTATTTCCAAGAAAACTACTGGATGGAGTGAGTTCAGCAGTCCCATTGCATATGCCTTGGTCTGCTTATCCACTGCCAGAAAGTACAATTTCTCAGCAATGATCTTTAATGATCTTGTATCAAACTTGGAATCCAAAAAGAGCTTTTACATGTATCCAAGGTTTGTGCAAGAAGTTATTACCAAGGAATTGATGGACTTACCTCAGTTTACTGAGGTATATGTACCCAAATCCCCTAAAGGGAAGGTTTTTTCAAATATGAAAAGACTTCCTAGGGACTCGGAAGGAGCTGACACACCATTGTTCTCTACAATGATGGTTGTGTCCCACCCCTCTGAAGGTATGGCATCAGGATCAAGGCCCTCATTAGATCAACCCACTGATGACCAATCCCAACCTTCCATCTCAAAAGACATCCCTCAGTCCATTCTTGAACAACCCACTCCCACAATCACCAAAAGGTTTCAAAGAAGAAAGGTGCACAAGGTTCCTTCCCTTGATGTACCTACTCAGAGCCCTAAGCCTTTAAGCCCTCAGTTGGAGCATTCTCCAATTGAGAATATCAACAGGGAAACCACAGGGGTGTCTCCCAACCCCAAGAAGGTGGTCTCTAAGGAGAAGGATGACCATATGGGTGCTAAGGCTGCCACTACTTCTGCTAGCACAGAGAAGGACAGTGGTAACATAAATAAGACCTTCCCCATGGCAACTCTAAATGAGAAATCATTAGGAAGACCCAGGTGCCAAGAAACCAAGGGGGCAGTTAGTGCTTCTGCTAGGCAGAAGGCTTCTGCTAAAACTTCCAAGGATTCTTTAAAGAAGGTAAACACTTCTAAACAAGGTGAGGATAGATATAACTATGAGGAATTGATGGAAACCATAGGGAATATCAACTTGGATGTTATGGCACAAAAGAAAGAGATTGAGCAACTTAAGACTGTGGTCACCTACCAACAGTCTCAAATTGAGAACCTCAAGAAGATGGTCACCAAGTTGTTGCACAGAAGGAAAAAGGCAAGATTTGTGCTGAGAAAAAGAATTCCAACTGATGATGCTCCCAAAAAGGGGGAGTCAGAGTCAGAAGCAGAACTGAAAATGAAGGGTCCACAAATTGAGGGGGAGACTGTTCACATGGAGACTGAGATGGAAATGGATTATGCACAGCTTAAGGGGGAGTCCAGTGCACAGAATAAGGGGGAGACAGAAAAGGGGGAAGAGTGTGTTAAAGCAGCAGAAACCACAGCAGCAGAAACTGTTAATGCTGCTGAGTTTGAACAAGCAGCAGAAACAGTTAATGCTGCTGAAGGCCAAACAGAAAAAGCAGCAGAAACTGAGCAGGAAGCAGTAACTACAACTCAAGCTGAAATAGATGAAGAAATATACTGGATTGTGAAGAACAGTGTTGAAGCAGCATCATTACATGTTCTAAGAGAAGCAGTAACAGCCATAGCAGCAGAAATGGTTATTGCTGCTGAAAAACTTAAAGCAGCTGAACCAACTCCTGAAGCTGTTAAAACTCTTAAAAGAACCAAGATGATGTCAAAGAAAAGACCAAGAACCCAGCCCATAACTTCAAAGAAGAAAAATGAAAAGAAGCCAAGGGTGGATTCATCTGCAGAAGAGGCCCAGGAGGAAACAGTGAAAGAAAAATCTGATCCAAAAGTTGCTGAAGAAGAAGTGGCAACTCCATCAGGGCAATCAAGCAATGTGCAATCACAAACTGATGCCCAATGTGATTTGTACATTACTAGTGTTGACTCTAACCCAATTCCACTTCAGGCTGAACCAATATCATCTAAGGCTCCTGAAATCATCTTTTGGGACACTTTGAAAGATGGTAGAAAGGAGTTCATTAGGATAAAAAGAGCAGATGGAAAATTTGAAGTCTTTTCAACTTGGGGAAAATTTGTCAGAACTTGCTCAAGATCAGACTTAGAAGAGATGTTCAAAGTTGGGATGAGGATATATGAAAACATGCTGACTGAGCAAGGGATGTCAATCTCTAAAATGGTACTTGAATTCTTGTGCCAAATGTTCAAACCTGAAGCAGTTCAGCATAGGATAAACACACAGTTTCAAGCCATTACCAACTGGATGCTCTATGAAAACTGTGGAGTATATGTCATCTCACTTGACTCTGCAACTCAAGAATACTATCTGGTGGATGAAATATACAATCACAGCATGAAGAGGCTGCAAGGAATGTTACATACTAAACTGACCTGCAACAAGGATTCAGCAATGGGTAGATTCTTGGTAAAAAGGATTCTCAATCAGAGTCTAGGTTTAAGTCCTAATATGTGCGTATATGATGACTAAGTTTTGGAAGCATCATCTGAAGAACTTGACTTCTTTTCCTAAAAGTCAAGTTAGGGGGAGATTGTTGGGAACTGAAGATATGCCAAGTATGGTTAGTACTGCCAAGACAATGTTACTACTGCCAGTTCTTCGTTACTACTGCTGGGCAAGATTACTACTGCTAGAAGAAGTTACTACTGCTAGAAGAAGTTACTACTGCTAGAAGAAGTTACTACTACTAGAAGAAGTTACTACTGCTAGAAGAAGTTACTACTGCTAGACATGGTTAGTACTGCTGAGCTGAGTTACTACTGCTTGAAGACTGTGAAGGTTAATACTGCTGAAGGTCGTTAATGCTGCTGAGCCAAATCATCGTTAATGCTGCTGACTTGATAAGTTTGGTATGCGATACTTTTGGAGACAAAGAAGGAATTGATCAAGATATGTTTAACGAAGATTCAGAAGATCAATTTACTTTTGATAGTTATCTTGTAATTACTTTTGTATATATAGTATTGATAGATAGCTATTAAAAAAAATAGAAGATAGATGATATACAGAATTCGATATTCATTCAAGAGTGAATTAACCTCAAGGTGTAAGAACCCTATTTCTAGAGAAGTAGAAATCGTCTTGTTGAGCCTGTTCAACAAGATTGAGGTTTGGTGTAAAGCTTGTGAGTAATACTGTTTGATATATATACAGTGTATTGAATTTCTATTGATTGTTCTTTAATTGATTTAGAGTTCTATTCCGCAAGATTCTCTAAATTCTGTTTCTAAGAAGTTTAATTCTTGTTAAGAATCGATCCTGACAATAACAATACTTAACAAATATAATAACATGGAATAAAAACATTTATCAACAATATAACCGAGACAAATCATAAAATAAAATATAACAACTCTTACATGGATTTATAGAGGAAGAATAACGGTTTCACGATAAAAATTCTACAAAAAAAACACAACACCTCAATAACATCAAATAGCTCACATAAAAACATAAAATAAACCATAAAATGTAGCTTCCATCTTGATGAGACATTCGGTTGTGTAGTTTACAATATGATGGAGAATTCGGTAAAATAAAAGAAGAAATCTTTCTATCTTCATTAGACATTCGATTGTATAGTTTGCAATATGATGGAGGATTCAGTAAAACAAAAGAAAAAATGTTAAATGAGATATAATATATAGACGGGATAAAAACGGAATAGAAAACCAAAAAGTCTAAGACATTTATGAGTTAATAAAAGACAATTAATATAACCATCAAAATAAGTAAAAAAATTTAAAAATTTCAGAAAAAATGAATTATGAAATAACTCTTCCACAAAATGCCACCTAAGAAACTTCATATTTTTTGTTTAGATATATGTGAACTACTAATGCGAGTTTCTATATTAAATACGTCTTTGGTTTCGAAATTTTGTTATCATTTTGGAGAGAATAATAAAATGCACCTTTTTTATTCACGGGTAGAAAAATCGTTAACTTAACTAACATTTTTAACGTCTTTAACTTAATCATATTTATAAAGAATCATCTTGTAACAGTGTGTCACATCATTTATTGTAGGTTTTTTCTTAATTAGATGATGGAAATATGAAAAGACTATCTCTAGGAAGTTGTGTAGTTTGAAAGTTAAAGCTAATTAAAGTGGAAATGAAATTACCAAAAAAACCTTCTTATAATGAAATACATGTTTTTCATTTAGGGGTAGTATAGTCTTTAACTTATTCAATATTTAAAAAATTCAAAACAATGAGAAAATTTCTTTAGGCAAATCTTACTCTAACAATGTGCCACATCATTGTTAGTGGATTTTCCTTTAATATATATATAGATATAGATATAGATTACACATTTCCCATATAGGGACGGAAATGTCTTTAACATATTTCAACATAAAAAAATCAAAAATTTGAGAAAAAAAAAGAGAAGAGATTCTAGGCTTGAGAAGGCTCAATGTCATCACACTTGGTTTTTGTTTTAATATATATTGATATAGATTTAAAGGGGTTGGAAGCCTACTCGAGCTATGAGGCTCTTTCCCACATCGATTTTATTAAATATAATAAAAATCATAATATAGATCATAAACCAAAAAGTCAAATAATAAAACATAAAGTACATAACCACTTGGGTTTTGGCGTACCGACAATGCTCAGGGAGATGCAGTGGTAATATCATTTTTTCAGGGTTCAAATCTAGGCACTGCCAAAAGCTGGTACGCATAAGTTGTCCTTTTGTTTCCGAAGTAACTCGCATCAACTAGCACTAGTTTGATGTGAACCTTTAGGAGTAATTTATTAAATTGGTTAGATCTAAACTAATACTATACCCTTCGTATGATCTCAGTAAAGATAGCCACATAAATATAGATAGACCAACTTTACAGTTCAGCCATCCGTCAATTCGGGTCTATTTGAAAATAGCTACAATACATTTACCCCTAATACCATTTTCTGCAGACATAAGAGTTTTTTGGCGGAAGCCGCTTATACCATATTTTGCTAAATGGATATTTGTGTTAAGATACAAGCGTCAGTTTTGAAAAAAAAAATAGATGAGATTTTGTCCCAGCGGCTCTAAACAATCTTGTTACAATTATGCCAAAAAATTACATTACCTGAAACGATGTCTACCATATTTTTGTTAAAAATTGATGCTTAAGACATTTTGGTAGCATGGATAAATACTAGTTACCAAGTAAAATAATTAACATTATTAAAAACACGAAAGAATTTTAAAACAAAACCATATAATTGAAAGCAACAAATCTATTAAAATATAATTAATGACATAAAATTAGAAAAGTAAATATTAATAAAGTGACTTGTAGATTCACTTCCTACCCAATTTTTTTATGCCCTCAAAATTAAATAAGCATGTTGTCTAGGAATTTGTTTATTTGATGCCCTTTTGGCTTTCATATGGCCTTGATTGATGCCCATAGTCGCTGCCATCATGGCCATGGGCTAGGGTCGGCCCTGCTGGCAAATCGATTTAAAAGTTAAACATATGGATTCAATTGACGATAAATTTACGTAGTTTATTGGTTAATGATCATCTTCAACCTATGTGTTATCTATCACAATTTATTTGGAGTCTCAAACTCCACCTTCTGATGAGCATATGATTGTTTCTTTAATTACTGTTTGATTTTCCAATACTTCACATTGATATATAATATAGCTGATTCAAGGAAGGTAACATCTCTGCTAATGACAAGTTTTTGGGTTCTATCTTTTTCAGTACACCACAATCGATGTCTCTTACCCCATCTGCATATCCTAGAAATATGCATTATATTGCTCTCGGCTCCAGATTTCCATCATTCACATGAGCATAAGCGGGGCAACCGATTATCCTTAGGCCAGAATAATTATTGGGTTTACCCGTTCATCTTTCTTGAGGAGTCTTTAAATCAATGGCAGTTGGTGGAGATCTGTTAATTAGATAGCTAGCGGTATTTACCGCCTCTACTCATAATTGTTTCAATAGATCTACGAACACCCGCATGCATCTTGCACGTTGCAATAGTGTTTGGTTCATTCTTTCTGTCATTCCATTTTGTTGTGGTGTGTATCATACAATGTGATGCCTCACTATACCTTCTGTTTTGCAGAATTCATCGAATGGAGCATTGCAGAACTCTAATACGTTATCAGTTCTGAGTGTCTTACCTTTTTACCGGATTGTTTCTCGACCATCGTCTTCCACTCTTTGAACTTCCCATTGATCCTTAGTTTTTAGAAAGTACAACCAAACCTTCCTGGAATAGTCATCGATAAACGTCACAAAATAAGAGCAATCGCCATGAGATTTTATCGAAAATGGACCCCACATATCTGAATGAACATATTCCAGAACTTCTTTAGATGTGTTGAATCCAGTACCAAACATAACCCTACGTTGTTTACCTATATTGCAAGTTTCGCAAAACTTTATTTTACCCGTAACATCTCCATCCAACAGTCCTTGTTTACTTAAGACTGATAGTCCCTTCTCACTCATATGGCCCAACCGACGGTGCCACAACTATTTCTTGTCATTACATCAATCTAAGGACTGAGATATCACAGTGGTTCCATCATTGAATTGCCCTCCAAAAAGTAGATTCCATGGTTCTATTGAATTTCATGATAGCTAAGGCACCCTTAAAAACATTCAAGACGTCTACTTCACCGAAACATTTTAGGCCACATTTGGCCAACAAACCAAAATAGGATTTTTTTTCTAAGATTAGGGACCTACCAACAATCAAGTGATCTGGTAACAATTATGTGTTTTGATTTACACAATGCCAGATCCTTTAATACATCTTTCTCTATCATCACCTATCTTTACAGTACCATTCCATTCTTTCAAAAAACCACGAAAAGTTCTCGTGAGAACGTCATATGATGAAAAGCTCTAGTATCCATGACCCATCCATCAACAGTAACTGACATGTTGTTGACATTCATGGCATGTGATGGTTTCACATCGTGTGTATCACCAGTTTCCACGATTAGTAATTCACCAATATCCTCTTAGAACGTCTCTCGAACGACATTGGTGTCGTTGCTACTGTCGTCTTTCTTCGGTTTTCCGTTCTTCGTTGTGTGACCCTTTTCTTTACATCCAAAACACATGATTTTGGACGTGGATCTGTTTTTGGAACGCGGCTGCTTCTCCCACTATTTTTACTCTTGTCTACTTGCCTTCCTTTATCCACAAATAAACCAGATCCTCTATCGTCTTCAACTACCGAGACCTTTCGCTTTAGTTCTTTGGATTGCAAGGCATCCATCACGTCGGTGACAAAGATCATTGTTCTCCCATACAACATTGTATCGACGAAATTCTCATAGGAATTGGGTAAAGAACAAAGCAAGATAAGAGTTTGGTCCTCATCTTCGATTTTAACATCGACACCTTGTAAATCCCGGATTATACGATTAAAATTATCAAGATATCGTTTACCTGTGTGAACTTTCTAACACTCAGAGATTATATAAACATTGCTTCTGGTATAGTCGGTTTGTTAGGGAGCTCTTTTGATATCTATCACAAAACTTCTCCCATATCTTTATTGCGGTATATTTGTGAACTACCTCCATCAGAACTTTGTCAGACAAGCTTGACAATATGGCACTATGTGCCTTAGCAAGAATTTGTTTCTTCACATTTGCCGCCATCTTCTCTGAAAAGTTTGTATCTCCCTCTATTGGTGCCTCACACCCTTGTTGAATGAGTATAGCCATCATTTTTACCTTCCACAAGGTAAAATCATTCGACCTATCGAACTTCTCGATGTCGAACTTGGTTGACCCCATCTTCAACAAAACGAGTCAATAGAATCATTATTCAAATCGCTACCTCTGATACTACTTGTTGAAACTTATGACCTATATAAGTGATTCACAGACAATAGAGATACCAACAATTTAAGGGAACACTCTGATTATATTATCACTGAAAGGTACATACCATGGAAACGATCATACATTGTATTTATAGAGCTAGAATTGTGTAACAACCGTGCCCGAACTTTTATAAAATGGTGAAGTGTGGTTAAAGTGTAAAAGATGGTGGGAATGGTGGCTAAAGCATAAAGTTAAGAAAAAGGAGGGACCCAAGTGGTGTGTTGTTGAAAGTTATATAAGGGAAGCAATCCATAGAAATTCTTCTCATTTGGTTTGGTATCATTTTGTGCGGCTCCATCCAGAGGGAAAAAAGAGAATACCGAAGGGGCAAGAAATCAGTGAAAGAGTTTTTTTGGAAGATCATCTTAAGTAAGTATCTACTCTCTATCCATCCCCATTTTGCTTATGTGTTGATGTTGAGACAAAGAAGCTATGGAATCAGTAGTATGTATTCTTTTAATTGGGAGTTTTAGATTTCTGTATTAAATGGATTGTAATTGTGTTAAAATGGATTTGGGGAAATGACTACTATAAGTTAATGTTATAATCCCACCAAAAGTCGGATTCGGGTTAGGGAAAATCTTGGTTTAAATCTTGAAAAAGGAAAAGATTGAGGAAAGTGTTCGACCTGTTCGGATATCGCCATATCCGGATAAGTGATCAATTTCGGATGGGGAAAGTCGGGAAGGAGTATTCCGGTAGAAGCGTCCGGAAAGCTAAGGAAATCTGGGTGCAGGGAGTCCGGATAAGTGCTCGTCCGGATACCGGAAGTGATTCGGACAACATGTAGAATCCGGATGTTTGTATAACGGAAAGTTGGGGTCCAGACTTCCGAAGAATCCGGGTAAGAGGGTCCGGACTGTTGTGGTCTTCGGATAAGAGAATCCGAATTGTTGTACCCGGATAAGCATGTAACCGGTTTAGTTCTATCTTTTGGACCTTGGTTAATGGTAAACTATTGGTTAATCTAGGTGCTCGGTTAGGGTTGCTCAGGAGGGAGTAGCGTACGCATCAAACCGTAACAAACAGGTGAGTTACCTTGCAACCCTTTTCTGAATGTGTTAAATAGTTGAACTTACTGTTTATTACTGGATATGGTATGCATTGCGAGTATGATTTATTTACCAATTTTTATAAACTCCTCGCATGAAAATTTGTTTTGGAAATGTTTATCTTCACATGATATGAATCGTTCTATAAGGATTGCATGCATTGCTGGTTTATTGTTAGCCTTGCTTATATTTTATGTGGAGTCGGGTTGCATAGTGGGATTAGTGTAACTTGGGATCTGACGATCCCCTGGGAGTTTATGGTGACCCGGTGTGTAAGAAATATGTTTCCTGCACACTCAGGAGATGGGGAGCCTGCTTGGGCCCCGAGATGAGGCGAGAGGGGAGTCTGCTTGGGCCCTGATCGTGATTTTTGGTTCTGCGCGATCTATGAACACTGTGCAAATACCCTTGTATGTATGGAGTTAATGTTGGTCCTTATGGTTTGAAAGTATCGTTTTTGCGCATGTTGTATAAACTGTTTTCTGAGGGAATTCACTAGACCTTATGGTCTAACCCTCGCTTTTCAAAACTAAGAAATTTTCAGGGAAGCGCTCTAGCAGTGCTTCAAGTAAGGGCAAGGAGAAGAGTTAAGGTTTAGAGACGAAGGCATCGATATAAGGAGCACTATAGTTCCTTAGTTAGTCTTGCTTTATAATAGTTAGATCTCGGCTGTGGAGAGCATATTTCCGCTGCAAAATTTTGTGTCATTCTGACTTTGTAATAATCAATTTACGAATCTCTATTATGTAATTGGAACCCGTTTAGGATTTAATTTATAGTATTGCATGTTTGACTTTTAGGTTGTTATAAATTGGATTAACACTAGGAAAACATAAAATAAAAAAATCTAGGAAATCTTATCACAATTGATCGTTATCATTGGATGTTTCCTTATTTATGTAATCGAGACCTCTTAGAGTATATCTCCAACAACTGTGCTAAAATAGAAAATGAGTGATTTTCGCAGTTTTTTGCTTCAATAGTTGTGCTATCTTGTATGCTAAAATAGAAAAATGGTGAGAGAGAAGGTAAAAATCGCCAAATTTAGAGGAATTTTCTTGTATGCTAAAATTAGAGAAATGAGAAAAAAGAAGTAATATTTTATTCTTTCCATCAATAAGAGACATTGAATTAAAAGGTTAAGGAGAGAAATAATATTTTATTAATGTATTGATTATTTTAATATTTTTATTAATACTTACAATTTATAAAATAAAATAGCTTTTCGAGTTGAAAGCAATTTTTTTTAAATTTTTTTATACTGTATTGATATTAAGAGCATCCACAATGATTAACCTATTAAAAAACTTTTTACTCTTGCACATCGATTTCCACTAACTTATTTTTATCAAAAACTTATTTTCAAAAACCTTCTTCAATGCAAAACCTTTATCAAAAAGCTTTTTTTATCAACATTTTTACTAAAAAGCTATTGCAAAAACACCAACCCTTTCACCAAAAAGCTTTTCACTTCAATGCCAAAAACCCTTTGAAAAACTTTTTATAATAGTAAAAAGCTATAAAAGACTTTTGCATGCTGTTATAGATCTCCGTATGGGAAAAAAATCAGTTGTACCATAGTTCTCTATCCCCTTCCTGTCTGTCAATGGCATTTTGACAAGTCATCACCATAAACACTAATGACAGAAGGAATTAAACGGAGGTAAACCTCCGTTAGACTCTCTATCCCAATTTGGTGATCCAATATGTCAAATAAATATAAAAGTTTTTATACCTTATCACTATATATCAATCTCTCGCTCTCTCTCTCTTAATTAGTATCCTTGTATTATTTTTTTGCTTTTTTGTTTTCCTTTCTCATTTTCTAATCCGATTTCTCTTTTTATTGTATACTTATTAATTTTATATTATCTTTTATAATTATCTTTTCAATTATTTTTCTTTTTATGGTATTTCTATATATTTATTTATATTAACTCTAGAGTTAATCTTTTATAATCCCATTTTAATAACCTATTTTATTTGATTTATAATTATCTTTCAAATTATTTTTAGAGTAAATTACATTTTTGGTCCCTATGGTTTTCACTCACTATCAACTCCAGTCCCTATTTCAAACTAATTACGATTTTGGTCACTGTGGTTGTCAATCTATTTCATTTTTGGTCCCTTTGACTAACTCTATTAAAATGTCTGTTAACCTAAAGGATAATTTGGTCTTTTTATAATTTACTTAAATTTTATAAAAATTATTTATTTATATATTCAATCAGCAGTTCAGCACCAATTCGTCAAAAGCAATCCCTATCCTCAAGAAGCAAGTCACCGTTTCCGGCCTCCAACCCCACCTTTCCGGCGATCTCCATCACCACGGCTCCCCCTCTCTCTCTCTCTCTTATCTCCTCTTTCCCCCTCTTCTCTCTTCTATTTCTCCACCGTCCCTCCCTCCCGTTGCCAAAGATCGCAGCAGCAACTGGTACGGCTGTCGTGGAAGGAAAACTCGATGCTCCCTCTCGATGTCTTCTCTTTCTCTTTCTTGCAACCGTACCAGGTGGTGATGCAGTAACAGATCCAAAACCGAGGTCGATGGTGAAAAGCAGCAACGTGGTCGGAGATGGGATGGGCAGGGGAAGATGCAGTAACAGATCCAAACCCAGATGGAAGCTCTCTCGATCTCTTCTCTTTCTCTTTTTTGGTTTTAGATTTGATTTAGGTTTTGACTTATGGTTTTACTGTTTTGATTATGGATCTTTATATAAGCAAGGAGATACTGTTGGCATTTAGTTGGGCACTTGGGTGGCTATCATGAATGACCGACAGTTTGTATTGTTCAAAGTTTTGGCTTTTGCCTGATGGTGTATTTAACCATCTTGTTCTTAATATTTACACACATAGGTATAACTATGCTTAAGAAAGCCCAAAGTGTGACTTTGATGGAGGTCGTAGCTTGGATACTGCACTTGTTATCAATTCTTTAGGGAGAGGGATTTTTGTAAACAGTTCGTGTTGTGGGTGGTGGTGATCGAAAATTAAGGGAGAACTTCACCGGAGAATACGACCGATGTGTTTACCGGACAGTGGGGGTGTGGTCGGAGTTCTATCAGAAGAGGGGTATGGGTGTCGTAAAAGGGGGAGGGGTCGAGGAGTCGCCGAGAAAGGCGAACTTACCGCGGATGTTCTCGGTCGGTCATTTAGAGAGTCTCCAGCGAGGATGATCGTAGCTTCAATCTGATGGTACGTGGCAATGATGTACTGTGTTTATTAATGAGTGATTAATATATATTTAAAATAAAATAGAGTAAAAAGACCCATATAACCCTTGAATTAACATATGTGTTTAACAGCATTTAGTGACTTGGACCAAAATCGAAACCAAACGGCAACCACAATGACCAAAATCGAAACCAAATGGCAACCACAATGACCAAAACTATAATTAGTTTAAAATAGGGACTGGAGTTGATAGTAAGAGAAAACCACAAGGACCAAAAATGTAATTTACTCTTATTTTTATCTTCTCTATATCACTTCTAAAATGACATATTTCTCTCTTTGATCTATCATTTTTATGTTCGGTTTCTCTTATTTTTTCTAGTTTGTTTTCTCTTTGCTCATGAGTTCCTTGGTAGACAACAAATCGAGTAAGTTTATATTTAGTTTAATATTAAATCAGGTGACCATATTGTAGAAATTAACATCTAACTTTGTTTTCTTTTTTATTTAAGATAATGAATATTGATACAAATGGTGTGGAAGGACAATCCAATGATATGTTTAGGGAAGGCGAAGAAGCTCCGGTTGATGATGCAGTTAAAACAAAACATATTCATTACAACATTTTTGATGAAGATATACCAAAGTTAAGGCTATGTTTGGCAAACTAGCTGATAAGCTAGCTGTTGACTTATAAGCTAGCTGGTAGCTGATAAACTAGCTGATGAATAAGTCATGTTTGGCAAAACTAGCTTATAAACATGTAAAATGACCAAAAAGGACATCTTCAAAAAATTATCAATTACAATATTTAATTATATAATTAAAACAAATTTATAGCAATATAATATGTTAATTAATATAACCAATGTAGTAAAGAAAAATTAAATAATATAACATGTTTATTAAAAGAATTTAAAATTTATTTTTACATATATACTATAAATTTTAAATTTGTTAAAACAAGTTTTAGAAAAAATATATATTAAATTATGATTTTAAATAATCGTTACATATGAAAAAAAATTAAATAATAATTAAAAAGATAATAGTAATTGATAATTCAAATATATTGATTAATATTAAAAAAAAATTATATAAATAATTTATATGATCAACAATATCTCTAAATAATTAAAAATTAATAATTTTCAGTTAATTTTAATTAATTAATAATAATTAAATTTAAAAAATTAATATTTATTTATAATAATAAGTTAATTAATAATAGTGAGGGCAATATTGGAATATTCACAAAAAAACTACTCAAAAGCTACTCTAAGTAGCGTTTCAAAAAGCTAGCTTATGGTCATCCAAACATGTACCCAGAAAAAAGCTAGTTTTTTTTGCCAAACGATGCCTAAATGATTTTTTAAAGCTATAATAGGTTGACATGTTTGGAATTTAATTATCATGTCAAATATTGATTACATTTGTTATTGTAAATTGGTTGACATGTTGTTGAATTTGATTACTATATCAAATATTGGTTATGTTTATTGTTTTAAATTTGTGACATTTAGGTGGCGTTTGTTTTTTAAGAGGTGTTGAAGTCTGAAGTCTAGTTTCACTTTTGATTTTCAAGAGGTGGTGCTGAGGTCTGAAATCTAAATCAGTTAGACTGTTTGTTTTTGCATGTTGACAAACGTCTGAAAATATATAATTGGCTATTTTATCCCTTAGAGACATTCTTAAGCATATTGTACAAAACTTGTTACAATTATATGTTTGATGTGTTTTTTTCTTCCATATTGATACATAAACAGAATAGCATATTGATATATATATATATATATATATATATAGAGAGAGAGAGAGGGACAATAAAATGTAAACTACTAAATGTATGTAAACTATGTAAACCAATCATAGTCCTTGATTCTCAATCTTGATTAAGATGTCAATAAGGGTAAAACCGTCTTTCATACCTTTATTTTTATTTTTGGAATTTTAATAATTAATGATATGTATCCTTTATTTTAGGAATTGATTGATTTTATTCAATTTTTTTATTTATCTTGATACTATCCGTTTTTTTGATAATCATCTCCATCATTCAACCATTTTTGAAGAACATCCCAATCTCCATAACAACATTCGATCCAGAAATTCTCCATAACAATTTCACATAGGGCTTTAAAAATTGTGGGGTTTTCATATTCTCTTGAGTTAAACATGTGTTTTTTCCACACAAATCGTGTTATGAACAACAATTTTCACACAATTTTCACACAATTGTCACACAATTTTCACAACTCTAATATGAAAAACCCAACCTTAAAAACCCAAATTTCACACTTCTAACATGAAAACCCCAATTTTCACAACAATTTCACACAATTTTCATAAGATATAAGGGTGAACAACAATCTGTTTTCACACAATTTTCACACAATGTTACTGTTTTCATAGGAATGTTTTTTCATAACAAAGATATGAAACATTATAAATAATTTCATTTTGGGTATGAAATCCAGTTTTCATATTGCATTAATGCTCACGTCCTCTAGTTCGACATCTACTGGGTTGTCTCATGTGTTCTTGAACTTCGAAAACGAGTTCAACAAGCGTATCATATCGCTTTTCTAATGTGCTGTTAAACACATTGATGTGAGAACAGTTTTTCTATGAACTTAATCGAACACAGTAACAACGAATGTATGAAAAAATCGAGTAGTTTTGCTCCTCATCGTTTTCATAATGTGCATCAAAATCTTCTTATTTCATACATATTCACGAACCCTAACCTCGAAATCGCCCTGGTTCTTCTGCCATTAATTCTCCTAGTCGCCTTCGATTTTTTACTGTAATATGAAATTTTATGCACGATTTCACTAAATATTTGATTCAATATCAAGAAGATTTTCTCTGATTCATTTATTCCATCTCTGACTACTATTTTCGTATATCTTGATCGTGGATTTGGGAGTTATCCCTAATTTCACGGTTTCCTTTTTAATTCATTCTCTTTCCGTCGGTTTCTTCCAATTTTACCCCTTTTCATACTTTCGATTTCCCTTGTATGCCACTGCTTTCATAGAATATTACGACTATGCCACCGCTTTCATCTTCACCATTAATTTCTATGATCAATGGCTAAGATTAGTTTACATAGTTTACATTTTTTTCATAATTTACATTTTAGTGGGACTCTCTATCTCTCTCGCTCTCTCTCTCTCTCTCTCTCTATATATATATATATATATATATATATATATATAGAGGCGATTTCATTTGCAAACCACTCTTATAATGAAAACTATGCAACCCTTGTTTAAGCCGTAGATGATATCAATCAATGGTTAAGATCATTTTGTGCTATTTATGTTAATATAGTAATTAATTTAATATAAAAAAAATAAAAAATGGACAAGAAGGGTATAATAGTCCTTTTAACATATAATTTCAAATATGGAAACAAGATGAAATTGCTAATTTTCAGTGAAGATATTATCTCCATTTCAAATCTTCACCGATTTCACCGATTCCCTTGTGTTTTATTGATTAGAAATATAACGTTTCACCGATAAAAACAGAGACGAACGGAGATGAAACGAAGATAAACGGAGATGAACGACAATGAACGGAGATGAAAACAAGATGAAACGGAGATGAACGGCGATGAATGGTGATGAATAGAGATGAAAACGAATATGAAACAGAGATGAAACGACGACGAACGAGGCGAAAACGGAGATGAAACAGAGATGAACGGAGATGAAACGACGATAAACGGAGACGAAAACGGAGATGAAACAACGATGAACGGAGTCGAAAACGGAGATGAACAACGATGAACGGAGATGAAAACGAGATGAAACGACGATGAACGGAGAAAAATGGTGATGAATAGAGACGCAAACGGAGATGAAACGACGACGAAAGGAGGCGAAAACGGAGATGAAACTGAGATGAATGGAGATGAAAACAGGTATGAAACGGAGATGAACGGAGATAAACGGCGATGAACGGATATAACTGTGATGAACAGAGATGAAAACGGATATGAAACCGAGATGAGACGAAGATAAACGACAATGAATAGCGATGAACGGGAAGAACGATATGTGTTTCAGAATTGGTGTTATTCCGCGGTAATGGCTATGGTTCAAAATCGGTGGAATTGTTAAAAAAATAGTTTCCTAATTAAATGATTAGACATTACTATGGTTATTCAATCGGTGGACTTGTTTAAAAAAAGTTGCCTAATTAAATTGTTATATTATAGAAACAAAACCAAAAATATTGTAAATAGATACATACCAAAAATAAACCATCTAATCAAAAAGACAAGTATGCCCCCTGTTAAAAAACCAAAAAAAATAAAAAATCAATGATTGGTTGAAAGTGGTGTGCATAGTTTGCAATATAAGAGTGGTTTTCAAATGATTCCTCCCCTATATATATTGATATATATATATATATATATATATATATATATATATATATATATATATATAAATATGTCTAGAGTTAAAAGCAAACAACAATAGCAAACAAAATAGCATATTGATATACATATTGATGTGCTGGATTATGAAATGGTAAACTCATTTCCAACACATATCAACAGCAAACAGTAGCAGTAAATAGTTCGAACAGTTCAAGGCTTCATTTTGCAAAACGTTTCGAACAGCAGCAGCAAGAAGGTAGTTAAGGATACACATCAATCTACTTTATACAAATAAAACACATATCAATCTAATTTATACAAATAAAACACATATGAACAGCAAACAACAAATGTTATTTAGACTTTAGACGTTTCTTTAAAGATGATATTATTAAGTTCTTTCTCACGTTCCTCCTCAATCCTTTCTCCCTCATCTGAAATTGTTTCTCCAATGGTTCTTCCGGTTCACTGTTTCTTGTTGGGATTGAATCTCCAATCTTCACAGTTTCTTCAAACTCACCTTCCTTGATCCAAACCCAAACTTCCTGCTTGTTCATGATGGCAACACCAACTTGGATACCACAATCTACATCTTAACAAAGAACAAATCAAGCTTTCTTCCAAAGAACCAAGCAAGTTGAACAACCAGGCATCATTCCTTTCCAAATTCACTTCCACTTGAAGTGCCATATCGTTGAACATAAATTCATAACAACATAGCAAAGTTCAAGGAGATGCCTTTGATAAGTTTCAAAAAGTAATCTAAAATAAGTTGATTACAACATCAGATTTGGAGCTACAAGATGCCTCACCTTCTAATTCCATAAACCCCACCTCTATCCAAATTCAAACAATCACTTCCATAGCCGTTATCGATCCTAAAGAAAATCGAATCAAAAGGGAACTTTCTAGCTAGAGCAAACTGAACATAGGAGATCTTATCATAGGGTCAAACCACATAGACGATATTAACACAAGCAGGAAGCAGTTGTGGTTTGAACCTTGGTACATAATTACATAACCTTCGATGGATGGATGTTTACCCAAATCAACCAAATTAGAAACCAACAAATAAAATGCTAACAGATATGGAGGAATTAGTTTCTTTTTCCCAAATCGATGTTGAACAAACCCGGAAACATAAACTATATGGTATATAGAAGAGAAATCAATGTTTACCGAAATCGTGTTGAACAAAACTAGAAAAGAAGCAATAATCGGTACACAAAGAAGAAATCGATACCTGAGAGGAGAAGAAAAGAAATCGATCGGCGTCAAAAAAGAAGGGAAGAAATCGATCGGCGTGTGAAAAAAGAAGGAGACGACCACTGTGCAGACTAACGACGATGGAGCAAACCACAAGCGATGTGGCGTACTGGTTAAAGCCTTGGGGGATGTGGCGGAATATCCCATCTGCCCAGGGTTCGAATCCAGGCGTACACAACTTGTGGCCACTGAGATTTAATCAGGGCTGATGTATTACAGTCATAATTTGCCAAAGGATTAGTCTAGGCAAAGCCTAGGACACCATCCAAAAAAACGACGATGGAGCATCTGAAAAAAGTCGGCTGATTTTTTTATAACTAGCTACATCTTCTTTGTGTATCGATTTCTTCCCTACTTTTCCTGGTTATTTGCGCAGGAGGGAGGAGACGACTGGGAGGGAGATACGGGAAAAGAGGAGACGTCTGAATGATTAAGAGGTCAGCACACCACTTTTTCATTTAGATGTTTTTTTAGAGTTAAGAGCATTTGAAAATAAATAAAAAACAAACACTCTTAATATGCAAGTATCTCACCAATTAAGGGAAAAGTGACTTTTAAGAGCTGAAACCTATAAACAAACAAGGCTTTACTTTACAACTCAATTAATTACTTATTATAAAAGTTAATTACAATTATTTTTTATGTTTGAGAATAGATAAATAAAATTTTAATAGTAATTTTCTTAGGCCATCAGTACCCCATGGATGGCATCTTTCAAAGATTTCACTCTACATCAGCGCCACATCAGCTTTTCTTCCATCCCTCACTCGATCCCTCACGATCCCTAAACACCCGTATCTCATTCCCTCAAACCCTTTGCCACCTCATTTATTTTAATTCTTTTATTTATACATTTAATTATTTAACAAAATAAAAATATTTATATATTTTTTAATAAATAAAAATAAGATAAATAATAAAAATAAAAATTCATATCATTCATTAAAAAATTAAAAATTACAAAATAAATTTAAAAATCTACTCGTCGTCATTGTTGGGAACTTGGATACGCCAAATATGTTCGACCAAATCCGACCGAAGGTTATTATGAGTGTCCCGGTTTATGACTTCTCGAACATTTGCCGCGCGTTGTGTCTCACTGATTTGGCTTTCGATATCATTCGTGAAAAAGTCGTTTTCCACGTCACCACAAATAGCATGGTTTTCGTCTTCGAGTATCATATTGTGTAATATGACACAAGTGTACATAATGTTTCTCAATATTTCCGGTTCCCATCCGCGTGCCGGGTTATGAAGTATATGCCAACGTTGTTTAAGCACGCCAAAAGCTCATTCAACATCTTTACGTGCGTATTCTTGCGCGGACTTGAACTTTTGTCGTTTAAGGTCTTGTGGGCACGTAAATGATTTTACGAAAGTAGCCCATTCCGGATATATCCCATCCGTTAGATAATATCCGTGCTTGTAGGTGGCTCCATTCACCTCAAAAGGGCACTCGGGTGCTTTTCCATCATATACATCGTTGAAGATGGGCGACTGATTGAGAACATTGATGTCGTTGTTGGAACCGGCAACACCAAAGTATGCGTGCCAGATCCATAGATCTTGAGAGGCCACTGCTTCTAGCATGATTGTCGGGTGCTCATGATCACCTCTCATGAATTGACCTCGCCATGCATTCGGACAATTTGCCCACGCCCAATGAGTAAAGTCTATGCTGCCGAGCATGCCGGGAAATCCGTGTTTAGCTTCATGCGCGGCGTACAACTTCTGAATATCAATAAAAGTAGGCTTGCGTAAATATTTTTGACCATACAGTTCAATAATACCTGTGCAGAATTTGTACAGACAATCTCGTGACGTTTTCTCTCCCATACGGATGTACTCGTCAAGTGCGTCAGCAGCTACTCCATACGCCAATTGCCGAATAGCGGAAGTACACTTTTGTATCGGAGAAAAACCTTGTTTACCTAACCCGTCAAACTGAAGTCTAAAATACGGATACCCTACTTCTAAATCTTCAACTATTCGTTCGAATAGTTGTCTGCTCATCCTGAACCGCCGCCTAAACATATCCGGTGTATAAATCGGGTTGACGCCAAAGTAGTCACGCATAAGCCGCTCGTTTGCAGTTACTCGACCTCTTTCAATGTTTGCGGCCCTCTCTCTTGTTGACGATGAGGCGGTGCTACCATACAGCGATTGTGCAGTATGTCGAAAAATTTCCCTTTGTAGATTCAACAACTCGTCGGTGTCTACGGATGATGATGATGCGGTTGGTGAACCGGGTTGTGGCGAATCCATATTGTTTAATATATAGAGGTTGAGAAAATTTGAGAGAGTTTGAGAGGTGTGAGAAATAAGAGGTTGAGAGAATAAGAGGTTGAGAGGTGTGAGAAATAAGAGGTTGAGGGTTAAATATATAGTGGGATTAAATTGAGAATTTTTTTTTAATAATAGAGCCGTTCAACGGTTATATATTTTAAAAAATTTAATTAAATTTTTTTTTTAAAAACCTTCGGGATGATCCGGGATCCCATCCCCGGATTCATCCCCGCCCCGCTCATCCCGCTCTCGCCGTAGTCCACCCCGCTCGACCCCGCAACCCATCCCGCCCTCCATCCCGCTGGGCTACGGATGGCCTTAGACATTAACTTTTGAAGCATTAGATTAAATATAAATTTAAATGAAACATTAATCCGATTTGAGATTATTAAAATGGGATTATAAAATATTAACTCTAGAATTAATATAAATAAATATATAGAAATGCCATAAAAAAGAAAATAACTGAAAATATAATTATAGATATATAATATAAAATTAATTTGTATACAATAAAAAGAGCAATCGGATTAGAAAATGAGAGAGGAAAAAAAATAAGGAAACAAATAATATAAGAATATTAATTAGGAGAGAGAGAGAGAGAGAGAGATTGATATATAATGATAAGGAATAATTTTTTTTAATTGACATATTAGATCACCAAATTGATCAGGGAGAGAGTCTAACGGAGGTTTACCTCCGTTTAATTCCTTTTGTAATTAGTTTTTATGATGATGACTTGTCAAAATGCTATTGGCAGACACGAATGAAATAGGAAATAGTGGTACTGTCGATTTTTTTTCCCTCCATAGGATACCTCTTGGGAGATCTATTAGTATCAGAGCATCTCCAATGGAAGGTTCTTGTGTCTAGTTGGCAAAGTGAGAACCGGTCCCTTTTTTTTGTTACCATTGAGGGCTTGCACACATGGCAAACCGCTCCATGCAGATGGAGCGGTCCATGTGCCTTTCATCCTTCCAACTTTTATATAAAAACCCAGTTAATGCATGCCAATTAATGATTCTGGACTTCACCCTTAATATTAAAAACAAATTATCTTCAAGTTAATACTCAATTAAAAAACAATTTAATAAAATAAATAATTATTGTTTTTTAATTATTACTAGTATATTTTAATTATTTTTTAATTATAACAGTAAATTTTTTTATTACAAGTATATTTTAATTATTGTAATTTTTAATTATTGTGACTTTTATTATTTTAATTATTAATTATTGTCTTTTAATTATAATTAAAGTTTAGTTATTGTTTTTTATTAAATTAACCATGAACCGGTCCATGATTGGGAGTGAAAAGTTTATAAAATGAGTTGGAAAGAGAAAACTGATGTGCCAGATAGAGAAACTTAACGTGACAGAGCTTAGACTATCCACAACAACAATCTCAACCAATCTAATCTCAATTAAAATATTATTTTCTCTCTCATCCACTTACATAATATTCAACTCCAATCCAATCTCAAAATTTTCATACTCCAACCACAATCCCCTACAATCCAATCTAATCTACAATATTATTTTACAAAAATTATATATTTTATTTTTTATACATATAATTTTTTTTAATTATAAGTATAAAATATAGATTAAACGAACGAACAATTATATATTTTGAAACATAATTATAATTATAAAAAAACATACCATACAACTGAAATTAAATAAAACAAGTCATAAAAATAAGTACGAAATTAGATATCTGAAATACATAAATAACCGTAGTTAATTATTTTGACCAATTTTTTGCCATATATGCTCAATTAAATCATTTTTTAGGGCGATATGAGCTTCGCTATTGCGAACCAAACGCATCCTTAGTATTAGTACTCCACGTTCATTCTTTTATCTCAGACAAGGTATTCTCTCACATCCCAAGTCATAATTCTAACATTATTGTCTTACGTAAGCAGTTGATCGTCATCAAATGAAGTAAATACTAGTTTGGAACCATGTGCCATAATTGTTTTTCTTTTTGTGCAATTTAAAAATCACAAGCGGTTCCACCACATCAACCATTACAAGCATGCATCAATAATATCCACCAGGTGATTTTTCATTTTGAGGTTTTTCATATATTGAAAAAAGTTTGTAATTTAAAGAATTTTTTGTGAGTTTTTGGTCATACGTCAGAATTACACGATTTTTTTAGAGATTTTTCATATTTAATCGATTTAACTTTACAAGCCCTATTTATAGAAAGTAATTAAACATGATATAATAATAATATACAATGTATAATAGAGAAAAATAGATTTGACATTACTTGAATTAATAGACTTTGTAGGTGTGCCAAAAGTCTAACCCTTAATCTTATCTTTTATAGTAAACAACAAAGTTTGATTGGAGACCTTTCATCGAATGATTTATTAAAAAAACTGTAAAGATGTATGATGCATCATATTAAAGTCTTAATAAATAATCCATTGGCAGGTAGATCCTCGTTGTCTACCATATATATATATATATATATATATATATATATATATATATATAGGCTAGGTATCAAATAAAAACCAGATGGTTTGTACAAACTCAATCTACCTTCATGAATTTGCAATTTTTTTAATTTGGCTTCATTAATCTATATTTTGGCTTCATGAATATAAAATTTGGCTTCATGAATCTATATTTTCCGGTGGAGCCCTAAAATACCCTTATGAATATAAAAAAAGTTATGGAGCCAAATTATATATATTCATGAAGCCAAAATATAGATTCATGAAGTCAAATTAAAAAAATTGCAAATTCATGAAGGTAGATTGAGTTTGTACGGGTTTGTACAAACCATTTGGTTTGTACCCGATACCACCCCTATATATATATATATATATATATATATATATATATATATATATACTAGTGATGTATCCGTGCGTTGCAGCGGATTATCTTGATGTTGAAAACCGAGAACTCGAACCTTTAATTATGTGTGTTCTATTATTTATCCTCCTTGATTTTACTTTTATGTTTTTCTTAAATTTTGAATTGCAAATAGACTAATATATAAATTCAAGATTAACATGTTTGAACACCTGAACATTTAGTAAGCGAAACGTCTTAGGGATGTTATCAAAACTAACTCGGAGGTTTGATAATAAATATCAACCAATTGTTCTTTAGTTGGTGTGTTAGTTGTTGTTTGTAAATAAATACTTAAACATGTTGTTTGTTAAATAATTCTTAAACAAAAATAATTGCATAAGACGGGTTTTGATCGGGTTTAACCAGGTATGTGACTGGGGCCGGGTAGCTAATCCTCGTACCCGTCGGGGCCGGGTGTAGGAGAGTGAAACCGGGGCTGGGGTCGGGTGAGGGGATACCCGCCCCAAACCTGCCCCGTTACCATCCCTAATGCCAACGACACGTGTCACACAGGGATACTGATAAGGAATATGTAAACCTATACGATCGCACACAAAGAATGCATTTGTTTCCACTTTTAGAAACCAGGATTAAATCAAGTTCATGAAGGAAATACGTATTTTTGAAGGATCATTATGAAAATATGTGTTAAATTGTAATTATGATAATTATGGGGTGTAAACGTGATTATGATAACTGTATTTAAAGTTTAAAGATAATTATATATATATATAGAGAGAGAGGTAGTATATTTTAGAACCATTAAAAAAAATTGCAACCCATGATCTAACCATTGGTTAAATCATAGATGGTCTAGATTAATTCTCAACATTTTATTAAAAAATCACTGTTTTGATTTATTCCCTTTCCATAAATAAGATGGCAAAGGGTATTTTCGTCAATTCGTTTCATAGAGATAGGCTCTAAAGATGGAAACGGTGATTCACCAGAATCACAATCCCTAAATTTTCTCATCCATTTTGATTCTGTTTCCAATATATATACATGCTTTAAGATTTGAATAAAATGTTGTTTGGAACCCTAGAAATCAACGATGGGAGACCGAAACATTCAATTCATTCGAATATCACACAGATCGACGAACACAACGTCTAATCCGATTTTATTTCACCTCGATGATGAAGATAAATAACAACAGCAATGAAGAAGACGAAGTTGAAAAGCAAACCCCAGAAAACGAAGTTGAAAAGCAAAACCCAGAAAACGAAGTTACGGAGATGAACAATCACCAAGAAGAGACACGGTCTGATGCAGATAATGCTGCGATATTCGTTTTCAAGATTCAAGAACAGTGCATCAACACCGATTCTCATTGATTTAGAAGATGTAGACGACGGTGCACCAAATGCAGTAGTTAGGAATGAAGATATTGAGAAAAGTCGTTGGGGAATCCATTGTTGAAAACAGTTTCGACTGATTATCTAAGCAAGAAAGTTTCATGAACTGATGAACATATAACATATTATTATGAATCAAGTTTTCATGATTTTTAATGCATGAATCAACAATTCATCCTACTCTATTATGAATCAAGTTTTCATGAATTTTAATGCATGCATCAACAATTCATCCATACTCTATAATGAATCAAGTTTTCATGAATTTTAATGCATGAATCAACAATTCATCCCTACTCTATAATGAATCAAGTTTTCATGAATTTTAATGCATGAATCAACAATTCATCCCTACTCTATAATGAATCAAGTTTTCATGAATTTTAATGCATGCATCAACAATTCATCCCTACTCTATAATCAACAATTCATCCAAAATAACCCTACCTTCATCACGGTTGCATCATCGGATTCGTAACATTCCTCGACACGTGATATTTCATTATAAAGAGAACCTCCTTCAGTCCTTCACCAAAATATTTGGTGTATAGCGCAACGAATCTAATGAAACGACAACATCCTTGTTCTTATCCGACAACGAACAAAACGAGACTACATATGTTGGTTGCAAATTTCATCACCGTCCATATCGTTTATATGCACAAGATAATCGGTTTTCTTCAAACCTTCATGTTCCTCGACACGTTGATTGCAATTTGAATCACTCTCCTTTACGTTTAACGGTACTAAAAATGGGTTTCTTCAACAGTAAATGTATATAGTGTTCTTAGGTGCAAGTTCCTGTCGTGTTTTCTGCTACACGATCGACTTGGTTTAAAGGCACAATCACATCGACATTGTTGATGCCTTCATATTCATTGCCTTGTTTACTTATGTTGCTATCGTTTCTCATGCAGCAAATATGAGGAAGAATGTCGACTTACTAAAATCTTTGTCTACAATCTTCAACGAACTAGTTTTTCATCAAAAAAAAACCCAGACAACTGGTATTGGATATTCAAATTAGGAAATGAATAATTGATTGAAGATAACACCTAACCTCCCATGATTAGATGATCCGTGATGCATATTTTTAGGAATAAATTCCATCAAAATCTCTTTAATTAAAATATCAAAAATATCAAAAATTACTTAATGACTAAGTTGCCCCTGTGAATTTCTAATTGCATTTAAATAACAAAAAACATCAAAATTGAATGAACGATGATGATGAAGGTTGCAAGGGTTTCAACGTTTTTTAGGGTTGCAAAATATCCTCCCTCTCTCTATATATATATATATATATATATATATATATATATAGAGAGAGAGAGAGAGAGAGAGAGAGAGAGGTGGGTTCAAACGAGAATGTAGTCTATTTAAAAGAATAAAGGGACAAATCTCAACCACTAATCGGATGCTATCAATGGCTTAAAATAATAGTGGCAATTTATGTAATTAATAAACCAAAAAATCTACTTTCCAACGGGGTCAAAAGAATTTAGGGGTAAAATTGGAAGAAAAAAAAGAAACTTAACTGACATATGTTTATGCAAGCGAGAAACAAGGGATTTGATTATCCCTGTCAAATTCATTCAAACCAATCATTTCCAAAAAAAACTCTCAATCGTCACTTTCTTCATGTTGAAATCTTGAAGAAATTTACAGAAATCACAAAAATCTCAAGAATCAACTACATAGGGTTTACATCTTGGCAAAAAACGCATCTCACTCCAAACTCGTTGAAGAAGATATCAAAGAATAATCATGGATAATCAAGGTATTTTGAAGTTTTTCTACTTTGATTCTGGTTTTTCGGAGCTAAACCCTAACATTGTGTTAACAACATTTGTGTTTTTACGATAAAAAGGGTTTGAAAAGGTAGCGGACTCGCTAAGAAAGGAAAAAGTGTTGGGAATTTCAGTAACACCATCGAAGACAATGTTGATCTTGATGAAGGTGAACAGTTAAGGGTCAAGTGCAAAATCTACCAAAATCACCATTGAAGTTGGAATCAGGTATGAAGTGTTTATTATTGATAATCATGTAATATGGGTGATATTGTATTAGGAGATTTAGGGCTTCATATGATAAGTTTGCTTGAAGTATCTATTATTGAAAATCCTAATGGTATGGTTGTTTATATGATGAAATTGCATATGTGATCAACAAAGACTAAAATTTATAGCATGTAAATTTTAGATAGATTTGAATTGTGAATCATATTACTTAGTATCCAATGATACTGGTTTTGTGGAATATCATTCGAGATCTTATATGATTGAACATATTACCATATGATTGATATTCTATTTATTTGAATCACCTATGATTATGATATAATGGATGGTTGAACATTCTGTTTATGTAAAACATCATTTATGATTAAACAGCTGTTTATGTAAAACATCATTTATGATTGAACATTATGTTTATATAAATCACCATATGATTGAACACTCTCTGTTTATGTAAATCACCATATGATTGAGCATTCTATTTCTTAATCTTTCTTGTGTATAGATCTTCTTCCTGATCCAATTGGCAAGTCACTTCTATGTGATTGTATAAAATCTAAAGACTCCAAGCTTTGTGATAATTGATTATAGTCCATCTGATAGAAATGATCAAATGAGATATGTACCTCTAATTTATACATCTTACTTACAGATGTGATCATATACGATTTGTAGCTTTGATCAATTATGATTTATACCTATTTGATAAATACAACCATCTGGTTCTGGTAGAAACATAATTGGGCTATTGAATCATCTATGATGTTATTGTATACTCCTTCAGGTATGATTCTGGGTTTGTGAAGGAATCAACGGTCTCAACAAACTCCGTATGAAGTACTTATGGAAGATATTGCTCTCAATACACAACATTTGGAAGTCCAGAGTCATGAAACAAGCAACAAATTTCGGACGAGTGGATGAAAGGATAACAAGATAGTTATACAAGCAAAATTGAAAAGCCATAATTCACAGCTTGGTTACATGTTTATTGTCGATATGGTTTTTTGGGTTAAACTTCCAAGTAGAAGATAAAACCAGTTTTGTTTTTCTGTTTTTTTTTGTCTAGGAAGCTTTGCAATTAAAATGTTTCTTAATACCTCCAAGTTTAATTAGGTATGATGAACTCGGTGGGGTTAATTGATATATGGATGAATCAATGAGAAATATATTACTTTTAATGAATATGTGTATTGGTTTGTAAGCAGGAGTAAGTTGGTCATATGTCATCACATATGATTCAAATATATGTGATCACATATGATATAGATATGATAAGAAATAAAAGCAGTCAATGTAATCCAGTATTCTTAAAATCAACTATGATAATATGATGGGTATTGTACTTACAGTTTTTTTCTAAATTCCTTTAAATATTGCACAACACAAACTAAACAAAAAACCCAGTCAACACTTACGATTCTGCACTTCAACAATGTAACATATGTTGTAATCACATATGACTCTTATCCATAATCATAAGTGATTTAAAGAGTAATAATTTCTAGACCAATCAGCATACATATGAAATCACGTATGATTCTTATCCATAATCATATAACTTATCATTTTGCACACTTCTGTATACATAATCATAAATGATCTAGAATATTATACATCATAATCACAAGTGATTTGATGATATTATACATTATAATATTATACAGCACATGCAGGTAAGCTATTGTATAGTATTATACGCTATAATCACAAGTGATTTTGGTGATTAATAATTTGTTGACAATTCAACATGCTTATAAAATCACAAATGTTACATGGACAATATCATAAATTATCATTATGTCCATTTAGGGTTACAAAGATAATAAAAAATAACAACCACCAAAAAAAGAACATACGAAAATCCAAACAATGATGAAATACTGATCATTCCAAACAATTAAACTTCAATGAATCCAAATGGTTCACACAAAAACAAAACATTCGAATAAACGGTAACAAAATTGCAATTGTCTAACTTAATCAATCACCTGCTAAATCCAAAAAACATTCATCATCCATCGTACTTATCGGACATGCATTTCTTCACTTGACAATTCCGAGAATCATGGTTTGTGAATTTATTGCATCCTCTACACTTCCTATTGTGTCGCGCATTCTTCAAAGCTCACTCACCACCACCACCGATTAGCATCTTTATTACCAATACCATTCTTCGAAGGAACATCAGTGCAATATCTGACTTTATTGACCGAACCATTTGAAATTCTGGAAATATATGAATTATATTAAAAAAAACTTCAATCAACCCATAATACGTGAAATTTAAAGATGAACATACAACAAATTACAACACACTATTGAAGACAAACTAAAATGCTTACGTATCAAGAATGTACCAAAGAACATCACATGTGATCCTATTAACAGTTATATGTATAACCATTTGAAATTCTGGAACTATATATGAATTGTATTCAAAAACTTCAATCAACCCAGAATATGTTAAATTTAAAGATGAGCATACAACAAATTACAACACACTATTATAGACAAACTAAAATGCTTACTTATCAAGAATGTATCTAGTACAACATCATCTGTGATCCAATTAACAATCATATGGATAACAACTTTATATTCTGTAAAATATGATTGTCTGCAACAAATGAAATCAACCCAGAAGATGTGGAAATCAAAAATTGTAACGTCCCAATTTCATAAACATGCAATAACATAAATTAAGCATTCAGATTACATAATAACTTGTATTGTCATCATTGCTAAAACATGCTAAACGTAAATAACATCGGAAGTCTCTAAGCTCACAGCCGAGCACTAACTATAGACTTTAGAAGCAAAACTGGGAGCCTCTCATGCTCCATCACCTCCATGCTATCTCTTAGTTCTATTTAGAAGAACTCGTTACCCGCTTACCTGAAAATGGTTAAGTTTTTGAAAAGCGAGGGTTAGACCGAAAGGTCTAGTGAATTCCCTCCATAAAACATGTAATACAGAATAAAATCATTTCATAAACAAGTTCTCATCCTTCACATTTCCTTCATACAAGGTTAAACACAGGGTTCAGGGAACGCATAAGCTATCCCGATCGGGGCCTAACGGGCACCCTCTCGTCTACACCGGAGTCCAAATGGACCCCCTGTTCCTTCATGTAGGAGGAAACAAATTCCAACCTACAAGCTAACCTCCATATGCCCAAGGGATTAGAAATCCCAAGGTACCCTGACCCCACTGTGCAACCGACTCCACATAGCATACACATAACGTTTGAAATCATATTCATGAAAACCTTAACTAATCATTTCATTCGATAAATAAACGTACAGTTCATGGAAACATGCAAATCTTTATAAATCAATTCATGCTCGTAAAGAAACCATTTCAGTAAAAATAGAGTACGTTATAAAAAGTGGGTTGAGAGAACTCACTTGATAGCAAATCTCTTCCTAACCTCCTGTCTCGTTCCGTCCGTAAACCTAATAATTAATTTATAAAATAATTAGGTTTAATTCGATTTCTGATCCTAAGTTCTCCTCTTAATCCTAACTTAAGATAAATAATTAGGATTATCTTCTTCATACTAGGCCCTAAATCTTTTAACCCAGAACAAACCTAAGCCCAAATGGACTTAAGATATATCCTGGCCCAGCTAAACCATTCGGCCCAACTACCAAATCGGTCCAACACTGAAACAGTCTAGGTTTGCGCCACCCAAGGTTTGCGCCATGGCCTGGTTTGTGCCACTGCCTGCTTTGCGCCAAGGCAGGTTTGCGCCACTGCCTGCTTTGCGCCAAGGCAAGTTTGCGCCAAACCTGATTCCAATGTTCTTCTTGGCAGGGACGAAAACCCACCAAAAATCCATACACTCAGTTTCTTATTACCCAATCGATTAGCGAGGTTAATATCACAACATCTTTATTGGTAAATTGCATCCTAAAGCAAAAGAATAGATTTGATTCCACCCGATTGAAGCTTGATAACTAGATTAAAACTAAGAACAGTGTTCTTACATTTTCTCATTTTACAACCAACACTAAGGAATTGAAATAACAGATGGACATGCTAATTGACAGTATAGAATGGAAGCTTAATAGTAAGAAATTACTTACCAAAAATATCAGAGTTCCTTCACGATTGCCAAACTCCCAAACGCCCTTTTTCTCTCGATTTCGTTTCCATCCGCCAACAATCAGAGCATTCAATAATGACAATCCCTAGGGATCTGGTCCTATTTATATGTTCCAAAAGTTTTAATTTAGCCCTTTACAAAACTTCCATTTCTTACATTCCGACCACTAAACCTTTCGCTTAGAAGAATTAGGGTTGTTACAACACTCCCCCCTTAAAAGAATTCTGTCCCCGAAATTCCTCATTGGAAGAGCTGCGGATAATTCGCCCTCATTTCTGATTCCAACTCCCATGTGGCCTCCGGGCCCTTGTGATGCCGCCAATGTACCTTTACCAGCTTAGTCTCTTTGTTCCATGACTTTCTTACCTTGAAATCCGTGATGGCTTCAGGTTCCTCTACGAAATTCAATTTCTCATCCACCTTAATGTCATTTAACGGCACTGCTTTGGTCACGTCGGCTAGACATTTCTTCAAGTTAGGCACATGAAACGCGTTGTGGATGCCGCGCAATTCCTCTGGCAGGTCCAGTCTATACGCCACTTCTCCAATTCGTTCGGTAATCTCAAACGGTCCGATGTAACGTGGGCTTAACTTCCCACGTTTCCCAAATCGTACCACTCCTTTCCACGGGGACACCTTTAACAAGACAAAATCCCCGACCTGAAATTCTATGTCCTTCCGTCTCTTGTCCGCATAACTCTTTTGTCGGTCGCGAGCGACCTTCAGCCTTTCACGTACTTGAACTATCTTGTCGGAAGTCAGATGTACCAACTCGGGTCCAGTTAACTGTCTTTCTCCACTTCGTTCCAACACAATGGAGTCCGACATTTCCTACCATAGAGAGCCTCAAACGGCGCTGCCTTGATGCTCGAGTGATAGCTGTTATTATAAGAGAACTCGATCAATGGTAGATGCTTCTCCCAAGAGCCTTGGAAATCTAAAGCACACGCTCTCAACATGTCTTCCAACGTCTGGATCGTTCGCTCACTCTGACCGTCGGTCTGAGGATGATAAGCGGTACTCATCTTGATCTGCGAACCCATTTCTCTTTGGAAGCTCCTCCAAAACGTGGAGGTAAATCTGCTATCGCGGTCAGATACTATCGACGAGGGCACCCCATGGCGGGTTACGATCTCATCGATATACAACCTTGCTAACCGCTCCAAAGAGTAAGACTCTCGTATGGACAAGAAGTGTGCTGACTTCGTGAGACAATCAACAATCACCCATATAGCGTCATAACCCTTTGGAGTTCTAGGCAAGTGGGTTATGAAATCCATCGTAATTTGATCCCACTTCCACATAGGTATCTCTAACGACTGAAGCTTCCCGTACGGTCGTTGGTGCTCAATCTTTACTCGCGAACACGTCAAACAGGTTTCGACAAAATGAGCTACGTCCTTTTTCATTCCCGGCCACCAATAATCTCGTCGTAGATCTCCGTACATCTTGTTAGTCCCAGGGTGAATCGTGTACTTTGACTTGTGAGCTTCTTCCAGAATCAGCTTTCGGAGCTCTCCGAGTTTCGGAACCCAGATCCTCCTATTGAGACACATCACCCCTCGACTATCTTCCGTTAACGAGGACGCTTGCCCAACCATTCTTTCCTTCTTGAGATTTTCAACTTCGAGCGCTTCAACTTGGCATTTCTTTATCTCTGCTAACAAATTGAACGTCACCACGGCCCTCATGGCCACAATACTGGGGGTTTCACTTCGTTCCTTGCGGCTCAAAGCGTCCGCCACTACGTTTGCCTTACCCGGGTGATATTCAATCTTACAATCGTAGTCAGTCAACAATTCGATCCACCTTCTTTGGCCCATATTCAACTCTTTTTGGTCAAAGAGATGACACAAGCTTTTGTGGTCTATGAAGATTTGACACTTCGTCCCATACAGGTAATGTCGCCAAATCTTCAGGGCAAAAACCACTACCGCCAATTCTAAATCGTGCGTGGGATAACGAGCCTCGTGATCCTTTAACTGCCGGGAGGCATAAGCGATCACCTTACCTCGTTGCATAAGTACGCAACCCAAACCGAGCTTTGATGCATCGCTGAAAACCATAAAATCATCTGAACCGTCCGGTAGTGACAATACCGGAGCGCTGCTCAGCATATCCTTCAGTCTTTGGAAAGCTTCCTCTTGCTTCTCTGACCAGACGAACTTGACATTCTTCTTGGTTAAAGACGTTAGTGGATTCTTTCGGTAGTACCCCGCCAGTCCGAGGAAACTTCGAACTTCTAACGGATTCTTAGGTTGTTCCCACTCTCTGATGGCTTCAATCTTGGCCGGATCAACCATGATCCCCTTCTCGGACACCACGTGCCCGAGAAACTGCACCTCTCTCAACCAAAATTCGCATTTGGAAAACTTTGCATACAACTTCTCTTGCTTTAACAGCTCGAGAATCGTCTGAAGGTGACTTTCGTGCTTCGCTTCCGATCTTGAAAATATCAGGATGTCATCTACGAACACTATCATGAACTGATCTAAATAAGGTTGGCACACCCTATTCATCAGGTCCATGAATGCTGCCGGGGCGTTAGTTAGCCCGAACGGCATCACCAAAAATTCGTAGTGTCCATATTTGGTCCTGAAGGCAGTCTTCGGCACGTCCTCCTCCCTCACTTTGAGTTGGTGATAACCTGACCTCAAGTCTATCTTGGAGAAGTAACTGGCTCCTTGTAACTGATCGAATAGGTCGTCGATTCTCGGTATCGGATACTTATTCTTGATCGTGACCTTGTTGAGTTATCGGTAGTCTATGCACATTCGCATAGTACCGTCCTTCTTCTTCACGAAGAGCACAGGTGCTCCCCACGGAGACGTACTCGGTATAACGAATCTGTAACGCCCTCGAATTTGGAAAAAGCAACTAATTTAAAATTTCGATAATACATCCACAATAATGGAATTTATCCCAATTAACTTAACAAGGTAAACACCTCAAATTAAAGTCTACGATTGACCTCAACAAATGGTGACCCCAAAATTTATTACAAAGACTAAAACCACATCAGGTGTTACTTAATCCAAGTATAAGTTGCTAATCCCAATGATAAATGCGGAACATCACTTAAGTTATTCGCCTCACGAGCACATTACTAGCACACGACCTTTTCCACGTGTCACTAGAAC
This sequence comes from Saussurea involucrata, assembly GCA_033807775.1. Lineage (NCBI taxonomy): Eukaryota > Viridiplantae > Streptophyta > Magnoliopsida > Asterales > Asteraceae > Saussurea > Saussurea involucrata. The sequence continues at coordinate 21,898,463 of CM066324.1, forward strand.
TACTCCCAACCTGAGACCTGTTGCACATGCCGACAAATAAAAAGGGTTAGGCTAATGCCTAGTGAGTTCAAGAGTTTATAGCATGATTTATATGATTTGTAGAAAGAAGGTTTGCGACATAAATCATGATTTTCAAGAGAGTTTATGAAAGGATGTAAAAGACTCGTTTTCCAACGCACACAAAATCCATGAGAAATATTTCTCAAAAGGTATAAAGCGTTTTCTAAAATGAATTCCAAACCCAACTCACTCAAAACGTATTTGGACATAAATAACCCAAGGAATACAAACGTGGACAAAACTCCAATATTCCAAAACATCCAATAAGTATGAAGCATAGAACCCTGCCAATAACCATGAATACAGTTCGTATAAATAAAGTACGTCACCGAAAATATGGATAAAAACATATACCTAAAACCACACCTTTCGGTGACGGGGGAGACCCGATTCCATCGAAAGTGACGGGCACACAAAGTTAAGTCACTCGTGATGTTACTGGATTACACCTCAAGCCCCGACCTTAGTTCCCATGCCATAAAGACATCACAACCTCAAGCCATAAATAGATTGCCTTTATTGCATACCCCGTAGAGTTACACCTCAAGGACTTACAAGCGACCTTATTGCATATCCAGTCTAGACGAGTTACACCTCAAGGACTTCAATGTCCCTTATTGCCTACTCGCTAGTGGTCCCCACGGCCTACGCATATAACCATGCGTTCCCATAGTCTACTCCTCGTGCACAAAGAGATAGACCATCAAATAAAGACTGACTCATATGCCTATGGATCCAATGCAACACAGTCTACCAAACATGCTCAACCCGGAATGATTAAAACACCCAAGCATGTAAATATCAATAATGTGCAATAAAATGCAATACAGTGCAATAAAAGCAACCCATAAGTAAGACTCCACACCGAGCCATTTAAACCGGACAATGTCCCCAAAACTTTCTCAAAGTTAAACCGAGCAAAATGCTCAAAGCTCGCTAGACCCATGAATAACGGTCATCCTCGCATAAAATGCATTTAAACATCAGTTAGGTAATCAAGCACCACAAAACCGTTATCAACCCAAAACCCAACACGGTTACACAAAAAGGGTTTTCCCAAAAGGACTCACACCTTTACAATTCTCAAAATAACTCTTGACACTAAATCGGGTATTTCCCAAATGGTTTATAAAAACAATTACACTAATATGATTAAACCATCAAATAAATCTCATTTTGAGCAATTAACCTTTTAAAGACAAAATGTGGTTTCTAACCATCTAAATATCCAAAAGCCCCAAATATGGGTATTTTACACATTTATGAAGATAAACACTTCAAAAGAGTTAAACTATCCAAATAACTCAACCACGTATCTTTTCAAGTAAAACACACACATATTTGTAAAATACTCATTTTGGCATGTACAAAGTTTTCGCAAAGTAACTTGAACTCACCTTGCTAGATTTAGGCTAAATCTAGAATTTCTCCAAACGTAAGCTCCTTTGATGAAGTTTGCATCCTCAAGCCAAAACTTCCAAAAACCTAAATTCATAAATTCCTACCATGAATGTTCATATTCAACCACTTTAAAACCATTCCCCAAACATCTCATATTGAAATCTCCATTTTGACCAAAACCCCAATATTAACCTAATTTCTCCAAAATCATCCAAACCGAAATTGGAGAAACAAAACACTAGGAGATAATCAATGGAACATTTATAACTCATATGAAAGTATAGAAGCTAGGAGGATGAACTCACCACTTAGGTTTTGACGAAAACCTAGCAAACCCCAAAAATCTCTAAGATGTTGTGGATGAAACTTGCTCTTGCATCTATAGATGAAATCAATAGCATAAAATGGGTAAGGAACGCATCAATCTCCAAGAGAAACCCCAAAATCGGTTTGGGTTTTGTGAGGGAGAAAAGGGAAAACGATTTGGGAGAGAAAGGAAGGAGATTCGAGACTTACCTCCACCAAATACCCTTGAATCTTCGTATGAACTTCAAAACTCTTTTTAGATCCTTGAAGAGCTCTCAAAATCGGAACCATAGTCACTTGAATCGCCAAAATTGGAGTTGAAATGAGAGAGATATGAAGAAATGAAGTTTGGAGGTGAAATTCGCGTTTTAAGCGGATCAGGTGCTCGCGGGCGCGAGCAATTGGTAGCGCGGGCGCGAGTAGAGCTTCTGCCAAGTTTTGGGTAAATACTCGCGGGCGCGATCAAATGGTAGCGCGGGCGCGAGCAGTTCATTTTTCTTCTTAAACACTGTTTTGGCCATAGCTTCTTCGTTATAGCTCCGTTTTCGCTCCGGAAAGAACCGTTGGACTCGTATTCGAATTCCTCATCCAACAAGACCATAAAATCTAACATTTAACCCAAAATTCTATTTTTCATACTTATCTTAAAAGATCGATTCCACACTGATTCGAAGTTGTACTTAACCGAAAATTACGGGTGTTACAATCCTCCCAACCTTAGGATGATATCGTCCTCGAAATCTACATTCTTTACAACCCAAGGCTAACCGACTCAACGTCGACTATAATTTATCAGTCCCTAACTGGAATCTAAATTATCTCCACACAGTCTATAAAGACAATTCCTCGAACAATTGCTTATCAACAAAGCCCCTTCACGTACACTGTACTTATGTCTGGGAGAACACTCCGACAACTGGAATAATTTCTAGTCAGACGACTTCGGTTGTCTCCCAACCTTAAATGTTCCATACCTCCCAATTTCATTTTCAGACTCTAAGTCAATCCAAGGCCTAATTAATATCGAGACCGACCGAATCTCTAATTCCAATTGTCCCCATCATTAACTGTCGATCAATTCCAACGAGTTCTAATAAACTCCAAAATCCCTTTCAACAATAATCATCAAACCGACATGTTCTTTAATCACACAAGGAAATTATTCCTACAAAATCTACTCATCACACTTGAGTATCTTAGGATTGCTACAACCGTTACCATTATTTCATTTCAAATCGGACTACACTTCCCCGATTACACTAAAGGTGCTTGGCCTCAAGCCCAAAAGTTGACACCTAGTCATACCATTAAGTCGAATCACCACAGACTCTACACACGAGCTTCACTCGTCGAGCCTTCTTACAAAACCAAGGTTATCGATATGGTGTCTAAAGGGTCCCACATACGAAAGTTGACCAAGACCCCAAAATAAGATTCCCAACAAGAAAGGTTACTACCAACCTCAATATAAGATACCGTGAATCGGATTTCTTAGTTACAAAAGTGCATCATCCCCGCACCCAACACCATTCGGCCTACGCGCTATCACGCTTGGAATGTTCAAACCTTCCACCAACAAGGTGCTAGACGCATTTACTTCTAACTGGGTCACTTACCCCTTTCCAAGGTCCTAACGAGTTCAAGGTTTTCAAGCGAATTATTTAACAAATATGCCAATTAACAAAGTCTTTAACAAAGTTTTCAACACAAAGACTTTCATATCAAATAAATCGTACGTACGGAAAACTACTGTCATTAATTCGGTAGTTACGTAAAAATGGACACACTCGTCCCACATATGAAAATCGTGTTGAAAATTATTTCATTGCAGTTCAGTTTACCCACAAAACGCAAAAACGTAATTAAACAACTTCTTTAAAATGAACCGCCACGGTTCTAGTATGGATTGACTCATGACATGCACGTAAAGTAACTGCCCACTTTAAACGGTGTGCAACACATTTTCACACGTATTTCAAAAGTAGCCCAAACGGCCATTGACTCAAAATTCTTTTTCGACCATTAATTTGGTATGGAATAAGGTTCCCCAACAAAATTTGCGCGCGTCAGTTTATTATACGAAACAAGGAAACGATTTTTAATTACACCTCAGTCAAAACACAAAACAGCTTGTGTAGGCTCCAAATTTAAAGACAAAAACCAATCCGTTTCCATCCTTTGAGAGTATCGACTTAAAACATCATAAAACTTCAAATAGAGGTAGGCATGCAAGCTTGTAACACTTCCATTAGAAATTTTGTTGAAACGAAAAGACATGCATCAAACGGTTCGCGACCAAATTTCCAAAAGAGGAAACTCTTTAAATCAATTTCTCAAAATTTCTCATCCGGTCCTATAATGACATTTGAATAAAACGTCTTTGGCAAACTTGCACACAACAATGAGTTTTTCTAAAACATATGAGGAAATAAGTGTTAATAATTAGTTGACATCAAAAGGGTTCAACTTATTTTCGAATCTCAAATTGCACTGACGGGGCGCGTCAATGTTCAAAACATAAGAAATTACACGCACCATAATTTCATACCAAACAATTTTCTAAAATCTTCATCACGAAGCATTTTCCTCAAGTTTCGTACTTGGAACATAAAACGTCAAAACTTCATTACTAAAAATGTATTTGTCAAAATACTCAAAATACACATTTCCTCCAAACCAAAAGGTTTTCAATTTTCCAAAGTACTCGGCAAAATCAAAATTGACCAATGTCAATGACTCATACCTTTGTGTTTTCAAAATGTAAAATAATGCGAACTATGCATGATTTCCACAACACCAAAACACCCTTTGAACGAATGATCATCATTTGTACAATGAGTTAATAAAATAATTTCACTCACGATTCGTTCAACAAAGTGACGAGAAACAATGTTTACCAAGCTATTCATACCCCTAAGTCGATATAATGCATTTATATGAAAATGATAATAAACATTTAACTGACCGAAAGCGCATTTAAGCAAATTGTTTATGAAACACTATCAAAGTGTTCGTTCGTGCATTACTTATGTCATGTATAAATCAATCCACATACTGAACAGGTTGCAACAAAATGTGCTAGTACAAAACTTTGAAAGAGAAGTTACGCGACACTAAAGTTCCAAAACTTATCCCGTTGGTCGACTTATGACATAAAATTAATATTTCTCAACAAAGTTTGAGTGTGACAAAACGTCCAACATAACTCATAAATTTCCACATAATTAAATGGAGTATGCACATTGTAAAATTGTACTCACACGACCCAAAACGTCGTACAACAAAACTCCATGAAATTCAATAGACTCAGTGACCTCAAGTCAATAAAACGACACTAACCATCATGCTTCCAAAGCCAAATCGCTATAAGCAAAATCATGAATGCGACGCCAAAATCCAAAAATCCAAAAATCCCCTTTTAGGGTAATATCATATAAACAACATTGTTTAACAACTCACATTGAACAAATTCCCAAAATAACTTTACATAGACGTAATGGAAACTAACTTTCCGTCCAAACTCTAACATATGTGGAGGAGTTCCAATGTTAAAGTCACAAGCCGTAGTTATTGCCCAACATCTTAAACATCATAAAATATGATTATCATTATATCCAAAACAAATGTTGAACAACAATGAAATAAGACAAAACAAATCCCGGTGGAGTTTGCGACTCTCGCAATAAAATGGTTTCATGCACGTTAAAACCATGATTCAAAATTTTGTGTGTGTGCCAAACATTTCTTAAAATTCATAACACAATCCATATAAGGATTGGAAACACAAGAAATAGTTGATGAAATTTATTTTCAAAATAAACTTTGTGCATGACTTAGTCGGCATTCAACATCTCAACTCATACCCTTCCAAAACCCTCCGGCCCACCATGGTCATCCGGATGTTCAAACCTCTTAAGGCTAAGTTGGGAATTACATCAATTAACCTTACGGTTTCTTCCTCGAATCAAGGTCGATTCAATAATTCTATGGTTCTAATCCAACCATCAAATTTGACCCGAAACGGTCTACTTAAAGCAATTATCATGCTTATCGTCACCCTAAGTGGCTAATACTAGAATCGTCAACCTTTTCCAACGACTAATAGCTTAGAACTCCATCACTACCCCACGATCATCACGTTAAAGTAGTTCAAGTACGCACGTGTAACTAGTAGATTCACCATGACACTGGCCAGGTGTCATTATGAACGTACCATACATGATTATCCTTGCTACTCTAGTCGGGAATTCTCGTTTCTAGCAACTCCATTGACCTCGAAACATCCTATCTTAAAGTGCCTAATGGTGAATTTCACTCTCATTTACTTAAACAAACGCTAGTTTGAGTCTAGGTATCCAAAATCAACACCTAAATCTCTCAAACTTATGCTCTGATACCAACTTGTAACGCCCTCGAATTTGGAAAAAGCAACTAATTTAAAATTTCGATAATACATCCACAATAATGGAATTTATCCCAATTAACTTAACATGGTAAACACCTCAAATTAAAGTCTACGATTGACCTCAACAAATGGTGACCCCAAAATTTATTACAAAGACTAAAACCACATCAGGTGTTACTTAATCCAAGTATAAGTTGCTAATCCCAATGATAAATGCGGAACATCACTTAAGTTATTCGCCTCACGAGCACATTACTAGCACACGACCTTTTCCACATGTCACTAGAACTACTCCCAACCTGAGACCTGTTGCACATGCCGACAAATAAAAAGGGTTAGGCTAACGCCTAGTGAGTTCAAGAGTTTATAGCATGATTTATATGATTTGTAGAAAGAAGGTTTGCGACATAAATCATGATTTTCAAGAGAGTTTATGAAAGGATGTAAAAGACTCGTTTTCCAACGCACACAAGATCCTTGAGAAATATTTCTCAAAAGGTATAAAGCGTTTTCTAAAATGAATTCCAAACCCAACTCACTCAAAACGTATTTGGACATAAATAACCCAAGGAATACAAACGTGGACAAAACTCCAATATTCCAAAACATCCAATAAGTATGAAGCATAGAACCCTTCCAATAACCATGAATACAGTTCGTATAAATAAAGTACGTCACCGAAAATATGGATAAAAACATATACCCAAAACCACACCTTTCGGTGACGGGGGAGACCCGATTCCATCGAAAGTGACGGACACACAAAGTTAAGTCACTCGTGATGTTACTGGATTACACCTCAAGCCCCGACCTTAGTTCCCATGCCATAAAGACATCACAACCTCAAGCCATAAATAGATTGCCTTTATTGCATACCCCGTAGAGTTACACCTCAAGGACTTACAGGCGACCTTATTGCATATCCAGTCTAGACGAGTTACACCTCAAGGACTTCAATGTCCCTTATTGCCTACTCGCTAGTGGCCCCTACGGCCTACGCATATAACCATGTGTTCCCATAGTCTACTCCTCGTGCACAAAGAGATAGACCATCAAATAAAGACTGACTCATATGCCTATGGATCCAATGCAACACAGTCTACCAAACATGCTCAATCCGGAATGATTAAAACACCCAAGCATGTAAATATCAATAATGTGCAATAAAATGCAATAGGGTGTAATAAAAGCAACCCATAAGTAAGACTCCACACCGAGCCATTTAAACCGGACAATGTCCCCAAAACTTTCTCAAAGTTAAACCGAGCAAAATGCTCAAAGCTCACTAGACCCATGAATAACGATCATCCTCGCATAAAATGCATTTAAACATCAGTTAGGTAATCAAGCACCACCAAAACCGTTATCAACCCAAAACCCAACACGGTTACACAAAAAGGGTTTTCCCAAAAGGACTCACACCTTTACAATTCTCAAAATAACTCTCGACACTAAATCGGGTATTTCTCAAATGGTTTATAAAAACATACACTAATATGATTAAACCATCAAATAAACCTCATTTTGAGCAATTAACCTTTTAAAGACAAAATGTGGTTTCTAACCATCTAAATATCCAAAAGCCCCAAATATGGGTATTTTACACATTTATGAAGATAAACACTTCAAAAGAGTTAAACTATCCAAATAACTCAACCACGTATCTTTTCAAGTAAAACACACACATATTTGAAAAATACTCATTTTGGCATGTACAAAGTTTTCGCAAAGTAACTTGAACTCACCTTCTAGATTTAGGCTAAATCTAGAATTTCTCCAAACGTAAGCTCCTTTGATGAAGTTTGCATCCTCAAGCCAAAACTTCCAAAAACCTAAATTCATAAATTCCTACCATGAATGTTCATATTCAACCACTTTAAAACCATTCCCCAAACATCTCATATTGAAATCTCCATTTTGACCAAAACCCCAATATTAACCTAATTTCTCCAAAATCATCCAAACCGAAATTGGAGAAACAAAACACTAGGAGATAATCAATGGAACATTTATAACTCATATGAAAGTATAGAAGCTAGGAGGATGAACTCACCACTTAGGTTTTGACGAAAACCTAGCAAACCCCAAAAATCTCTAAGATGTTGTGGATGAAACTTGCTCTTGCATCTATAGATGAAATCAATAGCATAAAATGGGTAAGGAACGCATCAATCTCCAAGAGAAACCCCAAAATCGGTTTGGGTTTTGTGAGGGAGAAAAGGGAAAACGATTTGGGAGAGAAATGAAGGAGATTCGAGAATTACCTCCACCAAACACCCTTGAATCTTCGTATGAACTTCAAAACTCTTTCTAGATCCTTGAAGATCTCTCAAAATCGGAACCATAGCCACTTGAATCGCCAAAATCGGAGTTGAAATGAGAGAGATATGAAGAAATGAAGTTTGGGGTAAAATTCGCGTTTTAAGCGGATCAGGTGCTCGCGGGCGCGAGCAATTGGTAGCGCGGGCGCGAGCAGAGTTTCTGCCAAGTTTTGGGTAATTACTCGCGGGCGCGAGTAAATGGTAGCGCGGGCGCGAGAAGTTCATTTTTCTTCTTAAACACTGTTTTGGCCATAGCTTCTTCGTTATAGCTCCGTTTTCGCTCCGGAAAGAACCGTTGGACTCGTATTCGAATTCCTCATCCAACAAGACCATAAAATCTAAAATTCAACCCAAAATTCTATTTTTCATACTTATCTTAAAAGATCGATTCCACACTGATTCGAAGTTGTACTTAACCGAAAATTACGGGTGTTACAGAATCCCTTGTCTAACAACTCCTGCAACTGAGTCATCATTTCCTTCATTTCGGACGGCGCCAATCTATACGGTGCGCGGGCAATTGATGCAGCTCCAGGCATCAAATCAATTTTGAACTCGATCTGACGATCCGGAGGTAGACTTGTCAAGTCATCCAGAAATACTTCTGGGTACTCATTTACTATTCGCACATCACCTACCCCACGCTTCTCTTTCTTGGCATCCAGAAATCCTCGACACCCTTTCCTCAAACACTTAGTAGCCCTAATCATGGAGATAAGGCTAGTCTTTCAATCACGGCGATTGCCATAGATCACTACAGTATCTCCATCGGGTAATCGAATCCTGATCAGCTTTTTGTTGCAAACAATATTCGCATCATTCGCGGCCAACCAGTCCATTCCCAACACTACATCAAACTCTCCCATTACCATGGGATATAAATTTGTAGACACCAACCTCCCTTCTATATATATATGACACAATCTTCTACTACTTCCTTAACATATACCCAACTATCATTTGCAGTTTCCACCTCTAGTGCTCTCTCCAAACGTCTAGGCCTCACCCCCAAACATTTCATAAAAGCATGTGATACAAAAGAGTGATTTGCTCCAGAGTCAAACAACACCTTGGCACATAGAGAGTTCACTAGAAACGTACCTGCCACAACATCAGGGACTTCCTCCGCCTCTTCCGCGGTCATGCGGAACGCACGTCCCTTCGGACGCGCCGGTTCTGCTCCCTTATCACTTCCTTTCCCACCCTGTCGTTCACCATACGAGGCTGATCCCCCTTTCTTCAATTGCGGGCAATCATTACGCATGTGGCCCGTAGCCCCACATTCGTAACAAGATTTTCCCCCACTCCGACAATCCTTTGACATGCGACCAGGCAAGCCACAGCGGTAACATGAGTTTGAACCCGCCATGCACTCTCCCCGGTGCACACTATTACACTTCGAACATGGTTTCCCAACGGTATCCTTACTGACGTGATTTTCTTGTCGAAACACTTTCCCTTTCCTGGAGTCATTACCCGATCCATCCCATTTGCGTTTATCCCCACTCTTCTCAGTCGTTTGGCGAACCTTCTTCTTCTCGATCATTTCAGCCGCATTAATGGCCGCTTGGAAGGTAGTGGGGTTCCTTGTCAGGACTAGTTCTCGTATGCTACTTTTCAGCCCGTGAAGGAAACGCTCCACTCGTCGTTCCTCCGTTGGCACGTACAGGTCTGCGAAACGAGACTTCTCGATAAACTTTGTAGTATACTCTCGCACCGTCATACTTCCCTGATCCAAACCCAAAAATTCCTCTTCCAACCTTTTCACTGCCGCGAGTGGATAGAATTGAGCTCTGAACCTGTCCACGAACATTTCCCACAACATTCCCTTAGCCATTGCCGAGCATTTTCCCCCAGTCTCAGCATCCCACCAGTACACTGCCTCAGACTTCAGCATGGATAAGGCAAACATCACCCGATCCCCATCAGCACATTTGCACGTATCAAACACCAGTTCCATTTCTTTTACCCATTTCATTTCCAAAACGGGATCACACTCGCCCTTGAACGTAGGGGGCTTGCATGAGGCAAAGGCCTTGTAACTGCACCCTTTAGCTGCTGCCTCATTCACCACCAACAAGACTGACTTCGAGGGATTTCCAGTACCAGTTTCTAGTGGACTTGACAGCTCCACACTTTCTTTGTTCTCACTCGCCTCTTTGCTTCCCGAGGCTGACTCATTCTGCTTAGTAAGGAGAGCTTGCAGAGTCTCCTGTATTTTACCAAGCTCAGCTGCCAAATTCTCTCGTGTGACGTAAGCGGATCCACGACCCCGACCACGTCCCCTCGTCGAGTTCCCTCTTCTTACAGTCGCTGAACTTTCCTGAACAGAGTCTTCTTGTTGGCCAGGGATTTCCACACCCCTCGTTCTTCGGATAAGACGTGGTGTTCTCCGGGGCGGTTGTTCCCCATCCCCGGCCACTTGAGTAGCGGCTTGGCGGGGTATTCTTCCTCGACCCCTTCCACGCCCCCTATCTCTTCCCCTTCCTCGAGTAACGGTCGCCCTCAAAGGTTCCACTGGTCCATTATTCAAAATTGATTCCTCGGCACCGCAGGTACTGACTTACTCCTCAAATTTCTCCCAGCCATTTCACAAATACTGAAAGAAAACAACCATTAACCTTTGCTAGACATGACACAACAGAATTTTGCTAAATAGGGTAGTTTTAAGCACGCACGCGTACCTGTAAGTTCGTAATTACACTGGCCAGGTGCAATCCCAAACTTACCTTACACGTTTGTCCTTGGCACCTTATTCTTAAGCGCAAATATAGTGATCGTTCCTAGAGGCAATCCTATGTCTTGGCTGTGTTCCTCATCCTACAGTTTAAGTTTAGGCCCGACTGGTCACCTAAATCCCTTAAACTAAGGCTCTGATACCATTTGTAACGTCCCAATTTCATAAACATGCAATAACATAAATTAAGCATTCAGATTACATAATAACTTGTCTTGTCATCATTGCTAAAACATGCTAAACGTAAATAACAGCGGAAGTCTCTAAGCTCACAGCCGAGCACTAACTATAGCCTTCAGAAGCAAAACTGGGAGCCTCTCACGCTCCATCACCTCCATGCTATCTCTTAGTTCTATTTAGAAGAACTCGTTACCCGCTTACCTGAAAATGGTTTAGTTTTTGAAAAGCGAGGGTTAGACCGAAAGGTCTAGTGAATTCCCTCCATAAAACATGTAATACAGAATAAAATCATTTCATAAACAAGTTCTCATCCTTCACATTTCCTTCATACAAGGTTAAACACAGGGTTCATGGAACGCATAAGCTATCCCGATCGGGGCCTAACGGGCACCCTCTCGTCTACACCGGAGTCCAAATGGACCCCCTGTTCCTTCATGTAGGAGGAAACAAATTCCAACCTACAAGCTAACCTCCATATGCCCAAGGGATTAGAAATCCCAAGGTACCCTGACCCCACTGTGCAACCGACTCCACATAACATACACATAACGTTTGAAATCATATTCATGAAAACCTTAACTAATCATTTCATTCGATAAATAAACGTACAGTTCATGGAAACATGCAAATCTTTATAAATCAATTCATGCTCGTAAAGAAACCATTTCAGTAAAAATAGAGTACGTCATAAAAAGTGGGTTGAGAGAACTCACTTGATAGCAAATCTCTTCCTAACCTCCTGTCTCGTTCCGTCCGTAAACCTAATAATTAATTTATAAAATAATTAGGTTTAATTCGATTTCTGATCCTAAGTTCTCCTCTTAATCCTAACTTAAGATAAATAATTAGGATTATCTTCTTCATACTAGGCCCTAAATCTTTTAACCCAGAACAAACCTAAGCCCAAAGGGACTTAAGATATATCCTGGCCCAACTAAACCATTCGGCCCAACTACCAAATCGGTCCAACACTGAAACAGTCCAGGTTTATGCCACCCAAGGTTTGCGCCATGGCCTGGTTTGCGCCACTGCCTGCTTTGCGCCAAGGCAGGTTTGCGCCAAACCTGATTCCAGTGTTCTTCTTGGCAGCGACGAAAACCCACCAAAAATCCATACACTTAGTTTCTTATTACCCAATCGATTAACGAGGTTAATATCACAACATCTTTATTGGTAAATTGCATCCTAAAGCAAAAGAATCGATTTGATTCCACCCGATTGAAGCTTGATAACTAGATTAAAACTAAGAACAGTGTTCTTACATTTTCTCATTTTACAACCAACACTGAGGAATTGAAATAACAGATGGACATGCTAATTGACAGTATAGAATGGAAGCTTAATAGTAAGAAATTACTTACCAAAAATATCAGAGTTCCTTCACGATTGCCAAACTCCCAAACGTCCTTTTTCTCTCGATTTCGTTTCCAGCCGCCAACAATCAGAGCATTCAATAATGACAATCCCTAGGGATCTGGTCCTATTTATATGTTCCAAAAGTTTTAATTTAGCCCTTTACAAAACTTCCATTTCTTGTTTTCTCTCTCTCTCTCTCTCTCTCTCTCTATATATATATATATATATATATATATATATATAGAAAAGTTCAAATGAGAACGCTAACTATTTAAGAAAACAAGAAATCAACAAATTATGTGCAAAATCACATGTGATTTTATATTAACTACAAAAACTAGAAACGCGCGTCTTTGGCCGCGACTTAAAGTGACGGGAAAAGTCGCGTAATCATATATGATTTTGTACGTGAATCATATAGGTGATAGGCTAAACCATTTTTCATACGATTGACATTAGAGTTTAGTCTTTCAGAGAAGTACATAAAAGGAACGTTTTCTTTTCTATAAAAACATATAGATCTAGGGTTTTTGGGCTAGCACCCAGTGGAGGCGAGAAACGTGTTCGTGTGTGGACTACCAATAGAGGAAACCTACTTTGGTTTCTTGGTGCTTCAACTGAAACCTCGACTGATCTACAAATGGTACAAATTCTAAATACTCTATGGTGTATGATTTTATTTAATTAAATGCATCATTGGATCCGATTGAGTTTTAAAGTTATTTAGAAAAGTTTTCTATAATTTAATGATGAAATTATTTATTTCCGCTGTGTTTAAACGATTATAAAAATTTGTTTTAAAACCTTTCAAACAATTTTAAAAATGGTTTTTTCTTTCCTCTTCCAGATTGCTTCCTTGCTTTATTGTTGCCAATAAGAAAACACAATAATTAATGATCCTTCTTTTCGTCTTAGTATAATACGACAATATATTATTGTATATATAATTTGCAAACATTATAGGGAAATTAATTAAAATACCCTAAGTTTGACCAACTGTTACCAAAGTACCCATAAAAATTATTTTCTTACCGAAATGTCCTCTTTTTCCGCGATAGGATCCCGCGATCGCGGTCAGGGACCAATTGTGAAAATTTTTGCAAGAAATATTTACACTTTCAGTCCCTGGCCCCCGCGATCGCGGCCCGCGATGGCCCGCTATGGGGACTGAAAGTGTAAATAATCTTGCAAAATTTTACACTTTCAGTCCCTGCCCGCGATCGCGGGATTTTATCGCAGAAAAAGAGGGCATTTCGGTAAGAAAATAATTTTTTGGGGTACTTTGGTAACAGTTGGTTTGACTTAGGGTATTTTAATTAATTTCCCAACATTATATTATATAAAAGGGAGTAAGTATTAGGATAACATAAGTTAGAAGGTAGATTAATAAATATAAATATGTATAAAATGGTTAGTATCATGAATACATGGAGTTGTTTGGTAGTCGTAAGATATGGCTTCAAGTTTATAACTCTTTTAATTTTTTTCATTCAGATACAATTGCATCGTTTGAAAATTGGATAACTATATCATAAATAACTACTTCGTACGTATATAAGTAGAATAAATGCTTACACTCAATATTTACAGTTTAACTGTAGTACAGCAAGGAAACATGTTATGTTAAGTGTGAATAACACTGAAATATAATTAGTTTTATATTATATTCTTATTTTTGAATGTTAAATAAAAATAAATCTACTCAACATTTATGTTATAATTGTATTAGATAAAACATTATTTTAAATGTTAAAGCCAAGTTATCTCATTTTTATTTCTTTAGTAGTAATGTTAAATTAAACAAAAAATTAAAGGAATAAAAAGTTCAAAAATTAATAGAAAATGAATAATAAAATAGAAGTAATAACATAAATATAATAAGAATTGATATAATAAAAATGAGTAATAGAAAGTAATTAAACATGATATAATAATAATATACAATGTATAATAGAGAAAAATAGATTTGAATTAATAGACTTTGTAGGTGTGCCAAAAGTCTAACCCTTAATCTTATATTTTATAGTAAACAACAAAGTTTGATTGGAGACCTTTCATCGAATGATTTATTAAAAAAACTGTAGGGTGCGTTTGGTATGCGGACCGGATGGGATGAGATGGGACGGGACAAAAAAATAGTTTCATGTTTGGTATGCCATGGGACAAAAATCAGATGGGACAACATGGGACAAAACTTAAGATTTTTTATTCCACCAAAATAGGTGGAACAACATGGGACTAAAACATAAGATTACTAAAATACTCCTTTTTTCCAACATCAGATAGCTAAAACCTAGATTAAAATCATCTCCTCCAGTCTTGTCCAGTCCTGTCATGTCCAGTCCCGTCCCGTCCCGTCGTGTCCTGTCCAGTCCTGTCCCGTCCCATCCAGTCTACGTACCAAACGCTACCGTAAAGATGTATGATGCATCATATTAAAGTCTTAATAAATAATCCATTGGCAGGCAAATCCTGGTTGTCTACCATATATATATATATATATATATATATATATATATATATATATATATATATATATATATATATATATATATATATATATATATGTGTGTGACGATAATCAAATGAGAACTTAAAATAGGTTGAGAACCGTGAAAATCAATTTAAGCCGTTAATTGATTTTAATCCATGAACATTATTGTAGGCAAAAATAGGTTGAGAACCGTAAGAACCTATGAATGAATTTTTATGTTTTTAAAACCATAAGATCAAAATCAAATAACGGCTTAGATCGGTTCCCACGGTTCTCAACCTATTTTTGGTTCTCACATGATTTAACCCCTATATATATATATATATATGATCCTCTTCTTTTGTTAACCGTCCATTGAGTATTAACCGTGTTAACCTTTTTGGACCAATAGGAATTAAGATAAGTTACTGGTTTGGTAGGGGTAGTTTAGGAATTTTAGATTTTTAATTATTTAATGGTTATTTACTTTCCTAATTTAATGCACACGATATTTTTGGTAGTTATTTGGATTGCAAAAGTGCCAACTAGGATTGCAAAATTAGAAATTGTAGTGGTTGTGAGTATGATTGCTAAATTAGAAATTTGTTTTGATAATTTGTAAATGTCAAATCAGTACTTTTTGCTGATGTGGCAGTGAATAGTATATGAAATTATAGGGAATAATTTCTAAATTAGAAATTGATTTATGTCAAATCATGTTTTGTGATTTTTTGTAAAGAATGTTTATGAAAAAATGTATAAATAATTTTTGAGAAGGGTATCCCAGACCACATTGGGCCCAGACTAATCCCTAGGCAAATCGGGCCTTTGGCCCAGCTGCTAAAGCATGCAGCCCTGAGATTATCCTCAGTGGCCACAAGTGCTGCGTGTGGGGCTCGAACCCGGGCAAGCGCTATGAACTCCCCAGGCCTTACCACCACGCCACAACCCTTGTGGTTATGTATGAATAATTTTATTTGTTAATAAAAATATTAATTTTTTTTAAAGGCATAAATATCAAAAAATGCAAAATATAATTTATATTAAAGTACAATAAAATAAATTACATATTAAAAAAATACAAACTTAACACATAAAAACAAATCATTATTCTTTTAGAAGTTCTTCAAGTTGATGTTCGTTCAATCTCCGTTGTGGTTAGCTCATTGTTGTGGGATCCATTTCCATCAACTTCATGATCATTTTCCGATTTTCCCGTTTGTTTCTTAAGTTTTTCCGTTTCCACAAATGATGTGTGGAATTCTCTCATCACCTGAATTTTTTCTTTTTCAATATTCAGGCGTTCTAACATTGTCTCTTGTTCGTTTTCGGTAGAACTTGATGAAAAATGACTTTTTTTACCTTTATCTTTCGAGACTTTCTTTCCCAACGGGCGGGAAGAAGGAGTTGACACCTCCTCAGGAATTGACGTATTCACATTTGAAGATGATGAAGTGTAATGACCATCTTCTGTATTTTTATTCCTATTTGATCCCCTATCTGAAGATGAATCATTGTCTTTTGAGAAACCTTGTTGGCTTCTCCATTTCTCCTCTTCACGCAATGTTAATGCCAAAAATCACCCAAAGGATAACTTAAGGTCGATGTGGACTTTAACAACTAAAGAAAAGAATCTTTCGACAAAAGCGTGCGATAAAGATGAAAATATAATCGAGACAAGGAATTTGATGACGCATGAAAACCTCAACGAGGAAAAAACCTGCGGACGACAATGGAAGTCGTCACTGCACTATGGTCGCCAATCAGGGGAGATGTCTTTTGGTTTCGGGTGTCGATCGTACAAAGATTACAATACAAGTGAAGGGAAACTTCGAAATGTAAAGTACAAGTGTTTTGAAATGTAAAACAAGTGTATGTCGTATGTGAAAACAATGTGTCGAGTGTGTAGGACGTGCGTCGAGAGTGATCTTCTGTGAATGACTCTTTTGCTTCGAAGGAGTGTTCTTCAGAATTTGAGTGCTTGAGATTATTGTTCAATGATCTTGTTCTGTGTGTCCCCCTTTTCTGATGATTTGAGCTCTGAATGAATAGCCTTCGGGCACTTTATTTAGCTCATTAAATGCGTCGATAACTGTTATAACGGATGTCGTCTTTAGTGCCGTTAATGATCTTCATCAGTTATAGCCGTTGTCCATTAATGATGTTGACTCCTGCATTAAACACTGAACAAACGTAACAGTTTATGTCATGCGTTAGTTGGTCGAGGTCGCATGGTTCTATGCGACGATCGTGTGAAACGTACGATGTCGAGGTCGAGTGTCGTGAGGCAAAAGACTTTCGATTTTATCTTTAATCAGGAGATAAAGTACTATGATTTTACCTTCGTTACGGAAAAGAGAAGAAGCGTTTTCTTTACCTTGGTCGTGGTCGTGACTGGTGAAATTTTGCCCAAACAGTTTGCCCCCAAAATTTGAAAGTAGGATGGCAAATTCGAATTTTAAATTTTGTCAGTCGGACGCATAAGATTATGACACGTGTCGAAAGTTACCTTGGTAGTTTTAGAATTGAATCGGTTCAATTCAAACTAGAGAGGGAAGTCGAAGAGAGGATAAAGTCGTGACGTTATGCCGACGTACGATGGTGCTTAGCAGCTGTCATGGCCAGGTGTCAGCGATCCGCGTGGCTATACGAGAAGACGAGGACGCGCGACGATCATCTAAGGGCTCGACCTGACATGATCGATTACTTAAATAAAGGTCACGATGGATCTTTCCCTATTTACGATTTCAGAGAGTTTTTGGGCGCAGATCTCTTCTTGTTTTTCTTGTCGATTTTCATCCGATCCTTTCCAATCCTGTAGGAATCTCCGATTTAGATAGGATTTTCGAGGTCTAGTACGATCATATAAAGTGTGACCCTTCAGTTTTTGTATGCGTCGTAAATCCATTGCTAGGAAGCCTAGGAAAAATTGGGATATCTGGGGTCTTTCAGCTTTACAAATCAATTTAACAGGGTTAGCAATGTCGACGGAGCCTAGAAGCACCATTAAAAATGAAGACGACCTTGATGACTTCAAAAGTCTAGCGCGGATTCCCATGGGATTACTGTGAGCAAGGCTGGTAACGTTCGTCCGGAGATGTGTCCTGAGGGGTACGTCGTAATATACGAGTATCCGTTTAAGATAGGTTTCCATTGGCCGTACTCACCTCTTGCCAAAGCGTTTATGTGTGAATTCGACCTTTCACCGGGGCAATTGATGCCCTAATTCTGGCGTGTCATTCAAGTAATCGAGCGACTTACTTCGAACTGGGAGTCACCTATGGACGTGAGGGGGTTGCTGACGGCGTACCAAGTCAAGAAGGATCATTACTGGCGTTACAGTTTGTTTTCGAGGCACAAGGGTGAGCGCACTTTGGTTTTAAGAACTGCAGTTAACGACCGAAAGTGGAAGACTCGATACGTATTGGTGCGGGTAACGATGTTAGACACTGATAGTGACTGGATTAGGGAAGGCTGGAATATGACGGGTAAGCCTTTTGTCGTGCGTCTTCTGTCACTTTGTTATTCGGGTGCTTTCCGTCTAATACTCTTCTTTTTGTACAGATATTAATTTTGACAAGGTCAAGCCTGACGATGATTCTAAGGCCAAGGTTAAGAAGTTCCTGGAGTTTAGTGCTGAGGATCGGTCGTACGTTACGCGTCACTTGGTAGATAAGGATGACGACACTGTTTTCTTGAGCGATAGACTGAGGATGGGTCGAGAAAAGAAAGAAGAAGAAGAGGACTCTGAGAAGACTGAGGAGGAAGAGAAGGGTGAAGAACCAGAGGTAGAGATAACTGGTAAGTACCCTTTTGTCTTCTTTTCGCTTGACCTGGTCTTTCTCTGTTCTGAATCGTCTAATTTCTTTCTTTTGCCATACAGGTGAGTCTTGGTCGGGGGTGACACCTGCTGCCGCCAAGAGGATGGCTCAGATTGATCTGGCTAGCAAGGTGAAGGAGAAGGACACTCCGACAACAGGGTCGAGGGTCTTAAAGAGAAAGGAGGTTCCGACAGCTGGGTCGGGACTTCTAAAGAGGACGAGGATGTCCGTCACGAGGGAACCGTCTTCGAAGACGCGCAGCCCATCGGGGGTTGTTTCTCCCGAGAAGACGAAGGTGTCGACTGTGTTTGACACGATCGACGCAAAATCTGATGATACTGCACACCTGGCGACGATGTCTCATACTGCGCAACCGGAGACGATGTCTCCTACTGCCGCGTTAGGCCCCACTTCGGCCGACAAGGGCAAGGGCGCGCAAACGGGCTCTGGAACGACTGTAAACTTTACGTTGCCGTCGGATTTTTTGGATGATAACGTCCTGGACGGGACGAAACCGTTCCCTCATTTAGTAAAGTATCAGCTCTCTTCTTTCAGAGAGTGTTTCGACGAGGTTTCTCTCGAGAATACTGAGTGTCACGTTGCTGGATTAGCGTTTACGATAAGTCCTTTCAAGACTTTTGTTATCTGTTGTCGACGTCGTATACTTTACTAATATACTTTCATATGTTTTTAGACGTTTCAGTCGTCTTTGGCGCTGTATGCTAAAACGACGAAGGTAGAAGTCTTAATGGCTTCTGCTATCGAGAAAGAAGATGCGGCGTTAGAAAGGGAAAGGTTCGCTTTAGAACGCGAGGAGGTGGCGTCGGTGAAACTCGACGTTCTTTTGAATGATCTGGAGTCCCTTGGACACGCAAGGGATGACGCGAACTCACGTCTAAAGGAGTCCCTATCTTTGATGCATGACCAAAGAGAGACGCTGGATGGGATGAGGGAATCCTTGGCTGCGAAGAAAAAGGAAGTCGAGGAGTCCAAATCTAAGGAGGTAAGTTTAGAGAAGGAGTTAGAGGAGTTGAGGGATGAGATAAATCTCTGTTTTCGTTTGCCCGACTTACTGCGCGTGCGGTGATCATGCGACGTCACTTATTGGGGAAAGATCCCATGATGTCCGCGTCGGATGAGTTGGGCCTCTTCTTCAGGGAGGTTGGGTCCGAGAGGGATATTGACTCGGATGATGAGAAGGAGGTCGAGGAGGAAGAGGGTCTTCAGGACGACGCGTTGGGCAAGGATGCGACCGATGTTCCTCCCCAATCTTAGAAAAACATCTTTGTTTCTTTTTGTTTATTTATTATTCGACCGTTGGTGGTCGAGCCTTTTGTAAATGACAGTTTATTCGGTTAATGCAACTTAGACTTTGGTTAAATTTGCGTCTTATATACTTAAATATCATATCGACTGTCAAATTCATAAAGTACAAGGAATCATGCGACTTAGGCATCTATTGTAATACGACAACTTAAAATGTAAGAAATAATACTTTTGAGTCGTACACACAATCATAGGAACTTGCGATCAAAGCAGACATTCAAGGTGTGAAATTCTTCTAAGATAAGAAATTTAGAAGGTAAAGTCGTTTAGACTTTGCGGTCGTACGACTAAGTCGTGCGACGGACTTAAATTGTTGATCCAAACCCTCAGTGATTTGATAATGACCCTATCTTAAATACTTAGTGAAAATTGTAAGTAAACAATATGTATCAGAGTTTCACTATCGCTGATAAGTACTAAGATCTTACAGTACTGCTGATAGGAACTCTCGCACTTTTAGATTAAACATTCAGCGAACACTGTTCACCATATCACTGAGTCTGTTCAGTCCTTATGGTGATCGCTGATAAGTTAGTTGTTTACTTATGATCCCTGAAGACAAGATTCACGTCAACAAAGGTTCTACGCTGAAGTCGAAGATCAAGCTCAAGAACCAGCGACAAGTCTCCTAATGAACTGATGCGGATCAGCGAAGACTCAGATTTGTCCACTCAACGTGAAGTATCAAGTACAAGACTTCAGCTATCGCTGAACTTTATCATCTGCTGAATAGTAAATGATAATCGTTGAATCAACGAAAGCTGATCATGAAGTCCTCCGTACAAAGTACTTTTGTCTTAACCTCCCTTGCACGCCACCGTACGAAATGTTAGAAAAGAACCTCCGAAAATCTGAAATCGTACAACCACTCTGATACTACACTGTTCATTCATGCGGCTACTAAGGTTGTCAACAAAGGTCAATGACATGCAACCAATCCGCTGATGACACGTGTAAAGTGTATACAGAATTGCATTAAATGCATGCAGTATATAAAGAGATGAACTCACTTCATTTGAAGTAACTTGCTAACTCTGGACAAGTTCAAATCTCTCAAGATAGGATTTTATTAGTAATCTCCTTATCTTTCTTAGTGCAAGAAAACCTTAGTGTTCCAACTTGTTTAGATTTAGGTTTATCCTTAATCTTGTTTCCGCAACAAGCTGTAAATTGTTAATGATTTATCAATAAACAATTTAGAAAAGTAAAATAGTGTGTTTGTATTCAACCCCCCCCCCCCCCCCCTTCTACAAACTTGTTTAAGCCTTTCGGGACCAACAAGTGGTATCAGAGCGGATTTGTTTAATCTCATAAACAAGATCTAATCTAAGATATTTCTCTTCCTTGCTATTATCTGAAAATGGCCAACTCAAACACAAACACTCACTATGTAGACAATGGTTCTTTTGCACAATCCCCTAAATTCTCCAAAGATAGTTTAAATCTATGGAACGATAGGATGATAATCTCAACTTTTCCTAAAGAATCCTCTAACCCCAGGTATAGAGATGACAGGTATCAAAAGCTGAAGGAGAAGTATGCAAAGCTGAAAAGCTTTAAGAAGAAGGGAAAAGGCCTAATGGCTGACTATGATTGGGCTGCTTCTGATGAAGAAGCCTCATCATCTGATTCTGAAGATGATGAAGCAAATCAATGTCTCATGGCCAAGATTGAAGAAGAGGAAGAAAGTTCAGACATTCCCTCCACTTCAACATCTGCCATTCAGGTATCACCTTCCTTCTTTACCAATATTGTAAATATTGATGAAGCTGATAGTCTCCGTAAAATCGAACTACTGACTAGAAGCTTATACGAAGCCATGAACGGCAAAGCTGTGGTTGAAAACCAAAATCTTGATCTCGCTGAAAAGCTTAAAAATTGCCACCTTCAAATAGAAAAGCTTTCTAAATTTGAAGAAGATTTTAAAGATCAAGTCCATTTAAATCAGCTAGTCAAAATTGAACGAGCGGAAGCTATCGCTGCATTAAAAGCTGAACAAGCTACTGTTGAAGGATGGTGTAATTCTTCAACAAAGATCACTGAGATAATTAAGGCTCAGATTCCTCTGAGTGATAAACGTGGTCTGGGTTATAAATATGATACTCCAATACCAACCACTGAACGTTCAATGCTTAAATTTGGAACGTTCGTATCCTCAGTAGCTGACACTTCTTCATCTCAGTACTCCTCGTCGATTACACCAATCCCTGAGGAAACTCCTACCTCCTCAAAAGGTAAGGAGAAAATGGTTTATTCAAAACCTACCTCTGTCTCTAAAGATAAAGGTAAAGGAATTGTAATTTATCAAAATCCTCAGAAGGGTACATTAGTACCTAAGCTGAATGCTTCTAAAGCCTTAGTGATTCATTCATCTGGTTCTAGAAATCAGACCTCTGGATCAGTTCAGCGACCTACTCCTAGACTCAGAGTAGATGTCCTTGGTAAGAAATCTGAAGAACTGAATGTTCGTCCTATTTCAAAAACCAATAGTGTACTTGGTGCTGGCACTTCTAATTCCAAATTAAAAGCTCAGCACACAAGTGGTCCTAGAACTAATTTTAGTTATAGGAAATGTTATCACTGTGGACTTACCGATCATATTGCAAGTAAGTGTCCCACAGCCACCAAAGCTGATAAGATAGCTAAGGTGAAGATAGCACCAAAGAAGACCAAACCAGTTGCAAGTCAGGTCAAGGTGACTCCTACCGCTGAGGTCAAGAAATTGACCAAAGTGAAGAAAGACAAAGCTGAATCTTCAAATGCTGCGAAGACTGCTGAACCCATTCCAACCACTTCCACTGACAAACGCGTATACATGGTGAAGTGGGTACCCAAGCAAAACTAATCTTCCTTTGTATTGCAGGTTAAGAAGGGTATCTGGTATCTCGATAGCGGATGCTCTAGACACATGACTGGAAAGAAAAGTCTGCTCGCTGAATACAAGGAAGAGAAGGGTCCCTCTGTGACTTTCGGTGGAAATGGAAAAGGACACACCCGAGGGTATGGTGTACTTTCAAATGGTACAACATCCTTCAGAAGAGTCGCATATGTTGAAGGGCTGAAGCATAATCTTCTGAGCATCAGTCAGCTTTGCGACATGGATAACAAAGTGATTTTCACCAAGGAATCCTGCTTTGTCTCTGACAAAAAGGAGAAGATAGCTCTCAGCGGTTATCGTTTGGAAAATGTTTACGTTATAAACATGGACTCAACAACCACTGAGAACTCCTGTTTCTTCTCAAAGGCATCTTCTGATGTCAACTGGCTATGGCACAAGAGGCTTTCACATCTCAACTTCAAGACACTGAATACTCTTTCTTCCAAAGAGTTAGTCACTGGTCTACCTCAACATTCATACGCCAAAGAATCCTTATGTTCAGCGTGTGAAAAAGGGAAGCAGACCAAGGCAAGCTTTAAGTCCAAGCAAGTTTCCTCAGTGTCATCTCCTCTTCAACTACTCCATATGGATTTGTTTGGCCCCGTTAACAAACAATCCATCGCTGGAAAGAAATATACGCTGGTCATAGTTGATGAATTCTCTCGTTATACATGGGTAATGTTTCTCCGTTCTAAGAGTGACACCCCTGAAGAACTCATCACCTTTGTTCGGAAGATGGAAACTCTGAACAATATGACTGTTCGCTCAATAAGGAGTGATCATGGAACTGAATTCAAAAACAGTTCTCTTGATTCCTTCCTTGAGAGCAAGG
This sequence comes from Saussurea involucrata, assembly GCA_033807775.1. Taxonomy (NCBI): domain Eukaryota; kingdom Viridiplantae; phylum Streptophyta; class Magnoliopsida; order Asterales; family Asteraceae; genus Saussurea; species Saussurea involucrata. Next base: position 21,922,559 of record CM066324.1, read on the forward strand.
GTATTTCTCATAACTTTTCGTCAGTGAGAACACCACAACAAAACGGAGTCGCTGAAAGAAGAAATAGAACAATTATTGAAGCTGCACGCTCAATGCTCAGCGATTCTCACCTGCCTACTCAGTTTTGGGCAGAAGCTGTCAACACGGCTTGTTTTACGCAAAACAGGTCGCTGATAGTCAAAAGATTCAAAAAGACAGCCTATGAACTTTTTCATGGGAGAAAGCCTTCAATCAGCTTTCTTCACATCTTTGGATGTCAGTGTTTCATACTGAACAACAGAGATGCCCTTGGAAAGTTTGATCCTAAGGCTGATGATGGAATCTTTCTTGGATACTCCTCAGTTTCCAAAGCCTTCAGAGTCTTCAACCGAAGAAGACAAACTGTAGAAGAAACTATTCACGTCACGTTTGACGAATCCCGTTCAGCGAACTCTAAACCGAACGCTGATACAGAAGAACTGAATCAATGGATGTTTTCTCATCTTGGTGATTCAGAAGATGTTCCCACTACTCATACTCATACAACTGAAAATGATGGTCCTACTATCATTCCCAATATGCAGAATAGTGAAGCTGAAACATCTTGGGTCTCAGCTGTTCCTATAAATACTATACCCGCAGTTGATCCAAATGTCTCAGAAATTCCATCTATTTCTCAGCAATCAGTGAATGAAGTGACAAATGCAAGCATTCCTCTCTTAGCTGATTATCCAGAAGTAGCTGAAGCCTCATCTTCAGTTTCTCCAGTTCAGACTGAGTCAGCAACGCATGCTCCGGCTCAGCGATGGACTGTAAATCACCCAATCGATCAAATTCTTGGTGATCCCAACGCTGGTATTCAGACTCGTAGAAGTGCAGGTAATATTTGTTTATTTGTTAACTTTATTTCTCTAACTGAACCAAAGAAAATAGATGATGCCCTCAGAGATCCAAACTGGGTCAGCGCTATGCAAGAAGAGCTAACCGAATTCGAAAGAAACAAAGTTTGGAAACTTGTTCGGAGACCAACTGACAAAACAGTGATAGGCACTAAGTGGGTCTATCGAAACAAGTTGGACGAACATGGTACTGTAACTCGCAACAAAGCTCGTCTTGTTGCTCAGGGATACAGACAAGAGGAAGGTATAGATTATGACGAAACCTTTGCTCCTGTAGCAAGACTTGAATCTATTCGTCTTTTCTTAGCATATGCTGTACACAAAAACTTCACTGTACATCAAATGGATGTTAAGTCAGCGTTTCTAAATGGAAAGCTGAATGAAGAAGTTTATGTGGAACAACCTCCAGGATTCTCAGATCCTAAGCGTCCAGGTTATGTTTATAAGCTGGATAAGGCACTTTATGGCTTGAAGCAAGCTCCTCGTGCATGGTATGACACTCTTTCTACGTATCTCCACCTTGAAAAATTTGAGAGAGGTAAGATTGACAAAACTTTGTTTTTTAGAAAAATAAAAGGTCATATCATTTTAGTTCAAATATATGTTGATGACATTATATTTGGTTCTACTAACCCTGAGCTTTGTACTCGTTTCGCTGATAGAATGAAAGATGAGTATAAAATGAGTATGATGGGTGAACTAACATATTTCCTTGGTCTTCAGATTAAGCAAATTGAAAAAGAAACTTTTATAAATCAGGGAAAGTATGTTAAAGATATGCTGAAAAAATTCGACTTAACTGAAAGTTCAGCTATGAAAACCCCTATGGCACCACCGCTGATACTTGATAAGGACACAAAGGGTGTTCCTGTCAATGTCACGCTGTACCGTGGGATGATCGGCTCACTACTGTATCTTACAGCTAGCCGACCCGATATTATGTTTGCAACATGTCTGTGCGCACGATATCAAGCTGAACCTAAGATATCTCATATGAAAGCTGTAAAGCGAATCTTTCGATATCTTAAGGGTACATCGAATCTAGGTCTTTGGTATCCCAAAGATTCAGGATTCGATCTAACCGCCTATTCAGACAGTGATTTTGCAGGTTGCAAAATGGATAGGAAAAGCACCACAGGAGGATGTCAGCTCCTGGGTGGAAAGCTGGTAAGTTGGACAAGTAAGAAGCAAAACTCGGTGTCCACTTCCACAGCTGAAGCTGAGTATGTAGCCGCTGGAAGCTGCTGTTCTCAAGTCTTGTGGATGAGAAATCAACTACTAGACTATGATCTTCAGCTCTCCAAAATTCCAATCTATTGCGACAGCACAAGTGCCATCGCTATAGCAAACAATCCAGTGCTACACTCAAAGACAAAACACATAGAAATCAGATATCATTTTATCAGAGATCATGTGATGAATGGTGATATAGAACTTCATTTTATCCCAACTGATTATCAGTTAGCTGATTTGTTTACCAAACCTCTTGATGAGACAAGATTCAACTTTCTCATCAGCGAGCTTGGAATGCTGAACTTTGAAGGATAAATCTTCAGCGGTTCACATTTAATCAGCGATACGTTTATACATTCATGTATAGGCTCTGGATAAAATAAACTAGTACAATCCATTTCATCATCTTCTCTCTGAATAATTTGGGTTCAACTGATATCAAGGTATGTTTTCTCTGACAAAACGCATGAAAATGCAAGATTTCAAATTCTTTCTTCGCTGAATAATATTTTGAAATTTCTTAAAACCCTCACTGATATTTCTATTCAGTGCTTCATATTTTCCAAAGAGTCCCTGAGTTTTTTTTTCAAAACCTCAGAGACAACGAAAGAATGTGAAAGGACAGTTGTGACGTCATTGCAACGGATAACACCAGGCACGTTTCTTTTTCTGACACACGTTTGCATGTTTCGTTGTCTATCCAATCAAATGCAAACACGTGTCCGTGTCATGATGAAAAACTTTCCCGCTCAAGTTTTTCTCTCTCTACTCTCTTCCTATATAAACTCTCTCAAAGTTTATATTTGTCTTTTATGCGAGTCAATCTTTCTCCGCAAGAAAAGAACACTGTTGCATTTTGTGCTCTCGATCTTCAAGAACTGTTCATCATCTTCTTCATCAAACTCAAGGTTAATATGTTCTTATCTATTATCAAATGCAAATAACTTGTTTTCGATCTTATCTTTGTTTTACACAAGATCAAACAAAAGAACTCAAAATAAAATCATTTTCTTTCATGGTTTTATAAACACAACCATTTCATGGTTGTTCTTCAAGTTTTAAATCTAAAATCTTAAACTTGTCTTCTTTCGTATCCATTTTTTTAAAAAAACACTGGAATACAAGGCTTATAGGTGTTATATTCGTTTTTTTTTTAAAACAAGAAAAACCCTAATCTTCATTAAGACTTTTTTTGTCTGAATGAAATGGACAAAATTCGAAAAATCTTAATGGAAATTCTCTTTCCACATTAAGATATTTCTTATTTGTTAACATCTTTGGTTGAACTGATAATACAGTGAAATGGCAACTTCAAAGCTGAATGTTACCGCTGAGTCCATCTCCACTGATTCTGAGGAACTGGAAATCACCAAAGCTCCTCAGGTTAAGTTTGAGCTGGATCAACTAGACTGGACAAAGGCAAACAACCTTTCAGCGCTTCTCGAGTTTCCTCCTCGGAAGCAGGTATCCCATCTAGACGACGCTGTAAATTTTTTGAAGAATAGCCCCATCTACACAGCACTGACAATCACACCTCCTGCCAGTCAGCGTCTATTATCCCAATTCTGGTACTCTGCCAGACACACCAACCTACCCTCAGCCAAAGATCCATCTAAAACCATCGACTGCATACTCAGCGATACTGAGTATGGCACCATCAAGATAACCCCCGCAATAATCCGCAAAGCTCTGAAATTCCCTAATGCTACCTCAGAAAATCTTTTCATTCCATTTCCTGACCACAAGAAGCACGCTGACAGGGAAGAAATCATTGCTTTCCTTGATGCGATGGGTTACATCTGGGAGACTGGAAGAGACAAGCTACCTGAGAAGAAGCTGACGCTGATAAAGAAATCCAAGATGCCCAGCGAGATGAACTTCATCTTCGCTCACCTGATCAGCTGCATGACAGCGAAATCCGGATCTTCTGATCAAGCCGCTCAACCTCAGCAGGCCATGGGTTACGCACTGCTGAAAGGTCTCAACATTGACTGGGCCTCCATCATCTATGAAGACCTCATTCAACGTGTTGATTCTGCCGCTGACCGACCAGCATGGGTTCCTTACCCGCGATTCATCAGCGCCATCTTTCAATATGGCCTGAAGGACAGCTATCCTGAAGAGGGTGATCTGAAACTCTCTCAGATTGGCCCTAAAGTTCTCGACTTCAAGCCTGTCGCCAACGAGGTACGTCTCTCTACTCTTCTCACTCTTCTAAATTCTCCGCTTTCTGTGGCTCCTTCAGCGACAATACCCATCGCTGATAACCCGGCCACAAAATCCATTCCTTCTAAGAAAAGGAAACAATCTCTTACCCCTCTTGATTCCAAAAGGATCAAGAAAACCAAGGAGCAACCCCAGCAATTGCATGCTGAAGACTCCTCAGCTCATTCTGAAGAGCTGAAGGAAAGTTCCGTGGTACGCTCTGCCACACCAATTCAAGCCATCCCTTCTAAACCTACTTCAGCGTCCCTAAACGCTGAGGTTAGAACTTTGGAATCTACCCAACCTTCGTCAGTCTCTCAAAAGACTGATGAAGTACTTCTCAGCGAATCCAACGCTGAACTTGAAACCCAACCCCAATTCTTATCCTTCGCTCCTCCCTCTACTTCTTTGGACACTCCTCCAGTCAAAACTGGAGATGCCATCATTCAAGAAGCCGTTGAAGCTTCTCAGCGAATGACGAAGAAAGGACCTGCAGAGATCTCCATCCCTCACGGAACTTTTGAGGGAGATATGGAACACTATGGAGGGACTCGAAACTTTGATGAGTTCGTCAACGCTCCTGCAGGTACAGATCCCACCTTAAACACTGTAACTAAACCTGAAACTTCTGAGCTTTCCTTTGTTCACAAGTACTTATATGTTACAGGTCCTTTTTTGGGAGACATCAACCAGTCTCTGAAGTCTATGGAGATGAAACTTACGGATCTCACCACCGGTCTATCAAATAACTCTACAGCTGTAACAAACGCTGGAGAGAATCTGACGAAGCTGACTACTGTGGTGGAAAAGAAGGCCTCCTCTGATGACATCAAAGACCTTGATAAAACTCTCGCCGACTTTGCCAAAGTGCTCTCCGACATCTACACTGACTACACCAACCTCAAATCATCAGTTTCCACCATTTCCAGCGAGGTTACAACGCTGAAGAAATCGGTTGGTACACTCGAAGGTGATATGTCAGTGGTCAAGACCGACTTGGGCTCAGTGAAGACCGATCTTAGTTCTGTCAAGACAATGATCGAGACGCTGGTGAACAACGCAAATAATCCAGCTCCTGCTCCGGCCCCTGCACCTGTTTTGGACTCGTTCACCGCAGAGGATCGCCAAGAGCTGAAGAAAATCACGCCTGCTATTTCTGGCCTAGAAGACAGAATAGCTAAGCTTGAAGATTGTGTGAAAGTCTCTGGCCCAGAAGACAGAGACAACACCAATGCTGAATCTACCCATTCCTCCCCCGCCCATCATGAGAAAGAGGGGGAGAAGAGCGCTGAACAGGAGAAGAGCGCTGAAGATCAAAATAAGAGCGCTGAAGACCTTTCCCATGATGAATCTATCAGGGGAGAGGGTAATGAAGATCGGATTACTGGACCTCAGGGAGATGAAAACCCTGAGGGAACCGAGAACCTCGCCTCTGTATCTGAGGGGGAGCAACTCGAAGAAGATGCTGAGGAATCTGAAGCAGAAGAAGACGAAGACTTCGACATCCCTGAAGCTAAACCATCCTCCTCTCCAAGGAACGATGATGATGATGATGAAGATGACGATGATTTCTTTGTTGTCAAACCTGCTCCTCGAACCAAAGCTCTTAAAGGTATTTCAATAAAAGAACCTTCAGGGGAGAAGACAAAGACAAAGCACTCAGCCTCTGGCGCTGAGAAAAGCAAAGACAAAGGCATCGCTGAAGATGATAATCTGGCGATCCTACTTGCAAAGCCGATTTGTCAGGTACACTAAACTTATTTTTCCTTCCCTGATCATCTCTGAACAATCAGTTATCCATTCCACAAACACCATACACATCCACATTTTTTTTCTATCTTTTCTACCCAAGTTCTTCTACCCAGTTCTTATTTGTAAGATCGCTGCGTTTCAGCTAGTCCTCTCCCCTGTTTGAGGATATCGCTGAAAGATCTTCTGTTGCGACTTCACCAATAATTCCAGCTACCGCTGAAGACATAATCCCAGTCTTAGATTTAATCTCTGAGACTGATGAACCAGAAGAACAACCTCTCTCGCACAGAAACAGACCTTCCTCAGTTCCTCAAAGGCTGAGTGAAGAAGATCAAAAGAGGAGAGAAGAAATGATAAAGCGATTCGAGGATCAGCGAATTATCCTAAGGCGCGATCAACTACCTTCAGTTCCTCCTAAGTTCAAAATTTCAAAAGCTGAATACCAAGATCATCTCAGAGCTGAACGCCTCATCGCTGAAAGGAAGGAAGCTGAAGATAAAGACAGAGAATACGCCATCAAGCTCACTCAAGAATCTGTCAAAGACCCCAAGCTGAAGCGTATTCCCATTCAAATCCAACGAAAGCTTTGGGAACAAGCCCAGAAGATCGTGGAAAAGAAAGCTGAAGTTTCTCAGACCACCCTGATCTGGTGTAAAGAGAAAATCCACTTCAGATATCGTCCAGCGAAGATCAACAAGGTATTTATCTCTGGAAGAACCTCCATCGGAGTACCTATTGTTGACATCAAACTGTTCAGAGAAGATGACTCATCTGAAACCTTTCGTGCTGACACTGTAAAAAGGTATGGTCTCTCTGAATGGCTGGAGATGAGGTTAGCTATCCAACCATCAAAATCTAAGTACAAGGATCATTTCGAAAAGCTGATAAATAGACAGATCGATTTGATATCTTCTTGTGTGGATATTCCTCCTGTTCCTGATCTAAAGCCGAAAAGAAAAAAGGACTCTCCAAGGAAGAAACGTCAAGATTCAAACTCAGGTCCTGTCATACGAAATGAAACTGGAATTGGTTTCTCTCGCGCTGAAGTACTTGGTCCTGATCCTGATCTATCTGCCCTTGATGTCTCTTTGCCACCATGTGAACTTTTCGTCCCTGGTAAAGTCATCAGTAATCCTTATGGAATATTCTTTCTTGACTACGACGGACGTAAATGCTTTCAACGGATCGCTGAGCTTCCAATCACTCCAATCGAACAACTCAAAGATCTCATCTACTGGTGCGACTTCAGAAAAGACATTCAGGCACGACACCTAAAACCCTTGATTTTTGAAGCTGCTCTGAAGCTAAAGAATAAAGGAGAAAAGGTTCCTGACTGGATGATTCCAACTGAAAAGACAACCCTTGATGAACTTCTCATTAAGGAAGAACCCTTTGAAGGCTGACAACAATCACCATTTTTCTCTATTGTATCAGTCATCCTTCAGTACTTGTAATTTATTTCGCTTGTACTTGTAATCTTTCTTATTCATGATGTAACCTGATTCAAAGATCTAAAGAAAGATTTCAGCGAATGTACTTTACTCCATCAGTACTGAAAAGATCCCAGAAAACAGTAAAAGGGACAAATATTTTATGAGTTCTTTTTATCCTTATGTTTTCATTAAATAGCAATTTTCTCTGTTGCTATGTCATAATCAAATAGGGGGAGATTGTTGATCCAAACCCTCAGTGATTTGATAATGACCCTATCTTAAATACTTAGTGAAAATTGTAAGTAAACAATATGTATCAGAGTTTCACTATCGCTGATAAGTACTAAGATCTTACAGTACTGCTGATAGGAACTCTCGCACTTTTAGATTAAACATTCAGCGAACACTGTTCACCATATCACTGAGTCTGTTCAGTCCTTATGGTGATCGCTGATAAGTTAGTTGTTTACTTATGATCCCTGAAGACAAGATTCACGTCAACAAAGGTTCTACGCTGAAGTCGAAGATCAAGCTCAAGAACCAGCGACAAGTCTCCTAATGAACTGATGCGGATCAGCGAAGACTCAGATTTGTCCACTCAACGTGAAGTATCAAGTACAAGACTTCAGCTATCGCTGAACTTTATCATCTGCTGAATAGTAAATGATAATCGCTGAATCAACGAAAGCTGATCATGAAGTCCTCCGTACAAAGTACTTTTGTCTTAACCTCCCTTGCACGCCACCGTACGAAATGTCAGAAAAGAACCTCCGAAAATCTGAAATCGTACAACCACTCTGATACTACACTGTTCATTCATGCGGCTACTAAGGTTGTCAACAAAGGTCAATGACATGCAACCAATCCGCTGATGACACGTGTAAAGTGTATACAGAATTGCATTAAATGCATGCAGTATATAAAGAGATGAACTCACTTCATTTGAAGTAACTTGCTAACTCTGGACAAGTTCAAATCTCTCAAGATAGGATTTTATTAGTAATCTCCTTATCTTTCTTAGTGCAAGAAAACCTTAGTGTTCCAACTTGTTTAGATTTAGGTTTATCCTTAATCTTGTTTCCGCAACAAGCTGTAAATTGTTAATGATTTATCAATAAACAATTTAGAAAAGTAAAATAGTGTGTTTGTATTCAACCCCCCCCCTTCTACAAACTTGTTTAAGCCTTTCGGGACCAACATAAATCGTGGGCCCCTGTGGAGGGATGATTAGGTCGTAGACCTGACCATTTACATCGTGCGACTTAGAGTCGTTTGATTATTGGCGTGCGATTCTGCGAAAAAACAATGTTAGAGGTTGGTCGTTGGCTAACCAACGACCCTCCGATGCTTAAGTCAGTAATCGTCGTGGAGAAAAATCGTATGAAAGAAGAAAAAGAAATTAGGAAACGTACCTTCTTAGATTCTTCTTTAATTAACGGAGTATTTGCCCCCCGTCATTTATTATCCTATTCTTTCTAGGAGAGAGTAGGTTTTAAATGACGGATCGACATAGAGATCTTGGGAAATACCATCTATGTCTGCGTTGACTGTGTTTTCGCGCGACAGGCCAGATGGTCGGTTTATTCCTGTAGAAAAGGCATAAGTTTGTTTTTAAGGATAGAAGGACGAACCTGTCGAGACCTTACGATCGTGTCGCATCTGCCAGACGATTTACTTTTGCGGCTTCAGAGTGGATTTATAGCAGTCACGAGCGACTTTCGGCTCACTCTTGATTTCCTGGATTCCCCACGGTGTAGGAAACTTCAGGGTCTGATGATACGTCGAGGGAACGACTTTCATTTCATGAATCCAAGGTCGACCTAAGATGATGTTATAGGCCGAAGAGCAGTCGATGACGATGAACTTGGTCTGCTTGTTGATCCCTCCGGCGTAGACTGGCAGGATGATATCCCCATAGGTACTCGTTGCTTCTCCATTGAAACCAACCAAAGTCGTCGAACGTCGGGTGATTTCCGAACGGTCGATTCCCATAGCCTTGACGGTGTCAAGGAAAATGACGTTCGCTGAACTGCCCCCATCGACCAAGACTCGTCGAGTTAAACAATTACCAACCGTGAGTTGAATGATCAACCCGTCATGATGTTTCTGGTACGAGTCACCGAGGTCGTCTTGGTAGAATACGATATTCATAGCTTCCAACTCCAGATCTCCTTTAGGCCTTGATGAACGCGGGATAGGTCGATCGTCAGGTGCTTGGCTGGCGTGACGCTTGGCTGCGGAATACGTCAGACCACATATGTCGGAACCACCAGTGATACAATTGACGACTTTTGCATGCTCGGGCGTTGGCGGTCAAACGTCGTCAGCTGGGGTAACGACGTCGTCGATGATGTCTTTTAGATTGCCCTTCGGGACGTGATATGCGAGCTCTTTTTTGAGAGCTATGCAATCATCTGTCGCGTGACCATGTTCGACATGAAAGTCGCACCACTTAGATTTATCTTTCTTAGCGTCGTCCTGATCGGATTTCTTTGGCCATCGAATAGTCGCCTGGGCGGTCTTCAGAGCTTCGACCAAACCTTTAGTGGACCCTTTGAATCGATAAGAATATATCTTGGGGTACTGAGGAAACTTGGTCGCGGTCTTAGCCTCTGCTTTCGTCTTGAATCGGAAGTTCGAGATCTGGCGCGCGAGCTCTATTTTGGAAATTGCTTTTGTCTTGAACTCGGGCTTTTTCACACTTAACGACCTTTTGTCGTCGGTATGCTTGCGACGAAAGGCAGCGTCGTCCTCTACCCTCATATACGCTAGGGTTCGAGCTCGAACGTCTTCGAAATTCTCCGGAGGATACTTGGTCAGGTCGGTGTATAAACCTGAACTGTCGTCCAGACCGCGCTTATAGGCTTCGATCGCGGTCTTGACGTCACAATTGCGAACACTGATCATCTCTGCATTGAATCTATTGAAGTAACTTCGAATAGACTCATTGGTCTTCTGCACGATGTAATACAGGTCACTGGTCTGCTTCTCCATCTTGCGACTGCTGGCGAATTGCTGAGAGAATTAGTTGACCAATTCAGCGAACGACCCGATGGACTTGGGTTTGAGATTGATCAACCACTGGAGGGCAGGAACAGTGAGAGTCGCACCGAAGCTTTTACACATACAGACTTCCTGATACATGTGTGAGATTGAGATCGTCCACATGAGCTGCTTATACTGCGCGACATGCTCTGTCGGATCGGTCACTGATAATGTCGATTTTCAACATTATTTTGAGTCCTAAACTGGGTGGTTTACGCGTGTCTTCAAGTGAAATACGGGTATTTGACGGGTTTTTGGTGAGAAAGTACAGGTTTAAGCATTATTGTCCAGAAGAGCAACAAATTCGAGTCCCGGAGCTGAAAACGAGAAAAATTGAAGAAATGAGAAACAGAGGTCGGCGCCAGTCTCGGCGCCAGCCAACTGGCGCCGCCATCCGCGCCAAGAACCTAAACAGAAGTTGGCGCCAGTCTTGGCGCCAGCCCATCCGCGCCGGCGCTGGCCCCGGCGCCCAGTTATTTAAAACTCTTTTCTTTAGTAGGGTTGGGCACTTTTTGACACAGAGACGGCGACGGCTGATCAGGGGGCGAATTCTGGAGGAGAAAAAGAGATTTTCGAGAAGGGGAATACGGGGGAAACGAATTGTGAAGAGAAATCAAAGACGATTGAGCACGTGAGATCAACGGGGGATTCTTCTCAGGGAGTTATTTATCATTATCTCTAGACCTTTCGAACCATGAATTCTTTGAAGCTTTTCTTTATCTTTCAGTTTCTTTTACACACCCCCAACATGAGCTAAACTACATGTTGGGGGGTTGGATGATGTTTGGGTTACCGATGTAGATTTTGAATGATTTATGTTTTGATTGTAATGGATGGATGACGTTTTCGAACTTGTACTTAATGCATTTAATAAATTGATCACTTGTTAAATGATTTCATCGTTCTTGAGTATGTTTGAGAGAAATCTTGAGATTTAGATCGGGTTCATTAGCCACCGGGAGAATTTGGATAGAGATATAAAAATCCCCTCGGTGTTGTTTTCTAAATCTGTCCATTTATTCAAGAGATTTGTGAGATCGAAAGATGAACAAATGTTCTTGAATAAACTCTCGCTGTAGCTTGGAAGAGTATAACGAGATCGGATTTTTGCAAGTCATGAATCATGAGAATTAATCATAAATCACTTCGAACTCTAGTTGAATATTCCATTCAGATTCCAACCCTTCAACTCTCCTCTTAACTTTTCTAAACTAATCAGTCGTTCCAGCATTCTTGTGTGCGTTAGTTAATTTAGTATTTCAGAAACTCAACCAAATCAATTTCCAATCGTTCAGTTAATAGTTTTTACAGCCATCGCGGTACTTAACACCAAGTTCCTGTGGATTCGATACTCGTACTTACGTACGTATTACTTGAGACGACACCGTACACTTGCGGTTAGTTAAGGAGGGTGTAAACCCGCCTATCAAGTTTTTGGCGCCGTTGCCGGGGAACTTGTTTTGTGTTGATATCACTACCAGCTGTAGGGATTATTACATTGAGCACTTTTATTTTTTTATTATTTTTTTTTATTTTTGCAATTTTTTTTATTTTATTTCATTTTTCGTATTCAAGATTTTGACCCAAGTTTCTTGTTACTTCATTACTGCGAGTTCTGATTGGTGATTTACCTGCTGCTGCAGATTGTCTCTAGTTTATGCTAAGAAGGAGTTCCTCTGGTGAACTCGAACAGTTTGATCCTGAAATCGAAAGGACTGCAAGGAGGTTAAGGAGGCAAGCCAGACTCAGACGTCAGCAAGAAATGGAGGGTCTCGACAACGTTAACAACAACAATGACAACATCAATGTTGGGGAAGATTGGGGAGAAGGGTTCGCCATGGGTAACGGGGAACCAATTCCAAACGTGAATGCGAACAACCCCAACAACCAGAACCATAATGCTAATCCTGGTCACAACAATGTTAACAACAATGGTGTTAACAACAATGTGAATCATCCGCCACCACCACGACAGAGAGTGCCTATGCGGAATTTTGCTAATCCGAACATGGGGGCCGTCCAGAGAGGACCTTATGTTCCTCCAATTGCAGCAAACAATTTTGAAATCAAGACTGGCACCATCCAATTAGTGCAAGCAAATATGTTTGGAGGAGCAGCATCTGAAGACCCGCACAGCCATTTGAGAACATTTGAGAAGATCTGTAACACCTTTAAGGTGAATGGGGTTGACCCAGGTTCGATCAAACTCCGACTCTTTCCGTTTTCATTGAGGGGTCGAGCAGCTGAATGGGAAGAGAGTCTACCAAACGGGCAGATTCGTACATGGAATGATATGGTGACGGCTTTCTTAAACAAATTCTTTCCACCGGGGCGAACAGCCCAATTGCTGTCAGATATCACTCATTTTGGCCAATGGGATCAAGAATCCTTTTATGAGGCCTGGGAACGGTACAAGGGTATGCTAAAAAAGTGCCCTCATCATGGTCTGCAAGAATGGATGATCATCCAAACGTTCTATCAGGGTTTGCATCCACATCATAAGAATGACCTCACTTCCGCTGCTGGGGGTGCGCTGATGAATATGTCATATGAAGACGCGTATGAGCTGATTGAGAATCTTGCGGAACACAGTTATTCCACTCCTCGGTCAGCCACTAGGAAGGTGGCAAGTGTGCAAGAAAGTGATTAACTGAAAGTTATTAAGGCACAATTGGTAGCTATCACAAATCAGCTGAAAGGGACAACAATTCAGCCAACTTGTCAAGGAGATATGGGCTACCAAGAGCCAATGGGTTCGTCTCAAGAATTTCCTCCGGAACAAGTGCAATTCCTTCAAAACCGCAATAACCGGCCGAGGAACGACCCTTTCTCAAATACTTACAATGAGGGATGGAAACGACATCCAAACTTCTCGTGGAGTCAACCACAGAACGCACAAAAAGAGCCCATATTCCAGCAACAGGAGAACCAATTCGGTAATACTTCTAACTCTTCTACTCAAAATACTAACGTTTATCGTCCTCCAGGTTACAATCAAAGGCGGCAAGAAGAAGGGCAAGGAAGTGAGAAGAAATCCGGATTGGAGGAGATGTTGATGAAATTTGTCTCGAAAATGGATAGTGCAGTCGGAGAATTGACATCATCTGTTGGTACTTTGACCAGTTCAGTTGGAACAATAAGAGCTGCAACGGATCAAAACACCGCATCAATTCGAATTCTAGAAGGACAAATGGGACAGATGGCAGATGCGTTAGCTGTTCGAAGTCAAGGTACGTTCCCGAGCCAAAGCGAGAAGAAGCCAAGAGAGGATTGTAAGGCAATCCAGCTGAGGAGCGGAAAAGAGTTAGCCAAAGACCCATATCTAGAGGCGAGAGAGGTAGGAAAAGAAACCAATGATCATGTGACGGAAGAAGAAGACGAAGAGAAAGTGGATGAGGAGCTGGACATGGAAGATAAGAATGCTTCCAACGCTGAGATACCAAAATCTGCACCGAAGGCAACCATACCACCGGGGGCACCGAAAGTCCCATATCCAAACCGGTTGAAAGCGCAAAGGGATGAGGTTCAGTTTTCTAAAATTTTAGAAGTGTTTAAAAAATTACACATTAATATTCCTTTTGCAGAAGCATTAGCGCAGATGCCTTCTTATGTGAATTCTTAAAAGATATCCTCTCTAACAAGAGGAAAATTGAGGAACACGCAACCGTGGCACTCACTGAAGAGTGCAGTGCAATAATCCAGCACAAACTTCCACAGAAATTGACAGATCCAGGGAGTTTTACGATTCCTGTTCATATAGGAGGTGCCGATTTTGGTAAGGCACTTTGTGATTTAGGTGCAAGTATTAACTTGATGCCTTTGTCCATTTTCAGGAGGCTTGGATTAGGAGAGGTGCAACCCACAAACGTAACACTCCAACTGGCGGATAGATCCATCAAATATCCGTACGGGGTCATCGAAGACGTTTTAGTAAAGGTAGACAAATTCTACTTTCCAGTAGATTTTGTGATTCTAGATATGGATGAAGACAAGGAGATCCCTCTCATTTTGGGCCGACCATTTCTGGCCACCGGAGGGGCATTAATTGATGTGCAAGGCGGAAAATTATCTCTTAATGTTGGTAAGGAAAGAGTTGTGTTCAATGTCTTTCCAACAGCACGAGTCGGGGTAGAGAGAGGTACTTGTTATCGGGTTGAAGTGATAAATGAAGCTGTTGAGGAGACTTCCCAAATTAATTATAGTGATGATCCACTTGGGAATGCCTTAACCAGAATATGCACCGATGGCGAGAACGAGAGTGTGAGGCAACTGAATGCTTTGTCCGAGTATCGAAGCCCGAAGAGATCAACAAAAGAGGATTTGGGTGAGCCAATTGCTAAATCACAGCCATCATCGAAAGTGCCACCCAAGTTAGAGCTGAAACAGTTACCGACACATCTAGAGTACGCCTTTTTAGGCAACAATTCAACACTACCGGTAATCATCGCTGCACACCTCACTTCTGTCGAGAAAGAAAAGTTGATCCGAGTTCTGAGGGCTCACCAATCTGCCATCGGGTGGACCATAGAAGATCTGAAGGGGTTGAGCCCAACTTTTTGTATGCACATAATTAATCTGGAAGAAGAGCACAAGCCTACTGTTCAGAATCAACGTCGACTGAATCCAAACATGAAAGAAGTAGTACGGAAAGAAGTGTTAAAACTTTTAGATGCCGGGATCATATATGCTGTGGCCGACAGTCCGTGGGTAAGTCCGGTACAAGTTGTACCCAAGAAAGGAGGAATTACAGTCGTGAAAAACAACAACAACGAGCTTATTCCATCACGAACAGTGACCGGGTGGCGTGTGTGTATCGATTATAGGAAGTTGAATGACGCCACCAAGAAAGACCATTTCCCACTTCCATTTATCGATCAGATGTTGGAGCGACTTTCAGGTCATGCATATTATTGTTTCCTTGACGGGTATTCGGGATACAATCAAATCCCAATTGCACCAGAAGACCAGGACAAGACGACGTTTACTTGCCCATATGGCACTTTCGCATATCGGAGAATGCCCTTCGGATTGTGTAACGCACCGGGTACGTTTCAGTGGTGCATGATGGCTATTTTCTCCGACATGGTGGAGAAGACAATTGAGATATTTATGGATGACTTCTCAGTGTTTGGGGATTCATTCGACGCATGTCTCGATCATTTAGAAGCAGTTTTGAAGCGGTGTCAAGAAACGAGTCTAGTACTCAACTGGGAGAAGTGCCATTTCATGGTAACGGAAGGCATCGTACTTGGACACAAGATTTCAAGGGCAGGCATAGAGGTGGATAAAGCAAAAGTAGCTGTGATAGAGAATCTGCCATATCCAACAACAGTGAAGGGAGTGAGAAGCTTCTTGGGACACGCAGGGTTTTACCGGCGTTTCATCAAGGACTTCTCTAAAATTGCTAAACCCTTAAGCTCTTTACTTTTGAAGGATGTTACTTTTGATTTTACTAATGAATGTATTGCTGCGTTTGACAGGTTGAAACATGAACTCATTTCAGCCTTTATCTTGACTGCACCCGATTGGGGTCTTCCTTTCGAGTTGATGTGTGATGCGAGCGACATTGTTGTTGGAGCCGTCTTGGGTCAACGAAAGGAGAAGAAATTGCATGTGATCTATTATGCCAGCAAAACGTTAGACGAGGCACAGATCAACTATGCAACCACAGAAAAAGAGTTATTGGCAGTAGTATACGCTTGTTAGAAGTTCCGATCATACTTGGTTGGATCCAAGATTATTATCTACACTGATCACTCGGCGTTGAAATACCTAATGGCGAAGAAAGACGCAAAGCCAAGGTTAATTCGATGGGTTCTGCTGTTGCAAGAGTTCGACATTGAAATCCGGGACAAGAAAGGGTCCGAGAATTTAGTGGCCGATCATTTATCTAGAATCGGAGAGGAGTCGTCAGAAACAATCAAAACTATCCCTATAAATGATTCTTTTCCAGATGAGCAATTATTTTCCATTAAGTCTTCTGTTGACCCTTGGTATGCTGATTTAGTTAATTTTCTTGCAGGTGATGTGAAACCGTTTGGACTGAACTCACATCAACGGAAGAGGTTCTACGCGGAAGCCAAACGGTACTATTGGGATGAACCGTTCTTGTATAAAAGATGTGGAGACGGGATGATCAGACGTTGTGTACCCGACGAAGACAAAGAGAGTATCCTCACATTCTGCCATACTCTGGAATGTGGAGGTCATTTTAGTGCGGATCGAACGGTTGCGAAGATGTTACAGTCGGGATTTTTTTGGCCGACAATGTTCAAAGACACTCGTCACTTCATCTCTCGATGTGATAGATGCCAGTGAACGGGGAACATTTCAAAGAAAGATGAGATGCCGATGCAGATATTCATAGAGGTGGAACTGTTCGATGTATGGGGGATCGACTTCATGGGTCCCTTCCCGTCGTCATACCGGAATGAATACATCCTAGTCGCGGTGGACTACGTTTCTAAGTGGGTGGAGGTTATTGCCACCCCAGCCAATGACTCGAAGACGGTCATCCAGTTTTTGAAGAAGAACGTGTTCACTAGATTTGGGGTCCCGAGGGCATTAATCAGTGACGGAGGAAGTCATTTCTGCAACCGCTATCTGGAGACACTACTGAAGAAGTATGGGGTTAAACATCGTGTAACCACTCCGTACCATCCACAAGCTAACGGCTTGGCTGAGGTTTCCAACCGGGAACTGAAGCACATTCTTGAGAAGACGGTGAATGCATCAAGGAAAGACTGGTCGCTGAAATTGGATGACGCCTTATGGGCGTATCGGACTGCATTCAAAACTCCCATCGGAACCACTCCGTACCGGTTGGTATTCGGAAAATCATGTCATTTGCCAGTCGAGTTGGAGCATAAGGCATACTGGGCAGTGAAGCAATTGAACATGGATGCAGAAAAAGCCGGGCAAAAGCGTTTGCTACAGCTGAACGAATTGGAGGAAATCCGTTTGGACGCATATGAGAACACATCAATCTACAAAGAACGGACAAAGATGTTTCATGATCGAAGGATTCGAGAAAAGGTACTTGTCCCTGGAAAAGAAGTTCTTTTATTTAACTCTCGTCTCCGTTTATTTCCAGGTAAGCTGAAGACGAAGTGGTCGGGGCCGTTCAAGGTGATTGAGGTGTTTCCGTATGGCTCAGTGGAACTAGAAGGAAAGGATGGCCAAAGATTCAAAGTGAATGGTCAAAGGGTGAAACCGTACCTGGGTGGCGATGTCGCAAAAATCTCGAGCAGCTATATAGATGAGATCAAGGAGTGATCGCATGAGACGTCGTGCCACGACATTAAACGCGGCGTTGGGTGGGAGGCAACCCACCGTAGGTTAGTTTTATTTTATGTTTGTGTGTTTTGTTTCATTTAATGTTTTTTTATTTTCTTATGTGATAATCCCTGTGAAATAAGCCTTGAAGATCGAGCATCGTCGGAAGAATCGAGCAAAGAACTAGGAAAATGAAGAAATCAAACTGTGACTGGCGCCAGTTCTGGCGCCGATCTACTGGCGTCGGCATCGGCGCGAACTAAAAAGGCTGAATCCAACAGCGACTGGCGCGGGCCTTCGGGCCGATCCATCAGCGCCATAATCCGCGCGGAAGGAAGAAAAGGTCTCAAACAGAGGCTGGCGCGGATCACCGCGCGGCCCCATCGGCCTCGGAATCCGCGCGGAGCTGCTGACAGGTATAAATTCTCATTTTCGTTTTTTGTCAGCCATTTCTCCAAAACCCTAAAAACACAAGTGCCGCTCTCTTCTCTAAAACGTCTGCACCCCTCGAATTCGGCCTCCAAGTTTAAGAATCTCTCAATCTTTTCTAGTTTCCTCTTCCACAAGACATCAAGGTACACTCTCTAACCCTTAATTTCACTCTTGCTGGGAATGTGTAGTCAAAACCGAAGGTATGACTAATTTTCTTCCATTGTTCTTCATTTTCAAGTTAGTATACATGATTTGTGATGATAGATACCATGAGAAGGTGTTGGCCATGATTGTTTCATAGTTTCTCACCTAGGGTGTGATTTTCTTTGGGATTCTTGATGGTTCTATGTATGCTTACCATGTATGATGAGCTCTTGCCTTTGTGTTGATTAAGAACATGTGTTCATATCTGTGAGTATGATGGGTTGTGATATACAAGATGAGCTTACATGAGATTAATTACTAGTTACTTAAATGAAAGGAAGCAGTGCTTATTGACTGAGCTTAATGAATAAGTTGTTGTTCTTTTGTAAGTCTCAAGGAGGAGTAAGTGTTTGCTGGTGATATGTGGTGTATGTGTGGAGTGATTTGAGTTTATTAGAACGTATAGGATACACAAACCTAAGTTTCACTTAGGTTTGGGGTGTTCACCTCTAATTTTTGTTTTCCCACACAGCACCCCATTGCAAACCTTGGTTTTACCAAGGTTTGGGGTATGGTTATTGTGCTTTAGATGAAAATGTGAGTTATGCAACAAACCTAGTCATGAACTAGGTTTGGGGTGGCCTTCTTAATTATGAATCTCTAATTAACTCAATAACTTCTTGCAGAACCATGGTGCGTACAAGACCCGATGCTCCCGGCAGGTGGTTCAACTACTATCAGCTGTCCACGGCGGAACGAGCAGCCTTAGCACGGGCACCTCATCGGAATTTCAACGAGCGTCTCGTAAATTTTGCGGAAAGGACGATGCATCCTGAGAGAGGGATGAATATAGATGACATGCCAAACCCAAGGGTACGAGAAATAGCAGAGCAGCGGGGATGGACCAATTACGTAAGGGCACCTGAGCCGTTCGACCCCGAACTCGTGATAGAATTTTATGCAGCTATGGTGCCACCTGCCTTTGGGGAACACCACACGGTCATCGTCCGGGGAGTAACCATGCGAATAACGTTCGATGACATTTGTCGTCATTATCAAGTTCCCCGGTACCAAGACCTAGACGCAACCTTCGGCATACCACCCATCCCGGGTGTGGGGCAGGGAGAGACCCATAGTCCTGTCATCGCAGCCGCACTGAAACGGAGTGGCCGCGAGAACTGGGTGGTCAAGACAGATGAGATTAAGAAAAGTGATCTCCTTCCCGAGATCGGCGTGTGGATGCGATTCATAAAGGGAAGCTTAGCCCCTTCCACTCATTACACAAACGCCGATCCTTATGTGGCCCGCATCTTATTTTGCATCCAACACAACATGCCACTGGATGTCGGGCATATCATCGTTTTGCATATGATAGACGCCGCTGCTGCACGGAACACATGTATCCTTCCATTTCCCTGCCTTATCACTAAACTATGCAGGGACGCGGGTATAGCGATTGGAGCTACATTACTCCCTCTAGAGCCATTTGATAGAAATACATACCGCGCCCAACTGGCGGCTGCCGAAAAGTTCGACCTGCAACTTGCAGCTGCAGACGAAGAAATGGAAATACCTAGCGATGTAGATGTTGTGGACGCCGACGACGTCAATTATGATCCGGCTGCGGATGAAGGGGATCAGCCGGAGTTCCACCAACCCGCTGGTGGCTACCAACGGATCAACGAGCGTTTGGATGGGGTAGACAGGGATCTACGAACAGCAATTGGAATAATGCAAAGGGGGTTCAGGTATTTGGGTGTACCGGAGGAAGAGGAAGAGGCCCATGATGGCGCAGGACCATCAAATCAACCACCGGCACGAAGAGTGAGGAGACAACGGCCGGGTGGAGCCAGACGCCGGAATCGTGAGGAATGAAGCCGGTTTGTTTTCCTGTTCCCTTTTTGACCTGTGTTGCTCTAATTTTTATTTGGGATGACTGTACATAAATTGCATAATTTCATTTCGGATGACTGTAATTAATTTGCACACAATATTTTTGTATGCACATTGGGGACAATGTGTATGTTGGTTTGGGGTAGCGGTGAAGTCTTGGTATCATTATGATGATCTTTATTATGTCTTAGGCAAGGAACGGTATTATGATTATTATGATTGAATTTTTTTCCCATTCACCGTTAGTAGTAAGTAGAACTCTGTTTTTTTTTTTGAGGAATGAACTGTAGGGGATAATATAGCATCAAATGGGACCTGAAAAAGTGTATGCATTGGGGACATTAGTGGAGACCACCCAATAGTGAGGTATTGAGCCATTCAAGCGTCGATTCTGAGAGGAAATACATAAACTCGATACACATCTCACTAAATTTTTGTCGTGACTATAGTTGATCTCACTATAGATTTGCACCAATCAGCAAAGACGTCCATAAGGATATCTAGTGTCATTAGAATCTTATCTGAGTATTGACCTTGAGAAATGATTTCAGGCAATGTGAGAATAGAGTGTTTTTATCTTGCACACCCTTCTTTTTTAGCGATCCCTAGCCAATTTTTGCAGCCAAACACTGATTTTGTCGATTCTGAACCCCATATTAAACCCCTAGCCTTATTAATAGCCTACCTTGGTCCAAACCAGTACCGGTTACGAGAGGTGGGAGGGGACAGCACGAAAAAGGGGGGAAATAAAGAGATGAAAATCAGAAAGAAGTACGGAAAGAATGATATGACCAAAAAGGGTCATAAAAAAAGTGTGAAAAAGTGAAAAAGAAATAAGGCCAATTGGCCATCTCACTGGCGAAAAATAAAATAATTTGGGAGCTCGATGGTATAGAAGGAAATCAGGGTGACATACTCAATCAAGGGAAATGGGATGCAAATATGTTGAAAGGGGAAGGGGAACCATTTATCGTACACCGGTAATGTGCGGACTTTTGACCCTAACTACCTTTCGTTTCTTAGCCCATAGCCTAGCCCCATTGCAACCCCTGTCAAGACCTGATTGATCTTTTGGAATGTATGAGGATAGATGAAAGTGACACTGATAGCCTTAGTCTTGTTAGTTGGTTCCTTCCGAGATCATTTATTTGGACATTGGTGCGTTTTTCTTGTTACGTTGTTCATGCTTTTAATTGAGTATTCTTGCACATAACCTCCAATTGCATAACAACACGTGAGACAACCTAAGGTTCGAGTGAATTGAGAGTCTGGCGAGGTAGGGTCGAGGCGAAATCCTCCCTGATCATGCATGACTTTAGGTGGAATTTGATGTAGTGTGGTCCCGACCAGTTCTATTCTCAAAGAGTAAGAGTTTCGATCTTTGCAAACTAGGGTGTATCAGTAAAAGATTCTGATTAATCTGTTAATCCCTTTTGTTGAATAAGATATGTAAAGATCCATAATGGCACCACCGACTTCACATGTGTGCAAATTTTGTTATAACCCTAGGTTTTAAATTGTCTTTCGCTATTTTGCTTGAGGACAAGCAACACTCGGTTTGGGATTGTTGATAATGTCGATTTTCAACATTATTTTGAGTCCTAAACTGGGTGGTTTACGCGTGTCTTCAAGTGAAATACGGGTATTTGACGGGTTTTTGGTGAGAAAGTACAGGTTTAAGCATTATTGTCCAGAAGAGCAACAAATTCGAGTCCCGGAGCTGAAAACGAGAAAAATTGAAGAAATGAGAAACAGAGGTCGGCGCCAGCCAACTGGCGCATCCATCCGCGCCGGCACTGGCCCCGACGCCCAGTTATTTAAAACTCTTTTCTTTAGTAGGGTTGGGCACTTTTTGACACAGAGACGACGACGGCTGATCAGGGGGCGAATTCTGGAGGAGAAAAAGAGATTTTCGAGAAGGGGAATACGGGGGAAACGAATTGTGAAGATAAATCAAAGACGATTGAGCACGTGAGATCAACGGGGGATTCTTCTCAGGGAGTTATTTATCATTATCTCTAGACCTTTCGAACCATGAATTCTTTGAAGCTTTTCTTTATCTTTCAGTTTCTTTTACACACCCCCAACATGAGCTAAACTACATGTTGGGGGGTTGGATGATGTTTGGGTTACCGATGTAGATTTTGAATGATTTATGTTTTGATTGTAATGGGTGGATGACGTTTTCGAACTTGTACTTAATGCATTTAATAAATTGATCACTTGTTAAATGATTTCATCGTTCTTGAGTATGTTTGAGAGAAATCTTGAGATTTAGATCGGGTTCATTAGCCACCGGGAGAATTTGGATAGAGATATAAAAATTCCCTCGGTGTTGTTTTCTAAATCTGTCCATTTATTCAAGAGATTTGTGAGATCGAAAGATGAACAAATGTTCTTGAATAAACTCTCGCTGTAGCTTGGAAGAGTATAACGAGATCGGATTTTTGCAAGTCATGAATCATGAGAATTAATCATAAATCACTTCGAACTCTAGTTGAATATTCCATTCAGATTCCAACCCTTCAACTCTCCTCTTAACTTTTCTAAACTAATCAGTCGTTCCAGCATTCTTGTGTGCGTTAGTTAATTTAGTATTTCAGAAACTCAACCAAATCAATTTCCAATCGTTCAGTTAATAGTTTTTACAGCCATCGCGGTACTTAACACCAAGTTCCTGTGGATTCGATACTCGTACTTACGTACGTATTACTTGAGACGACACCGTACACTTGCGGTTAGTTAAGGAGGGTGTAAACCCGCCTATCAGTCACTCCCGAGTACTTGGGCGTGAAGGCGGGGACATTGTACTTCTTCGGGACCTCAACGGTCGCGATCTCATCGACGAAGGGCGACGCCTGATATCCTGATCGAGGATCGACGTCGACGGGCACGACTGCCCCGGGTAGCTTAGCGAGCAAAGATAGGACGCGCTCGTTCTGATCTTCCAACATCTTTAGCCGCTGGGCGACGGGGTCAGAATGTACACCTGTCGGCGGATTGACTCCTGAACTGGTACCATTGCCATGTGACGAGCCATTGGCGTCTCCGTTGAAAGGGACAAAATACGGCTGCGACCCATTCTGAAACGGCTGCGATCCATTCTGAAACGGCTGCGACCCATTCTGAAATGGCTGCGATCCATTTTGCATGGGTGGTGGCCTTATATGCTGAGGAGGAATTGTCCCGAACTAGGGATTTGGGTTGAACGGCCTAGGCTGCTGGCTCTGCATGAACGGACCTGGATGCTGATTCTGAGCGAACGGACCCGGATGCTGATTCTGAGCGAACGGACCCGACCCTGGACCTGGATTTTGCACGAATGGTCTAGGACCATTCTGAGGTCCAAAGGGATTTCGCAGTCGCGCGATCTCCTCAGCTGCTCTTCGACTCTGCTCAGCCATGGCATTGATTTGATTCCGAGCAACTTCTAGCTCTTGATACATCTGGGCAATAACATGCTCTTGATTTCCTGGGACTGCCATATTCCTGAAACAGAAAACAAAGGAAACTCCAAGAAACCGTTAGTAAGACGCACACTCGTCAAAGATTTTCTCTAGATGGGGTCCCACGGATGGCGCCAAACTGTTAATGCCAAAAATCACCCAAAGGATAACTTAAGGTCGATGTGGACTTTAACAACTAAAGAAAAGAATCTTTCGACAAAAGCGTGCGATAAAGATGAAAATATAATCGAGACAAGGAATTTGATGACGCAGGAAAAACCTCAACGAGGAAAAAACCTACGGACGACAATGGAAGTCGTCACTGCACTATGGTCGCCAATCAGGGGCGATGTCCTTTGGTTTCGGGTGTCGATCGTACAGAGATTACAATACAAGTGAAGGAAAACTTCGAAATGTAAAGTACAAGTGTTTTGAAAACAAGTGTATGTCGTATGTGAAAACAATGTGTCGAGTGTGTAGGACGTGCGTCGAGAGTGATCTTCTGTGAATGACTCTTTTGCTTCGAAGGAGTGTTCTTAAGAATTTGAGTGCTTGAGATTATTGTTCAATGATCTTGTTCTGTGTGTCCCCCTTTTCTGATGATTTGAGCTCTGAATTTATAGCCTTCGGGCACTTTAATTAGCTCATTAAATGCGTCGATAACTGTTATAACGGATGTCGTCTTTAGTGCCGTTAATGATCTTCATCAGTTATAGCCGTTGTCCATTAATGATGTTGACTCCTGCATTAAACACTGAACAAACGTAACAGTTTATGTCATGCGTTAGTTGGTCGAGGTCGCATGGTTCTATGCGACGATCGTGTGAAACGTACGACGTCGAGGTCGAGTGTCGTGAGGCAAAAGACTTTCGATTTTATCTTTAATCAGAAGATAAAGTACTATGATTTTACCTTCGTTACGGAAAAGAGAAGAAGCGTTTTTCTTACTTTGGTCGTGGTCGTGACTGGTGAAATTTTGCCCAAACACGCAACACCATCCACGCATGAAAAAAATTGAATTCTGAGCCTTCCAACCTTCGATTTAAATCTAAAGCTTTATTTTTTATCTTATTTTATTTAATTAATTTATTTTGTATTTTAATTTAATGTTTTATAAATTAAATATTTTATTTAATTAATTTATTTAATTATAATTATTTAATTAATAAAATATTTCGTATTAAATTATAGTAAAGAATATTTAATTGTAGCTTTGTTGTTATTTGATTAAAATATAGTTTTTATGATGAGGTGTCACTTTAAAAAGTTGTTGAAATTTTATTGTTGTGAAAGATAATTTCAAGATAATTGCAAAACTGATGTGGCACTGATGTGGCTGATTTGCAATTGTAACGAAATTTCATTGTTGTGGATGCTTGCGTTTGGTTCGTCGGATTCCGTCGGAATCTGGTGGAATTGGAATGGTCAATTCCGTTGACCAAATTCTATTCCAACGTTTGGTTACTCATGGAATGGAATTAAATTCTCAACATTCCTTCAAACATGGATTTCACCATTCCTTCACAAAAGAGATGAAATTGAAATCTATTCCATCCAATTTTTTGAAAAAGACAAAAATACCCTCATAAAAAAATAGAACCCGCTGCTACCGTTCTAACGTGCTTCAATCGACACCCTAGTTGCTTCAATCAAGTTCAATTTCTTTATCTGGTTGCTTCAATCGACACCCTGGTTGCTTCAATCAAGTTCGATTTCTTCGTCTGGTTGCTTCAATCGACACCCACTGCTACACTTCTCAAGTTCGATTTCTTCATCTGGTTGCTTCAATCGACACCCACTGCCACATTTCTCCATTCTCACCTGCTTCAGTCGACACCCGCTGCTACACTTCTCTATGGGTCGATTTTGCTTCAGGACTCTCTCATCAGAGTTCATCAACTTCATGGAGACCTGTTGTTGAGTCGATGGGTTCTCGATTTTCAAGTGATTGTGGAACCAGGGAGGAAGAAGGGTAGTCTAGGCCGCCGGAAATGGTGTTGCCCGGTTAGAATCAGGTCAAAAAAGGGGTGGAACCAGGTCAAAAATGGGGTGGAGGGTGGAGGGGGGGAAGCCGAAGGGTTATAAGGAAGAAAAAAGGTTGATTAATCAAACATATTGTGGTTGGAAATTACCAAAATTAAAATTATGGAAACAACAATTTACCTTTTTTTCATAATCAAATGTTAATTTTATTATTATTTATAATTTTAAAAAGCTAGAAAAAGCTATATCAAACAAAGGGTCTTTTAGTCAATTTTCATATTCCATTCCAATTCCTTTGTAAACCAAACAGACATTTTTCAATTTAATTGACAGATTACATTCTATTTTATGTCAACCAAACACTTGGTCAAACCTGATTGTTTTTCATTTCAATTCCTTTCAGATTTCAATTTCTTTGACAGATTACATTTATTCAGAAATCATTCTGCGAACCAAACGCATCCTTAGTATTAGTACTCCACGTTCATTCTTTTATCTCAGACAAGGTATTCTCTCACATCCCAAGTCATAATTCTAACATTATTGTCTTACGTAAGCAGTCGATCGTCATCAAGTGAAGTAAATACTAGTTTGGAACCATGTGCCATAATTGTTTTTATTTTTGTGCAATTTAAAAATCACAAGCGGTTCCACCACATCAACCATTACAAGCATGCATCAATAATATCCACCAGGTGATTTTTCATTTTGAGGTTTTTCATACATTGAAAAAAGTTTGTAATTTAAAGAATTTTTTGTGAGTTTTTGGTCATACATTACACGATTTTTTTTAGAGATTTTTCATATTTAATCAATTTAACTTTACAAGCCCTATTTATAGAAAATAATTAAACATGATATAATAATAATATACAATGTATCGTTTCAAAAAAAAATTAATAATATACAAAGTATAATAAAGAAAAATAGATTTGACATTATTTGAATTAATAGACTTTGTAAGTGTGCCAAAAGTCTACCCTTGATCTTATCTTTTAGTTAATCAACAAAGTTTGATTGGAGACCTTTCATCGAATGATTTATTAAAAAACTGTAAAGATGTATGATTGCATCATGATTAAAGTCTTAATGAATAATCAAATCCTGGTTGTCTACCACATATATATATATATATATATATATATATATATATATATATATATATATATATATATATATAGGAAAGTTAAAATGAAAACTTAAATTCAATTGTAAACATGAGGACAAATCTCGTCCATTGATCGCAGCCATATTTAAGCCATTCCTAAAATTCAGCTTTAGGGGTATTTTCGTCAAATTAGAATCAGCGCCTATTTTTGTTGAATTTTTATTTTCTTTTTTAATTAAAAAACTTTTACCCCCTTAAATTTTAAAATAAATTATTTCAAAAATTACTAACATTTTAATCAAACAAATTACATCAAAAAAACGAGAATTTCGTGCTCTTCGATACGACATCCATCATGATATAGTTTTTTTTCGATTTAACCGTTTTTACGTGAAATCGTGTATATGTGTTATATTCAGACTGAATATAACACATATACACGATTTCACGTTATAACACATATTCAGACTGAATATAACACATATTCAGACTGAATATAACACATATTCAGTCTGAATATAACACATATTCAGTCTGAATATAACACATATTCAGACTGAATATAACACATAAAACCATGCGATAAACACGACCAATAATTGTGTGGTAAAACCTAATATGTGGTATATGATATCACGTGATGATCAAGTTCTTCAAACCGAGATGTAGCTGAAAAATATGAGGCTAGCGGTAGTTGAACAATAACCAAATCAAAAAAAATCATGCGATGTATTGATATGTATGTCACCAAGAAAACCAAAGATAGATAATAACAGCAACAATATTCGATGAACAACACAGATGGTTAAGGGAGAATGGCCTTAGTATGCATGCGTGGCATGTATATGCAATGTGAAAGAATGCAGCAATAGATGTGAACAAAAGAAGACGTGAGTGATGAATATGTGTTATATTCGGTCTGAATATGTGTTATATTCAGTCTGAATATGTGTTATATTCAGTCTGAATATGTGTTATATTCAGTCTGAATATGTGTTATAACGTGAAATCGTGTATATGTGTTATATTCAGTCTGAATATGTGTTATATTCAGTCTGAATATGTGTTATAACGTGAAATCGTGTATATGTGTTATATTCAGTCTGAATATAACACATATACACGATTTCACGTAAAAAACAGTTAAATCAAAAAAAAAATTATATCATGATGGATGTCATATCGAAGAGCACGAAATTCTCGTTTTTTGATGTAATTTGTTTGATTAAAATGTTAGTAATTTTTGAGATAATTTATTTTAAAATTTAAGGGGGTAAAAGTTTTTTAATTAAAAAAGAAAATAAAAATTCAACAAAAATAGGCGCTGATTCTCATCTTTCCAATTTTAACCCTGTGCGCTAAATATTCATTAAGCCATGGACAGAGTTTTCAACTTATTTACAAAATTGTCACCGTGTTTTTTTTGCCATTGATCTCTTCACCAGATTATTAATCAACGGTTGTGGTTTGTCCTCACGTTTACAATTGAATTTGAGTTTTCATTTGAACTCACCCCTATATATATATATATATATATATATATATAGGGTCAGGTTCAAGGGAAAATCCTAAATAACCGGAAAACCGAAAAACTACGAAAATACGGAGGAAAAAG